>CM037016.1:600000-1181928 GCA_020875875.1 Dioscorea alata
TTGTCTCTGTTAAGATGTATTTCCAAGGCCGGGAAAGTACACGTTAAACAGTAAATCTTTCAATAGTGCCTTGATTTTGTTTTAGCTTATTCCTTCGCCTTAAACTCCAGAACAGTCTCGTTATATAATTGGCTGAAGCTTGAGTTATTAATAAGTGATGCCAGCATAAAAAAGAATCCCAACAAGTAAAGTCCTACCTGGCCATCTTGCATTCCCTTCTCAATATCAACAGTGATGAAATCCCCTTCTCTCTCATATTTCACATTTGGGCATTGCTCGCAGACCTGGACATAGACAAAAAATAGTACACCATCACAATCGGGCCAAAAAAAATCTTTCACATGAAAACATCAGAGAACATTGACTTCAGGATAAAGCAAAGCCAGAAAAGTTTTATCTCAAGCTTTTATAGATGGCCCTAATGTATTTACTTTGACACATGCATGGGTAAACACGAACACACACACCCAAAAAAAATCCCATTGAAATAACAATTACAACTCCGAAGTACCTGTTCTGTCATTTGTTGAAACATGCCAGGAGCAATTTGCCTATGATAGACTTCATTCCTGCAATTACAACGCCTCTTCCCAGGGGCTGGCTTGATAACATTTTTCTCCCTCCAAACCTAGAAATAAAACCACAAGGCATCAAGATAAGCACAAGCATTTGGATACTTGTAAAAACAGTTGAAGGTTCAAGATGATCAAACATTATATCACAGATCCAATGTAGACAAATGGAGAAGGTTCAATAACAGTTTATGGTACCTTTAGTGAGCCACCCATGTATAAATCTTCAAGAGAGGCATGCAACTCAACAATTACATCATCACCTTTTGGAATCTTCTCCTCTTCTTCTTCCGCACCTCCACCACCACCAAAGAAACTAAAGACAGATTGAGCTAAATGTAAACAATGATGCTAAAAAATATTAATAACTCCTGACATTAGCTAGATAGCTTATCATCCTGGTGACTCTTGACATAGGCCAGAAAATAACCCAGACAATATGGAAAGTCAGCAGCACGTACTTCATTAGCAAGAATTCTGTTAGGCTTCGAAAATGATAAAATGCAGCGGATAAGCAAATTTAAAAATAAGCATGTATGTATTTGAAGAGCATTCTTTATGTAGCTTTACTGCCATATTTATATCAATAAGCAAAATTGGAACAGCACAATTTGTCTAAACATCTTCTGTCAAAGCATTTATACATTGCTTAATCCTCATAACATACGCAGATCAAGATGTGACAAACAAACTCAACATCCAATAATTTCACATTGCATCCACAATCAATTGAAGGAAAGGAATTTGATCACCCAACCAGATGAAAGGTTAGCTAGAGCTACATTAGCAAATTCAACAATGATAATGCATGCAAGTTCTTCACTTTTATTTCTTCAAAGATAAATTCAACAGCAGCAAATAGATACATATACATTGCTTAAAAAAAATAAAAACAAAAGCAAAAGCAATCCCCTTACTTGTTGAAAATGTCCTGAATGTTCATTCCCCCTCCTCTACCACCTCCGCTGGCCGCGTGCTGCTTCAAACCCTCCTCGCCATATCTATCATAAATACTCCTCTTCTCTCGATCCGATAACACTTCATAAGCTAAAATCCACAAATGAAACCCAAAATAAAAATCATATTTTTATTATTTTTTTATTCAAATCAACAACAAAAACATCTTCAAAACAACAAAAAAAAATTAGAAATAAGTAGATCCATACCATTATTAATCTCCGCAAACCTCTTGTTCGCCTCTTCATTCCCAGGATTCTTATCAGGATGGTACTTCAATGCGAGCTTCCTATACGCCCTCTTGATCTGATCTTCCGATGCGCTCTTCGATACTTGCAACACATCGTAATAGCTCTTCCTAAATCCCAAGAAAAAAAAATCAAAAAATTTGAAACAAATCGTAAAAAAAAAAAAAAAAAATCGAAAATTGGATCAAAGGGGTGGCCGGCTCTTACGCGCAGAGAGCAGTGAGGGCATAGGAGAGGAGGAAGACAAGGAGAAGTAGTCGTCCCGCCCTCGGGGGCGCCATTGGAGATGAATTCGAGATTTCCCGTTCTAGGGCTTGATCAGGCTTCGCACGCCGGGAAGGACGAAGACGACAGATTGCGATTCCCGGGGCTCTAAAGAGAGGTCACGAATCTGGTCGTTTTTTAAATTCGTTTTACAAATATACCCATGCCAAAATTAGAAATTACATATGTACCCTTATGCCATTTCTCATATATACCCTTGAAGATTAAAATTATAATTATTATTATTATTATTATTATCGTGGAATAATAGATTTAAAATATGAATAAGGGCCTAGTGATTTTCTATCTTATTTGTGTTTGAAAAACTTGAGACCTCTCAAGTACAATGTAAAAAAATAACGAGATGTTTGTCACTAATTTATCAAAATAATAATAATGAATTTAAAAATAAATAAAATGCACTTTGTTCCTGATCTATATAAATTAATATTAAATAGTAAACACTTCCATATAATTGTTACTCAAGTTATATAAAAATTAAAATTGTTATATATATATATATATATATATATATATTAAACATTTTATATATGATTGCTACTCAAGTTAAATAAAATTATTTTTTATTATATATTGAGATATAACATAATGAGGGTGAAATATATTTTTTTTATAATGAGTTTGATGATTTATGAAAATAAAAAAAATGTATATTGGGAGGGTATATAGAAAATGAAATTATGCAAGGAAATAATTGTGATTTCAAGTTTTCAGAGGGGTATATATGGGAAAACACCCTTCTGAAAGTGTAGACGTGTTACCCTCAAAATCGACCAATGAGAGATGAGCATCGATGTGTGATAGCAAATAGAAGATCGACACGTGTACTCTGTGACTCGTTATTTTTCTCCATAGTTTAAGTAGGACTTCAAAGATGCACCGTGAATAGAGACACCAGCTTTAACTTTTTTTTTTTTTTTGGTCATAAAATTTGTTTTAATTAATGTAAGGAGTCAAAGATATTAACTAATATTTTCCTGAATTAAAATTTTATAATTTTTATTTAACTGTGATAAATTAAATGAAATTTTGCTTAATTCTAGATAAAATGTTATTAAAAGATATACTCCTTTGGGGTTTTTTTTTTTTTTTACTTGTCACGTCTTTGACGTTTTTTTTATTTTTTTTTTATCACATAAAAAATTTTATACAACTTTTAATAGTAGTTTCCCGAATTTACTCTTCAATTTAATATTTTTAATAAATCATAATCAACTACGTATTAAATCATATATTTTACTTAGTTAGGCGAAATGTAAGATATCTCAATCGGAAAAGAATGGGTTAAATCTCATATGACCCAATATATATGAGAAGTCACATTATACATCAACCCAAATTGTATCTTCATCTCTAGGACTCTAAAAAGGTACTTTTGGAATACTAATAGTTTAACTAAATCAAAATTTTCCTCGATTCCTAAAAAATTTTGATTCGTGCTTATTTTTTCCTAACTAACAAAGAAGAGTTTTAAATAGGGATAAATTTAAAAATAATAGAATGTTTTATAAATTATAGATAATCAACTAATTTTAACTAATTTTTTTTTAATTTAAATGTGTGAATTAAGTAAATATGTCGAGTAAAAAAAAAATGAAAGAGTAACTATATTCTTAATTCATCCCAAGTAGAGATGGCAAGACGCCTCTACCATCCTTGGCCCGCCCCATCCCGTTTTTTTTTTTCCATAAATCGCCCACTTCGCCCCGCTCATAGTTACAAATAAGTAACTAAAACTTCTAAAAACACCCTTAAAATAGTTTTTTTTTATAAAGCATATACTTATAAAAATAAGCTCATAAAAAATTTATTGAAATTTAATAAAAAAAATTATTTACCCCTACACTATATAATATTTATAATAAATTAAATTAATTACGGGCACAAAACGGGGCATGGAAAAACCAAACCCCGCCCCGTCTCATCTAAAACTGGGTCGGTTCGGGGCAGATCAGATCGAGGACCTCGGGTCGATTCGGTTTTTTTGCCATCTTCCCAGGCAAAAGCAAGGGTTCAAGAACCCTAAACCCTCATCTCCTGAACCCTTCTCAACCCTTCACTCGCTCCGCCTAGCTGCCGGGAGGGCAATGTCGAAGTGCTTGCGATTCAAAGCTCCGATTCCCAGCTTCATCTCCGGTGAGAAACCCTAACCCTACTTTCATGCCCTGCGATGGAGTCAGAGCTTATGATGTTTAATCCATGCAGGTGGGAAGAGGTGGTTCTCAGTCATCACTTCCAACTCCCCTTGCGCATCTGGGGATGAGGATCCGATGAGAGAGTTAGTGATTTTCTTCCCATTTTTTTTTAATTTTTTTTTTAGGTTTTATGGATTTTATTTCTGTTAATTGATTGCAATTGGGGTGTAAGCGATTGTTTAGGGTTTATAAATGAAGTTCTGATTGATGGGAATTAGAAGAAAAGAACAGAATGAAAGTGATGAATGGGAAACTACAGAAATTTCATTAGTTGTATATCTGATTGAGTGTTCTGAAGGGGAAATCTTCCTTCTTTGTTTTTTTCTAAAATCAAAGAACTAACTTTGGATTGCTGTGCTAGTTTTGAAACCTTGCGTTGTGTTATGCCATACAAAGTTGAATTTTAGGGGAAGGTGTAGGAAATAAAACGAAAATGATGATAGGATTTCATCCAAAAACAATTGATGAAAGGAAAATGAGAGAATATGCCATCCATTGTCTTAGCTTGAGTGTTTTGAAAGAGAAAACTTGGTTTTTTTACTTGCTCAGAACCTAATTTGAAAAGTATAATTAGATCAATAGTTGTTGGTTGTATCCTTTGTAAGACTAGCTTTTGATTTTAGTACTGGTTTTAACACTTTTTGGTTGTGGCATGTCAGTTAAAGTTGGATTTTGCTTTGATATTTGGAGATTTTCATCTTACATTTTGTCATGTAATGTAATGTGGGGGACTTTGAGGTTGAGCTTAAGGTACATGATGAAGATTCTATAACCTATGATACAAGTCTTTGCATGTGCTGGTTCTCTTGAAGACTTTGATGCTCCACATTGTATGCTGAAATATGATTTTCGATGGGTCCTGCATAAATATGAATTTTGAATAAAATCGTGATCTTTCATTCATTATGATGTTACTTCTTCTTCTTCTTTTTTTAAATGCTAGAAGATTGTTCACTAATCTTTCACTGGATCTCTCAGTCTTGAAGTTGAAGTTAGGATGTAAGTAGTGGTGATTGTCATTTGTAGAGCAGCACCGTCCAACACAACCTATCTAGATTGTGATATTGCTGTATTCTAGAACTTCTGAGTGGACACCCTTGCCCTCTTTTGTCATCCAGGTCTTATGCTGGAGTCATCAATGGCAACATCTCCACCGAGAGGACTTCTATGTCATTTGAGACATTGTTTGCTTCATTGAAGAAATCATCATCAACAGGATATGGGGCGATGCAAAATATGAAGACTTCACCACCAAGTTCTGTTAGAAATGACGATGACTTTGCTGAATTAGGCCCATTGTTATCATCACAAAGTAAATCAAATGACCTTTTGCCTCAACAAAAACATGAGGTACTACTTCTACCATGGCAAATTATTTTAGAAAATAATTTTCATCCAATCAAATGGCAGAGTTTCTCTCAAATTTCCACTTGCATTTCTCTTTGGATAAGGCTATGCTCGGTCTGCATCGTAGTTGCTGAGTATGCATTTCTTAGCTGCAACAGGACCCGCATCAATAATGGGTAAAAACCAGTTTCTCTTGGAGGGGAACTAATTGATATGCGATAGTCAGTAGAATAACATTTTATTGGTGCATATCAATCTCAATGTCCCCCTATTCATCTTTTCCATGAGCTTTTCCTGCCTCCTCTTTGCATATTACTTCCATTACTATGTTCCTTTTCCATTTTGACAACAGTTTCTACCACGGCTCTGATTTGCAATTCCCAATTTATTTGCTTCCTTATCTCCTTGTACAGTAAGATTGTCACGCCATATAGATTTTCTCTTCGTCTGTCTTGAAATCAATTTTTTTTAAGTTTTGTTTGTGTTGGTATGATTGATTAAGTGATGGTGAAAAAGCTCTCAGGTTTCTTCTTCCGAATGAATGCATACCAATCACAGAGAAACCTTTTCAACAACATTTATCTAGAAATCCTGTAGCTTAAGATTCTCTCTAAATCAGCAAAAATTGTTGAGATATTCATTACATTAATACTGACAACCTGGCTGAAAAACCACAAAATGTTCATTAAGTATATTTCAAGTATTGAAATTCTATGTCAGTTACTATCAACAGTTTATCTACGAGCATTAGCCTTACGAACTTAAGGAAGGCTATCACAGGTTACGAGGACATTATTCATGCTTATATATTTTGCTGATATTTTTTCTCGAAAATCTTAGAGCGTTGAGGCAAACAAAAGAGCAGTTACAGCACAGTGTTCCACTCCTGCAAAGTATAGCCTTGATGCTCCGGAGTACTTCAAAATTAGTATCAGTAACATTAGCATGGAGACAACAGAGCCCTCAATATACTCAATGTGCATACCATGTGGATATGTAGCTGGGCTGTCAAGGACAAAAGAGGATGCTGCTGAAGTTACATTCAAGGTGAAGGATAAAGTTGCTGCCGAAGGCATAGTAAAACGGTAAGAATTATTGAACCTTTTCTATTCATCTATATCTTGTATTACGACATTTAGACATTTATTATCCTCCATTGTTCTTTACTGGAATATGATGCTGAATCACATCATGGTTTTAGATGATCGTCCTGAAGACTAATTGAATAAACAAACATGTACTTATTACACCTGATCCTGCACATTATTCTCATTTTTCTTCCTTTAATTTCATGCATTTCTTTCTTGCCAACTTCACAAACTGTTCATTAATGTGATTTACATGAAATGAAATTGGATTGAGATGAGCTGCTAACAATTTCCGCCTCGTTTTTGTTCAGTCTGAGCAATATTTCTGCCGACGGCTGTAAATGGTCAGCCAAATTGCTACCGGACCATGATCAAAATTCTCCGAACAATGCAGCTCCCATGCTAATCGAATCAAAGATCCCCGATGTCTTGCGGAGCTTTAGGAAGCAATTCAATATGCAAAGGATCTATTGTGAAGATCTTGAAGACTTGCACCATGCCATACTTCACCTGAGGCACCAAACTGATGCAACTTAGTCTGTTAGCCAAAGCTCATGTAAATGCCAAAAAATATGTTAATTTCACATCATATTGTACTGTTAATGCTTTTGGCAATCTGTTTTAGTTGTGTTATGTAAATGCCAAAAAAATGTGTTAATTTCACATCATACAGCACCGTTATTTTTTATTAGCCTCATTTACCTCAGATTTCATTATTTGTATTTTGAGTGTTATGATTTTTTTTTATCGATGATAATCTATGTTATGATTATTTTTTATGTTTTTATTTTATTGTTCATGTAATTTTTGTTAATTTTAATTAATTTATATTCTGCAGATTAGTTTTTTTAATTTTTTTCTTAATTAATTAAAAATATAAACTTAAATTATCATTTATTAATTTAATTAAAATATAAAATTATAAATATAAATTTTATAAAAATAAAATTAGAAAAAAGCAAAATAAAAAAACTGAAATCAAAATAAAAAATAAAATAAAATAACATTGGTACAATGACGCGCATTATCTTGCGTATCATTGTAGCTTTTTTTAGATTTGGTGCAAGTTATTGTGCTGGGTTAGAACAATATTTATGCGTCAAATTAACACAAAAATTTCAAATGTAGCGTGAGGTTGGAGATGCCTTTAGATTGATAAATTTGTCTCAATACCTCTTAAAGTGCATAATTGTGCAATGTTAAAAAAAAAAATTAAAAAAAACATTATTTCAAGATCATGTTTTTCCTTATCATGTTGCATTTATGATGTGGTAAATAGATATTTATTTACAAAATATCACTTGATTTTAATTACTATATCTATATACACTAAGTATTACAAGGGTATATTGTCAAATTCCTATTTTCTTAGATGATAAGATCAGCAGGATGAACGGCCAAGATCATATTGATTCTATATATAACCCGGTGAGGTTACCTCAACGCAAACTGTGACTTACTTTTCAGTCCTTTCGTGAAGGAGCTCACAGCGAAAGAGCGTAACATTGGTTTCTTATTCTCACTTACCGTGTTCAGATCCAATCTATATTTTCTTAGCGACCACGCTTGAAGTTCCACGCCTGCTGCTTCTTCTCCATCGAGGTCCACTTCGCAGAGAGAGAGAGATGGAGAAATCTCAGATCTGGTTCGGTTTTGGAACCCTAACCCTAACCCTAACGGCAATCCTAGCGCTGTTCCTTGTTCCTTCGTTGGCTGATGATGTCGTCGTGCTTACGGAGTCCAATTTCGAGTCGGAGGTCGGTCAGGATCGTGGCGCTCTTGTCGAGTTCTACGCCCCTTGGTAATCGAGCCCTATGAGACTGGTTTTTGTGATTTGATTCGGTTTCTTGGTTTCTTTTGCGTCCGATCTAAGTGATTTGTTTTTATTGTGCCTCTGATTTTGAGTTGATTCGATTTGGGGTTTGGAAGGGTTCTGGGATTTGAATTTTTTTTTTCTTTTTTAGGGTTTTGTGGATTTTGAGCAAAAAGATTGGATTTTTAATGTAAAGGATTATATATGTTTGGTTTTTGGTTACTGCTTACTAGTCCTTAATGGTGCTTTGAATTTATGACTTATGAGTGCTCGTGTGATTTGGATCAAATTGCGGTTACTTTGGGATTGCAAAGCATGCTTTTTTCTAATTAATTCTGATATTGTTGGATAAGAAAAGTTACTTTTTATTGTTTTTGTTTTTGGTTTTTGGTTTTTTTTTTTTTTTTTTGGTTTTTTTGTTTTTGTTTTTGTTTTGTTTTTGTTTTTGTTTTTGTTTTTGTATCATTTGAAAGTATGACTATATGCTGTATTATAGTTTAGGAGTAATATTGTTTGTGAATTATCATGTGCTTTTAAAAACTATGGTGTTTAGATGGATATCTTTCTTATGATATTAAATCGTTGACATTGTTTATACTTTATATAATCTGTTATTCCTGATTTATGTTATTTTTTAGCTCAGTTTCCCTTAATCTATGAATTCACAGTCTATGTTTGTATATGTGATCGCTCATAGGTGTGGACACTGCAAGAAGCTTGCACCCGAGTATGAGAAGCTTGGCTCAAGCTTTAAGAAGGCTAAGTCTGTTCTGATTGGCAAGGTCTGTTTTATAGTAGTTCTGAATCTTTTTTTATTATGAAAAATGTATGTGCAGACATGAGTTTCTAAATCTTTGATATATATATGTGTGTGTGTATATTTTGTTGGTTGTTGGTGGGGTGGCTCCCCCATTTTTGTGGTTCGCCAAAAATACGTAGCATAGCAATTTTCCTGACCTAATACTGATTAAGCTAATAATTCATTTAACACAAGACATTTCTCAGTTACGAAGAGAGAATGAGCATTTGAATGCCATGATTTAAGTAGTGAAACTAAATAAGTGCAGCAAGAAGTTCTTAAGCTGAAATTTTCCTTGTTCCTTGAAGGTGGACTGTGATGAGCACAAGAGTTTATGTAGCAAGTACGGTGTTTCTGGATACCCCACAATCCAATGGTTTCCGAAAGGGTCATTGGAACCTAAAAAGTAAGTGCTGTATCATACATGTGCCTCTTATTGGAGGCCATTAACTTTTTCATAGGCTTCTATGTTTTGTACACAAAATTGATGGATTTTTTGACTGTCAAGGTATGAAGGCCCACGAACTGCAGAAGCACTTGCTGAGTTTGTAAATACTGAAGGAGGTAATCTATCAATTTTACATGACCGCATTCCTGATGGAATTTGGTTTTCAAGAATGTGTTCATGTGCTAGGCTGGTTTATTTTGTACCAAGAGCTAAGGAGTCAACCATATACTATTCAAGAATTCCCTGTGAAAGTTTCCATAGTTTCCTAATTGAACTAAAAAAATTATCTGCTGTATATTATCCTTGAAGAATATCAGTAGTCTTCTGTCCCTCTTTGTTTTTGTGTTTAATGATGTGGTGGTGTTTCAAAATTACTATTTCATTAAAACCCCACTTTTTTTAATTAGTTATAGGAAAAATAAATGCATTCCTCCTATTTGACTTATGATCTTGTGTGTGAGTGTTGATTCCTTTTTTATTTTGTATATATATGTCAAGAACACCATAAGGGTGAATAGTATTTCTGACTTCTTGTTATGTGTTGCAAACTGAAACTTAAGTGTTTCAGTGTTATTTTATGGAGCAATAACCATTGTTTAATAATATGTTTGCCTGACTGCAGGGACAAATGTGAAACTGGCAACTATACCTTCCAATGTGGTAATATTGAATGAAGAGAATTTCAATCAGGTTGTCTTGGATGAGACTAAAGATGTCCTTGTGGAATTCTATGCGCCATGGTGAGTCTTTCCTTTTAAGATCTTATATATGGTATCAATCAATATGGCTGTCTTTATTGCTATTAGCATGAGCTTACATGCCATGATTGTTTCCTTTATACAGGTGTGGTCATTGCAAAAGTCTTGCTCCTGTAAGTAAATCACTACATTCACAGGCATCATTTTAATAAGGACCCTACAATTCGGCCAGTGGCTAGATAAGAATGATTTTTTTTTTTTCACTTCTTTCTCTGTGACTTATGTATATGTGTTTGTTTTTTTTAATATATTTTTGCAGACGTATGAAAAAGTTGCTAATGTTTACAAATTAGATGAGGGTGTGGTGATTGCTAACCTTGATGCTGACAAACACAAGGATTTGGCTGAAAAGTGAGTGTAGAATGTATTATGATTATTTTATTTTCCAAAACTTGTACGTGGTTTTATTTTGATCATTTAAATATTTAGGTTCCTAGAAGTAATTATAAGTAAGAATCATCTTAATTGAGTATAGTAGATTACATAAAATAGCATACAACACATGTTAATGCTTCTTTGCATTTAGTTGATGTCAGCATGTTCTCTACCAATTCTTATTAGTTATTACCATCAACAAAGTTCTTTATGTGCTGCAGTAATGTGCACCTTCCATTAAATTCCATCTTTCCATGTAAATATGTTGCCATTGGCCGACTGTTTGATTATTCACAATACATGCATAATCTAAGTTAGGTTTTATTTAGTTATTTTTATTATTATTATTATTATTATTATTATTATTATTATTATTATTTATTGACTTCATTTAAATGCTGTATTTTCAGGTATGGAGTTAGTGGCTATCCTACTTTGAAGTTTTTCCCAAAGAACAATAAAGCTGGTGAAGACTATGATGGTGGCCGAGATTTAGATGATTTTGTCAAATTTATCAATGAGAAATGTGGAACCAGCCGTGATGCAAAAGGCCAGCTTACCTCCCAAGTTAGTGGATGCTCATGTGTATTTACATTACTCATTTTTTATATTTCTTTTCATAATTATATGTTTTTGTCGCCTTAGGCTGGTGTTGTAGAAAGCTTAGATGCATTGGTCAAAGAATTTGTTGCTGCGGCTAATGATGAGCGTAAGGCAATCCTGTCTCGGATTGAAGAGGAAGTTGAGAAACTCGAGGGTTCATCTGTCAGGTATTTTATTCTTTTTTTGTCTTTTGTATCATATATGAGGTAGCTACTTTCCTATTCTAGACATCAAGAGTTTACTGCTATTATCACTCTAGCATGCATTGCATCAATTTATGTACTTTTCTGGTGTTGTCATTGCTGTTTACAATCACTATTCCAAACATCTTTGAGCTAAAGCTTTGGCTACCTACCATAAGTCAATTTTGATAGAGATTAGTATTTTTCAAGACATTTTATTTACACCGGTACTTTGAATCTGCTTTAGTTTTTTCCTCAATGATTACCATGGTTGAGCTAAATATATTACTACTTAAAATAATTTAATTTACATCTTCGAGCTATTATACCTCTATAAAACTATGTAATTGGTTTTATGGCCTGATAAAAATCATGTTTGCTTGTGTACTCTGAAAAAATCATTTTTATTTGCTTATATACCCCTTTGACAAGAAGTCAACAAAATAATTTTATTGAAAAGACTAGACCACCCCCATTTTCTCCTTTTTCATTCATCTTGGGAGACTTGAAAGACAAGATGAGGATTATTGGTAATAGTTTGCATAATGCATTTTGAACCTGATCCAGCAAATTTACTGCCCATCTATGTATTTCCGCATCATATTGCAGTCTTAATCTGCTCATTCACGCACGAACTGGATCATCAGCCGCAATGAGATACCTCAAAGAGAGGCCTGATGTTTTGGATATAATGATGATAGCTTCCAGTAAGAGAATGTGTGTGTGTGTGTGTGTGTGTGTGTGTGCATGTGCATGTTTGTTGTGTTACCTCAAACTAGATATTGATTTCCATATTGAACCTTATATTTATGATTGCCTATGACTTTGTAAGAGAAACCATTCAATGCATATGTTTGTGAAGATTATATCTACTTAGCATCATGAGGATTTGATCTAATTCTCTTTAAAATCATTCAGGTATGGAAAAATATATACTAAAGCTGCAAAGAGCTGCATTGAGAAAGGCGCAGATTACGCCAAGAATGAAATTGAACGGCTCAAGCGCATGCTAGAGAAGGTGATTTTTTTTTTTCCATTTTCTAAAATTGAATAATGTATCAAAATGAACCTAAATCTGATAAGGAAGCACCATAATGTTTCTTTTTGCAGTCTATCAGCCCTTCCAAGGCAGATGAGTTCATCATCAAGAAGAATATCCTCTCAACTTTTGTTGCTTGAATTCAGATAAATTCACTTATTTAAACTGAGTTATG
Organism: Dioscorea alata; assembly: GCA_020875875.1. Lineage (NCBI taxonomy): Eukaryota > Viridiplantae > Streptophyta > Magnoliopsida > Dioscoreales > Dioscoreaceae > Dioscorea > Dioscorea alata. Next base: position 612,885 of record CM037016.1, read on the forward strand.
AGAACACGTCGCGATTAGATTCAGTTTTAATTTTATTTTTATGTAACAAGTGGTTTCGATCAGGGCCTACATTTATTTATGTTCCACTCTGCATTTGATATAAAGTTTTGAGAATCTAAATTTTGTTTGGTGATGTTTGATGGTTGGATTTTCTTTTGAGTATTTTGATGCTGAGCTACAAATCCTATTCAGGTTTTCTTGTGTTGTTATTTGAGAATGTTAGAATAAAAGTTTTCTGATGTTTTTCTCCCTGAAAATTGTGAAATTATTTTTCAACCCTAATCTTTTCAAATATATCTTGCATCTTTCTCTTTTAATAATTTCTATTTATTGTTTTTATATTTTCCATCAATCCTTAGTTTTGGTTTAAATCCAGTGTTAATATGTCTTTTTATGTATGAGTTTTTATCCCTGATATTTTTTTATTATGACTTGCACTAATATGTTTGCAATATCATTATATTATTTTCATCATTTTAATAAAGTGATGAAATTGGTAAAATGATTGTTAATGATTTTTATTTTTTTTTTTGCAGTTTTTTATGGAATTGAAAATATAATACATCTTAACACAATTTACAGAGGGTAATTACAGGCTAATGTTGTCCTGTGCATAATAATACATAAGAATTGAAATCTTAGTCAAATAACACTTAATTATCAAGCTAAGATTAGGGTTTTAAAACTTTTAACCCTAGATATGACACTGGATTTTTTTTTTATTATTTTTTCTTGGATGGGACACATGAACAGATTCATATAATGAAGCTGATATTTTTATAAACCATTTAATTAAGAATTTTATTAGACCACTTAATTTCGCTCTTTAATGAGATAGCTAACTCAGGCACTTAATAGATATTTCTGTCTAATATAACACTGTTTTAACCCTCCCAAAAAAAAATCTAATATATTAATACTGCAACAAAATTACAAAAAATAAAAGAATATTGTTAATAATAATACATTAGAAAAAAAAAAAATCAAGAAATGCTTCTGTGTAGCATCTCATTATACTCCAACAAAGACACTTGATGCTGCAACTTCATTTGCTGATAAAATTTAGCTATGAACTCCTCTGCCTTCTCATCAATCCCTACATCATCATCATCATGATTGTAATGGATTACATTCTTTTCATTCTCGAAGTTCTTATGATCCATGTCTTCGTCCACGTCATTATGATCATCACGATCATCAAAATTATCATAGATAAATGATAACGAAGAGGATCGGTGATATCGGGAGCGAAAACACGGCGTATCATCGAAAGAGAACTCATGCTCGCCATAATACAATCTTTGAGAACAATGCCGGTGCTTGAGACGACCAAAGACGTAGCCAAACTCATCGGTGAGTCTCCGGTGTATTGCGCCGCCTTTTCTTAACCATATCAATGCTAACCTTACCATCCTCCATGTCCTCCCACCCATTTTCATCCAACTATTCTTCTTCCCCATCCTCTCTAAATATATTTCTATATATATATATTGTTTCTATGTAAATAGGTGTGGTATTAGTAATAGATGAAGAAAAGGAGGAGAATGAGGAGAAGAGTAGTGGTGAGGGTGTATTAACAGTATTAGAGAGTTTGGTATGGTATTTAAAAGGGGGAGAAGAGTGTGTGATTGATTGGCTGTGTGTGGGTTGTGATGGCTTTGAAGATGCAAACTAGTAATTCATTAGTGTGAATGAATGAATGATGGAAGAGTTGATTTCTTGTATTATTGTGATAAAAGTTGGCAAACTCTTCTAGACATTATTTATACACACATTATTATTATTATTAAACTAATTATAAATAAATATATATGTGAGTTGGTAATGATGGGTTGTGATGGCTTTGAAATTACACTAGTGTGCTAGTGTGAATGATTGAAAGAGTAAAAAAAAAAGAAATTGTGGTAAGGTTTGTTTTCTTATATTATGATGCAAGTTGGTAATTGATAATTTTTTTTATACTAAAAAGAAAAATAAGAGGTATTTTTAACACAAAATTTTTACAAAAAATTTAATGCAATACAAGTTGAAAGACCGCACTACAAAATAATTATTACTGAGCTAACCAACGATTGACAAACACTTTTACAGGCATCATACAAATATAAATAAATACATATATATATGAACTATTTTTTTTCTATTTATAATAAAATTAATTATATATATACATACATATTTTGTAGGGATATATTTGTATCCAAGGCCACTTGCACAAATTTTGTATATAATAAAAATAACAATTGAATAAATATCAGGTTGAGTATATAATTTTGAGTAAAAAAAAAGGCAGTAAAAAGGGCATTAAAACAAATCAAAATTTCAAGAGTTCATGCATCATGCATCCGCTAAAACAGGATCCTGGTTAAGACTTTTTGCATTGGAAATATAATAAAAAACCATAAGTGTTTTTTTTTATAATATATAAACCAAACCTACCAACAAAGACTAGTTCTGTTTGTTTGTAAGGTCTGATGATTGAACAGTTGTGCTCCAAAACCGTGTTGTTCTAGTTTCAAATGTGTGCTTGTTTTTGGTGTGCAATACTAATAAATAATACAAAGAGATTCACATTTGTTTTAATTAATTCCTTAAATAATGTCAAACTATTATATGATATCATGTGTTCTATTTAACTTAAAACCAAAACACATAAATAATAGAAATAATAACCCAACTTTATATATATATATATATATATTTATGACAATGCATTTTCTATGAACATCCATAGATAAAAAATCTATGAGTGTCTAATTATTAACCATTGGATCAACATTGATAAACAGTGATTAATGTTCCAAACAATAATTACTTTTTATATTAATATAATAATTATTATTTATCAATGTCGACTGTTTAATCAAAATTTAATGGCTGATAAAAAACACTTATAGATTTTTTTATCTATGAACGTCCATAGAAAAATGATTATATACCCATATTTATTTAATCAAGTGAAACATAACCACGAAAACATATAAAAGTGAACTAACAATTTAAAGGTTAACACACAAAAACAAATTTAAAAAATTACAATAAATCACGTACATTGAACAAAATAATCCTCAAGCACATAATATTTTAATACTTAAAAAAATATATGAAATATATATATATATATAAACATTTGTCAAAGCAAATTAGTAGAAGAGCTGCCAACCACTAAGCAATTCTAGAACAAGACAGAGAAAAACCATAAAACCATGAGCTGTAGGTTCAACCATTGAAAAACAAAACCATGGACCAATTCAAACCAAAAGGCTCCACAAAACAATGAACCAATCAACACCAACCAAATGAAAAACCTCTGCAACTTTACCACTTTGCCACCCTTCCTAATACTCCCACCCCTCCTCTCTGTTAACAAAACTCAAGGGCATACCTGTCATTTCACCACGTAACAACAACCAAAACCATGCATTCCGCATAGTAATTCCATGCATGTATCATATAAACTCATGCCTTTCTCTTTAGCATCAACTTGTCTCAAAGCTTTAAGAATTAAAGAAAAGGTCAGAAGAGATACCTTCTCTTCTCTCTTCTTTCTCCATCTCAGGAGAAAGAAGAAGAGAAAGGGAGCTTGCATGGACCTCACCATTGTCTCACAGAAATCACCTCTCAAGAAGAATGGCTGCATGAGTCCATTACAAATCGCCGCATTCTTTATAAGACGAAGCTCGAAGGCGAAGAAAGCTCTTATCAAGGCCGAAGCCAATGAGTGCCGTCCCGATTGGAAGGTTCTCGTCGGAGGAGTTCGCCCATTCCACCATGTTCATCAGCTAGAAAGCTCGGCATCACCAAAGCCTCTGCCGATGAGTCTGGCACGAAATGATTCCTTTCATGATGTGCTATTACCTCCGCCGTCACCGCCCGAAGGGTCTATCGATAGTATGAGCCGATATGCATCTGCAGAAGACCTGTGCTCAATGGACAACAGCAAAGAAAATGAAGCAGCAGTTGAAGATGGTGATGGGATGCCTAATGCAATTGATTTGAAGGCAGAGGAGTTCATAGCAAAGTTTTATGAGCAGATTAAACAGCAACGTTTGGAGTATAGCAATTGATGATGCAAAAGGCTTAATAGAGTTTGTTTGTTGTGTTGGCTTTGATCTGGGTTCTCATTTGTTGCTGGTGGGAAGGGAGTGAGCATAATTTTCAATTTGAATTATAAGAAGATTATATGAGTATTATAAGTAGGAGATTGTCTTTGTTTGATACTATACAGGAAAGAAAGAGAATAAAAGACTAATTAATTGCTCATCTTTGCATTGTTTACTGTTTTACTAGTGCTTGGAATCTAAAGCCAAGTTGCACAACAGAGTCATCTACAGTCTAAAGTTCTAAACAGAAATTGATGCCAAATAAATAAGTTGAAGAGATGAAATCTGTTTTATTGCATATGACTTGGTTCAATTCTAAATGTAATCTCTGTAAAGACGAGTTGTGGGACATGAGATTGAAACAGTTAAAGCTAAGCTTCAAGAGAGATGAAAATTTACCTGAAGCATTGATGAATAGAACTGGTAAAACTCTGAGAGAAATTGATAGGATCATACTGATTGCTTTAAGCAGTTATCACATGGACAGGGACCATGTCTGCAGCGATCTCTATTGAAAGACTCCCCAAAATGTTTCAAAAGTGTTTGCCTCCGGCAATCAGTCTAGAATATATGTGAAGAAATTGGAATGAGAAAAGGAGTAAAATATGTGTGCTTAAAGTCACAAAACAATTGACATTATGCAGTTTTGAATCTTTGATCTTGATGAGAACAAAGCAGCAAATATATATATTTATGCAACATCTAGGAAAATTATGGAATGTTTTTGTGTCTGCTCTGATACATCTAAGTTAACCAGTGAAGAACTAATTAATATTCATCTGGCATGGAACAGCGTTGCATAAGAAAAGTAATGAAAAACACAGTTAAATACCTTCAGTTCACAGTATTCTTGCATTCTTTTTGCTTGTTCCATGGCCGCCTTGAAACTTTCACTCTTGAAACCTTGTCCACTCCGTAACATGCACACAACCCGACTGAAATCTTTCTTCTGGTAAAGAGCAATGCAGGATGCAGGAAGATTATCCCTTCCTGCCCTCCCTGATTCTTGGTAATAGCTTTCAATAGATTTGGACATCGTATTATGTATGACAAAACGCTGCAGGCATTGAAACAATAAACTTCATGAGAGCATATATACCAGTGGAAATCCTTAAGGACTTGGATGGCAAAACAATAATCATTTATTGAAAGGAAATATAATAAATGCAATTTTAGAAATCAAAAAGGAACTCACAACATCTGCTTTGTCAATTCCCATTCCAAAGGCAATTGTAGCACAGACAATCTGAACCTCACCAGTATGCCATTTCTTTTGAACATCAACTCTCTGGCGAGCAGCCAGACCAGCATGGTAATAGACTGTCTTTATCTTACATTTATCATTTAAGAAAGCAGAGACACCCACACATTCATTTTTTGAAAGACAATAAACAATACCACACATATTATGGAAACAATCTTTTAGTAGTTGCCCAAGTTGTTTCAATGGATCCTTGCTTTTAGCTACAACTTCATACTTCAAATTCGGTCTATCAAAGCTCGTCTCAAGTACTAGAGCATGAGGGATTCTTAAGGTATTCAGGATGTCCTGTTTATGTCATGAATTAAGTGTTAAAAAAAACTGCATCACAAAAGGAACCTTGAGAAGAATGAAAATTACTGAATAGTAACCTTTCGGACAGACTGAGTTGCAGTTGCTGTTAATGCCATCAAAGGAACATCTGGAAAATTCTGCCTGAGGCATCCTAATACTCTATAATCTGGCCGAAAATCATGGCCCCATTGACTGAGAAAAAGATGGTAACAATTAAAATCACTTGGCAAGGTATTAATGACATCTATTAGCTTTCCTACTTCAATGGGAATCAACAGATTGGTCTATTACAATATGACAAACTGAAGCCACATTACCTAACACAATGTGCTTCATCAACCACAAACCTTGCTAACAGACCCTGTCAAACAGGCATAATTATCATCCGTTTCCACATTATTTCCACCAAAAACCATAAATTCCAATAGATAAAAACAAGTTTGTTTGCACCTACCTTATGATGAAGGCTTCTTAAAATATCAAGAAAGAAGGCATTTCCAGCTACTCGCTCGGGAGTCACATATAAAAGTTTGCATGATGGCCTACTTTGTCTGCAAGACCAAAAAAGATGCATGATTTAACTAATGAAGGCTCCAACAATTTAAGACCAATGAAAAATGTAATGCTCTACCCTAAAAATTTCACTTTGTAGATAAGATGCAAGAATAAGAAAAAGATTATATGTAAATTAAGAAAGATTTTTATGTGGAAATTCCCACATAGTAACTCATCATAACTCTTATAGGGTCTACAAAATTAGCTGCAGATGTTGAATCAAGAAAACGAGCAAACCACTTCTGATGTTTGCTAATATCAGATCCATACATGGATCTATCTATCTGTTGTATCAGTATCATAACGCAAGCATAGCAATAACAAAATCAAAATTCTCACAGATTCATAGCTAGCATAGGGATTTAGTTGTGTAAAATTATTCTCTCTGTATAGCATCACATGAGAATTCTCTCTTACTGTAACCTCCGCTCTATGCTACTTTAAGTTTATAAGAATAAGATCTGATCCAGAAAATCTTTTGAAAGAAGAAAGAGTACAGGGGTCCGCTAAAAACAATTGAACCTTACCTCAGTTCACGGATGACTGCAGATGCTTGTGAGGTAGTTTGCTGAGAATTCAGAAATGTCGCAGGTATCCCATACTTACTAATAAGTGTAACAATCTGATCTTGAATGAGAGAAAGCAAAGGACAGATAACAACAGTGACACCTGGATGGAGAGTTGCTGGGAGCTGCAAAACACCATTTGGTCATAAACATGTTAACAACGTAACTTAGATTCCTTGCAAAATGTATAAAAAGATTGTTAAAGCAAATAAACAAAAATAACAGAGAGAATGCATTGCTGCTATATTTGCATTGATCACTGTAAGCTATTCTGACATACATATTGAGACTAAGCAATAAGAACAATCCACTAAGACCAATTTAGAAATGAAACGGCGTATTAAATACAAATGCAGCATAACCTGGTAGCATAGACTTTTACCGCCCCCGGTGGGCATAAGAACAAAGCAATCTCTTTTTTCAACTGCTGCCTTGCAAGCCTGATGCTGTAGAGGTCGAAATGCTTTATTGCCAAAGATCACAACATTTGCCAATTCAACATCATCCAATGTCTGCAGCTCATTATATCCCAGAGTCTCATTTCTAATTTGTGATGAACTGGAGCATGCACCGGCACCAGAATAGGCTGAAAATGGTTCATGCCCATTGTTGCTTCCACATGCCTTCTGAATAGGAAAATCAGTGTTGAAAATCAGCAGCAAGCACAAATCCACCAATATAAATCATAATTTCGGTCCCTGCTTAGAATGCACATTCGACATTTGAGGAGCTTGAACCCTAACAAGAATTACTTACTTTCAATCTTGAGGATGGGTTATCCACTGATCGGGGAAGAATGTGACCTTCATTGCCAATAAGCTTTGCTGAATGATCATTTGATATATCATTTTGGTTCAAGATTTCCACATCTGAATCTTCATTATTAATTGAAGAACCCAGTTTCTCTTGATATTGGTGTCCTGTGGAATGAATCATTTTTTCCAAATCTATAACCTCCCAAGGCAGTCCTGCAATCTTTTTCAAAACCTTTAGGACTCTCCTTTTCCAGAATATTATTCAAAGCACCACATGCTTCAGATTCAATTGCTTGCAAATCATCCCAGTCCTCAGTATCTTGCATGGCATCAGCCAATGCAGCAAGATAATCATCACCACAGTGCTCCACAGTGACAAATTCTTTGCCATCCTCTCCTGCACCACAGACCAAAGACAAAGTCTTGGTATTCACAATAAAACAAGACCAAAATAGGCAAAGCAGTTTACACTCACAGAAAAGCAAAGTTCTACATTACAATGTTCACAAATAGAACACAAACAAAGTTGGCATGCATAAACAACAAACAAATTGACTTAACAAGTTGTTTCTACTTATAATAAAAATTTAACTTACTACTTCTGTAGAAGATCAACTAACAAAATTGGTTTTGAAATCCTTCACTTAGAACTTTTTGTAGTCTCAAAAATGTAGTCTGACTTGAAAATATTTTTCCACCAAATCACTCAAATCATCACTTAATGTCCCTTATGATTTGCACAACACTGTAATGAATAATGATGCATATTTTCCATCTCCTTTTCTATATTTAAACTTGTCAATCACCACATCAGCCCTAAGTTAAATCATTATCACTGTATCTGCCAAAGTTATACAAAAATCTTTTCACAAATTTACAGAGGATTGAGATCTTACTCCAAGTCCAGGAATTAGTGGACAATGAACACCTACTAATCTCACATGTCAAAGCATCTAAACAAAACCAGGGTTTCCTACACAGACACAGAGACTATTCAGAAGTTCCACCTAGGAGCAACATCAGTAAGTGCATCACAAGCATTATGCTATTGTATCCAAGATGAATTTAGAACTATGATGGAATATGTGAATTTCCAATGGAAAAACAAGGACTGTTTCCCCTTTCTGCCAGAAAATCACAAAAATCACATTACAAGAGTAGCTTCAAATTGATCAAAATAAGATCACAAAACAAAGTGTTTAAATCCCAAAATCCCATCACTGACAACTAAGAACACCAACACACAAAAAATTGATCACAAAACCAAAATCAGCTTCCAAAACACCAAAAGCAAACAATGCATGCAGCTTCCTTCCCAAATTAAAACTATGATTTCTCTACACAACCATAAAATCAAGACAAAAATCACATGGATCATACCTAGAAACAACACTGGATTAAATCAGATGATCAAGATCTAGATTTTGAGAAAATAAAATAAAAAATCCATTAATTGCTCCGGTGGAGCTTTACCATAGAGATCGATGAGGCGATCTAAGCACTGAGTGGCAGCTTCCTCTTCGAATCCCAACTCCAAAGCCAAGCTGAGAAGCCGTGCTCTCTCGACGTCCATGGCTCGCTATCTCCCTCGCGCTTTTGCGGTGCTCGAGAAGAAGAAGTCTTCGTGCGCGGGAAAAACGGTAGGTTTGCGAGGGAACCCGAATCCGATAAAAATTTTCGAGATCTCTAAACGGATCTCAATCCGATAAGTAGATAACAGGTCCGTTAACTTTATGGATCCGATAAGTAGATAACGGGTCCAAACCGTGAAGTTAAACAGACCCGGACCCGTTATTAAATATCTACTCATCTTTATATTGTTAACATTATTATTGTTATTTTTGTATTAATAACCTTATGAGTTAAAAGAAATCAAATTTGAGATTTTTTATAACGAGGTGTTAAATGTTAAGATATAATAACCTTATGAGTTAAAAGAAATCAAATTTGAGATTTTTTATAACGAGGTGTTAAATGTTAAGATTTTATTTGTATATTTTTTTTACATTCATAGTAGGAAAGTTTAGTGAGAAACTTTGACATTATTTATAGATATTTTATTTTTTGTAATTCATTAGTTTTGAATTTAGTCACCTAATTTATACTCTCAGATAAATTTGGAAGAGTTATATTTGAATTAGTAACTTGTGTTTTTATAATGTATTGTTCATATCAATGTTGAGATTTTCTTGAGCTTTTCTCTAATCAATCAGTGATTTATCCACTTTTATTAATACATATATATTATACACACATATATAACTTTTTGTTTGATAAAAATCTAGAAATTCAAGAGAAGAGCTAATTTTGTTTAATCTCTATTAGACAATACAAAGCAAGAACACCTAATCTTGAACTGATAAGATTATATATATATTGCTACAAAGGGATTAATCAACAAACAAACTAATAGAAACTAGTTGTTGTCCTCATCAGCAACTGAAACCCTGCTCAACCTGCTGGGAGTCCTGGCATCTCTGGCACCGATTTTCCGACTACCCGTTCGACGTTTGTTCAGCCCGAACAATGCCCGCTGTGCCACCGCGCCAGAGTGTTGATGATACGCTGTGTTTCCGGCTTTGCTGCCACTTTGCGCTGTTGCATCTATGATCCATGAGCCGGAGATGAACGGCGCCTGACTGCTGCTATTGTGAGCTTCCGAGGCATCCATAGCAACAGCTGTGCTCGAACTTTATGTCTTTTGTGACCTGGAGAATTGTGAATGGGTCCATATATAGAGCTTGTAAAAAGATGAGAGGAATCTGATGACCGAAAGAGAAGCTTTATTGTTTATCCATTGAGAAATACTTTGAATATCTTGGAAGATAAGAAAGGACGATGGACGGCAACCCTATCATCGAAGGCACCAGAAATACCTGGAGAATATGGGCTGAGGTCTTCTTCCTTATCATCAGAAAAATGGTACAATTGGAAAAGGCTTCCATGGTGGGAGAAGAATATCCTGTGAATTTGGACAAAGAAAACAATATCAAATTTTTCGGTAAACATGGTTGGATACAATGAGTTTACCTTTATCTTTACCAAAAGAAATGAAGGCACTGGCCCAGGAAAGATTATGAATGCCTTTGCTTTGACCTGTAGAAACAAACAGAGTGGAGACTTAGCATAGGCTGGAAATCAAAGAATAATTCGACGGCCGGTTTGATTCCACATATACACACGAACTTTATAAAAGGAAAGTTTTTATATACATATGATGATTGAATTGAATGCAGTATAGTTTAACAAGACATTTTCAGTCAACCGTGTAATCGTTTCATGCAGTGTCAGAGTCTAGATGCAAAAGAAAGATAAGTCCAAAAGAGAAAAGGCGATGATATGTGGCTGTGGTATTTTATCGACGACTACAATTTGAAGTAAATTTGTTTCATGTGGAGATATCCGGCGAAGAGGCACCAAAAAAGGATCTCCAGCAACACAAAAGCCAACTTTCCCCACTTTTTCGAATGGAATACAGTTTGCAGCAAAGATTCTGTAGCGTTAACCTGCACCGCAAATTTGGATTCCCTTCAAGATAGTTTTCATCAGATATTTTTGTGCATTGATGGAGAAAAGACAAGATGGAATGAAACTTGTGAATTAGTGAAAGAGTGAGTCAAATGAGAAATTTTAAAGATAAACTAAGACAAAAGTGGTCTACAGTATAAGATTGGAAATTTCAAACATATTATGATGAAAAGATGCATACCAGGTTGTTTGAAGGTGAGCGCCAATAGAAACCCTGCATAGCTGCTGGAAACAGCTCGCAAGCAGCAAAAGCATAGACAATGAGTGCATTCATGCCCATCCATTGAAGTAATATGAATGGCTTCCTAAAACCTTTAGAGTCAACCTGTTCAAATTAAAACAGAATTATGTTTACAAAAAAGAATTGAATTGAAAGTCTTAAATCAACAAAATAAAAACAAAGTGGTTGTCTGGAATTTAATGAGATATTAGTGACATTTCTTCTTCCTTCAAAAAATTCATTAATTTCTACGAAAGTGATAGATTTATCAGGCAAATTACATTTTCTTGATAGCAAGTAAAGAGAAGCAACATTTGCCATAAACAGCATTAATAACAGTGGAAATTTCACACCAAATTCCCTGCAGTGAACATCACATCTTGTTTAAATACAAGATTATCAAACAACACAATCACCACGGATTAGGAACTACCACAACAATTTTGTCCCTGGAACATATCAGTAACAAAAGATATTCAACCGTTTAATGTCATATTGCGGACTGCTCCTGATAATATGATCTAATAGTGTTGTAACAGTTTGGAAGAATTGTGACAAAACCAGTTAATTATAGAATTTAGTCAGACTAATTTGTAGCCTAGACAAAATAAAAATGGATCACCTAGATATATTTTCTTCAGGATGTAGACAGAAGACAGATTTCAAACTCACAATGTAGTATATCAGAGCCAAAAGAAACCCAGATGCCCCGGTTGTAAGAAACATGTAGCTCAATGTGTACAATGGTTTGCTAAAAGGCATACCTGAAATAAACAACATATGATCAAGTTCACAACGAAAATATAACCTAAGCAAAGAATAATATATAAATAGCATTAACAGTTATACCTAGGAACTGCACAATAAATCCACATAAGAGAAATACCAAGGAATTCATTGACCACAATAGCAATCTCTGTGCATGACTCTGCATGAAAAAAAGACACAAAAGAAAAGGTAGACATGAACACCTAAGGCAAGCTTTTGAGTATCATTTATGAAGACGAACCTCTACAATCTTCCACCATCTTATGCACAAAAGGAATTACATAGTAAATAGGACAAAGTGAAAATAATATCATTCAATTTACTGAAGTGTACCTTATAGTGCACAATAAAGTGACCAAAATGCAATCCAGCAAAGCATGTTATGGAAGCCATCAATGAGCTGATTCATCAGAAGAAAAAATTAAAAAAATTAAAAACTCAGAATCAAGGTTTGAGAGAGCTATAGGGCATCACAAAAGTTAAGATATTAGAGAAAATGTTAAGACAAGGACATGCAAGTTGCCAAAGACAAACACAAACATTAAGTAGACTCAATTTTGTTATCAATTTAAATGTTCAAGCTAAATATATCAAACCAATCTTGATAGATAAACTATTAACATGCCAATAGATTCAATGAAACTGGTTAACCTCAAAATACCCTCAGGATCAAATGGAGCAAGACACCATACTGGTGAATTTGGTGGAAGAGGCCCATAATCAGGAGAATTAATACTGCAGTCCTGCATCATGAAATAATATGTGAATGCTTGACAATGTATAATACACTGTTTCTTGCCAGGAAAAGTAGCTGAGACACCAGCACATAGATTTGTCTTAATGTTCTACAGCAATTAGATACCTTCGTCCTTCTATAGACAGGGCGCTGATAAAGATGCCTCTCACCAAGGAGAAGTCTGTCTATCAAGCCTACAGCATTGCAAGGAGGCTCAAGGCTACCTCTCACTCCACATTGAACCTATCAATTATGCAAACATATCCATAAATAGAATAAAGTTTAAAGAAAATGGCCAACAGAGTAAAACACACACACACACACATGAATAACTACCAAGAATTGACAAGAAATACACAAGTCATTAAGAGATGACTTAAAACATAATTTCAATGCCAACATTCCACTCACAGTTTCAGCTCTGCAAGCCATTAAAAGATAACTAAAAACATAATTTCAATGCCAACATTCCACTCACAGTTTCAGCTCTGACTCCATAACTCGGTATGGACAACGTGGAATTAGTGCTTGGAAGTTCAAACTCCCAGTTAGGAACATAGAGACCATAAACCAAGCCAACGTACAAAGAAGATAGCAAGATGGCAACAACCCTGCAAAAAAGGAAGAGAGAAATGTTCATATTTGTAAAAAAATAAATATAAATAAATAATGAGCAGCAAAATATTAACTATAAGAAAAAATCTAGATTAAGCATAGCCATACAACTTACCACTCAATACAGTATTTTTTCACAAATGACATTGGAGAATCCACAGAGATATTGCTCACGAGCCATATTTCCGATATTGCTGCTAAAAAATATCCAATGGATATCCTCTAAAATAAGTGAAATGACAATCAGATGAAGAAATTTCCTCACAAATAAACAACCATAATAGTGAATCCTTCCATCTTCCAATCAAAGCAAGGACATGCATGCATTACCAGAAAACAAATAAAATAAATGGATGAAGACATAGAGCACAGAGCTAATTGAATAAGAAGTGAAGAATTATTCATCCAATTTTAAGTGTTCAGAAACAGTATTACCTGCAGCACACCTAGCCATCGAATTCGATCTATATCAACTCCATAAGTCAAACTGTCACGACCATGAAAATAACCACCTAAAAGTACCAAGTGTGGTTAAGTTTCCAAACTTCAGTTCACTCATATAGGAATAAAATCAGCAAAATTGTTGAACGAACCTTGCAATATTAAACCCAGAAGAAACAGCTTGACTGTCCTCACTATAACCTTGTTCGTGGAAACCACTTTATTAGGATTTTTCTGAGTAACATAATCAAATAATCCGACAAAAATTAGAGTTTAATAGACAAGAATACATAAAGGTCGGATCTTTCCACTGAAAATAGCACCTTGCAGACAAGGGCGATGGAGAGCCCAACGCCAAAGAGGAAGAAGGGCATCACAAAGTCCGCCAGCGTCACACCGAACCACGGCGAGTGGTTGATCACCGGGAACGCCCCGCCGGCATCATCCACAAGAATCATCAGCTGCGGCCAAAAAGATTAGCAAAAAGAATCCAAAAAGGATAGAATTTTGAAGCGATGGAGAGATCGTACAGCGACGGTGAGGCCACGGAAGACGTCGAGCGAGACGAGACGTCCAATAGGGTCGGGCTTCGCCGGACCATCGGATTGAATGGGGAGGATCTCTTCTACGTCGGAGTTGAGAAGTGGAGTCCGTTCCTCAGTGGCCACCTCGACGGAATCCATTTGCCTAAACACTTTCTACCGAGATTTTTCTCGATCTTGATTCAATAACGGTCGTCTTTTTTTTTCATATACGTCCAAACTTGTTTTTCTATACACCCTAAAAAAAAATAAAAAAAAAACCAGACTTCCACATCAAGTCATCAACGAGTAAAAATTTTAGGAGACCGCTATAATCATTTTTTACATTCACTCAATTTCAATTGGTTTAATTTCAATCATTTTACAATAATTTTTTTTTACTGGGAAGTCACCTATGAGATTTTGGTGAAAAAAAAACTGAAAAAAAACAATGTAAAATGACTGAAAAAAAAACAAATTGAAATTCAGTGAATAATGAAAAAAATAGTCATAATATGGTGAGCTCTTAAAATTTTTACTCGGTCATCAACATCCTTCAAGAGTTTATACATACACAGACATAAACAACAGATGAAAGCTTTGTTAAGGGTATTTAGTCGCTTTTTCTATTAAAAAAAATTAAAAGAGATTTTATACCATTTTTTTTTTTTATTATTAACGTGGACAAGTCGATCACTCACACATCCACTGAATCCTCAACTATACTTTAAAAAAGAGTCAAATATTTGATCTTTAGCATGAGAAATAAACTCATCACAATCTCACTATTGCATCTGTAATAACTCCCAAGATTTTTCAAAAAGGATTGTATTCACTTCTCGGAAAAATTTAAGTGTAATAAATTATTTTACATCTAAATGGCCCTAATTCATATCACGCTAGTAGCAGCAACCTCATCTCTGCACAGTAGAAACATAATAATACTTATAACACAGAAAAACAGTGTTTCAGTCTCTCAAATGTACAAAATAATAATGAATGAGACAACAAAATAATTACATGTGTTTATGATATAAAGCCTGAAATAATACCTATTTCTAAATGTGGAACAGTCAATTGTATAACAACATATGAGTCAATTGGAAGTTGGACCTGTAGAACAGAAGGGAAGTACACCTGAACTTAACTTTGCAGGATGGTAGTATAATCTACAATAAGGGCATTTGCAGAGTTTGGAATCTGATATAATTGAGGCAGCTGTGATTGATGCTTTATTGACAAAATCCTGGATAAGAGAAACAAAAATATCAGCTTTGCTGAGAGTCTGAGATGATATTAAGCTCAGATTAGAAGCATTTCTGATGTGTATTGTCCATTTACACAAACAGGCTTTAAGGAAAAGTAAATAATGTTGTTTCGTGTTGAGAAAGTAGATATGGTGAGTATATGATAATTATACCAGAGCAAGAACCGACTTTTTGCAGAAAACATGTTGAAAATACAAATTAAACGAGAGTATTACTTTTTGAATATCCTTCTCTTGAAATTTTCCTATATGTAAAATGGTGAAAAATCTAAGGATCGATCAAATATAAAAACAGACAAAAATATAGTCTTGGTTGTCACTAAACATCTATAGAGCAAGAGATATCGAATACCTATTAGGTATTTACAGTATTTTGTTCACCTCCCAATACTTTCTGAGGAAATGATACCAAAAGTTTCTGGTGAAAAACCTGAATGAGAGAGTAAAATAACAGTCAGGAAGCTGTACAAGTGTAGTAAATAGTTCAACATATGGAGAAAAAAATGTGAAGACCTCTTCAAAATGATCCAATTCCGGATTCAGTTCTGACTGAATGAGTGTTATTAGTGGCAGATCACTAGAAACAGATAATCCGTCATTTACTCCACTGAGTACCTATTAATGTTAACCAGAAAAACTACTGAAAAGACTGCTCTCAGAAAAAGAAGTACCAGAGAAAAATGGACAAATGTACAGCCACATAACTGTAGATGAATTACTTGAAGAGAGAACTGATATAATCAAGAATGGAATTGCCTTGAGTCAGGCATACCCATAACAATACATACCACATTGAAACCTTCTGGTGAATGGAAGACTTCCAGTTCCTTAAAAGCCACAAATTGGCATTTTTGAAGGACAACAGCAATTCGTATGATCACACAAAGAACTCTAAACTTATGTCTCATCTGGAAATAAGCAAGCAAGGGTCATCAGTACATCTTAATTGGTTCTTTGTATAGAGGCTGTTAGAGAAGCAAGCCAGCAACTGTTAAGATGAAAATGCGTAAATGAATCATAATGTACTCTAGTAAACTGAAGGAGAGTGTACATCTCAACTTCACACACTAAAAAGAGAAGAAACATAGTATTTGCACCTTTGATTTTTTAAATGTCATGGCTCATCAATAGTGGTATAACCAAGATGAAGGACACAATATTGAAAAAGGACCATGATAACATTCAAGAAAATACAGTCATTGAATAATTTAGTTTGAATATATATCACCTCTAAAAACATATTTTAGCAAACAAAAAGTATATAAACAGAAGTTGAGAGAGCAAAAGAATGAAAAAGGCAAAAAAGAGGTACCTCCGCATGAAGTTCTTTTACTGAATCATGTTCCTTTCTTGGGAATTTTTTCCTGTGATATCTTGCAAGCAGGGCAATAAGCTACAAGTATACAGGGGAAAAGTGTCAATGATTAGCTGCCGCTCAATCAATTATTAGCATAAAGGAAATAAAACCATAAGCAATAATGTACCTTGATCTCTTCTGAACTATAACCGGGAAGATGTCCGCAATTCTGTACAGCACATTACAATTCTTTTAGAAACGCATGCTTCTCACATGATATGTAGATATCTTTTTGATATGCATACTTCCGATGATCAAGACATACACAGTCAAGTTCAAAGACCCATATGACATTAGAATACTGGTGCAACATCAACCACATCTAGACTACCAGAAATTTGGTTAAGTAATTGAACTAGATGAACATATTTCAATAAAGTCCATGCCTAATGAAGGCTATGTTACAAACAAGACATGCCACAGGAAGCAGTTTGGCAGGTTCATGCAATAGTTCCATTATGTCAAGAAAGAGGAAATTGAATGTGTGAGGAAATTGAATGTGTACCTTGATAATACAGTAAGAGTGTTTATGATAACCCTTCTTTCCAATCGCTTTTCCGATATTACAAAGCAATAAGGCAGCCTCAAGGCACTCAAATTCCTTCTCATCAAAAGAAATTGGAGCTCCGCTGATGCCAACGAGATCATAACATTTCTTGAGTCCGTAGAAAATGTCCTGCATAAGAATGAAGTCACAAACAAAATCATTCCATGGAGATACCAAATCAGCCAAAAAAGAATGGAGAAACTCAGAAAATTCACAACATCCAAACAAAACAAGATACTGAAATTTAAAACCAAGCAATAACTGATACCTTTGCAACTCCAACACATTGAAAAGCAGATTTCATTCTGTTTCCTCCATCAAACCTCGCAGCAAGTGAAACCACAGATCTCCATCTTGCATTAGCACTCCAGTCATAATCCACATTCTCCTTTGCGATCATCTCTACAATAACTCCTTCCACCAATCCATACTCTGAAATCTCCATCTCTTTAATACCTAAAGCATCAAATATCTCTAGCAACAACACCGCACCGGCAAAAATAACTCCCGCTCTCCTCCTCGAAAACCCCAAAGCTCTCACCTTTTCTTCCTCCCCTATTCCTAACTTCTCTACCAAAGACCCCAACTCATCCCTGCTAAACCCCCACTCCGTTCTAAACTCCCCCTTTATCAAATCACGAGCAATTGCCCTTCCAATCCATCGAACAGTCCCCGAAGACCCAATAACCATCTCAAATCCCCCAAGTTCCCTGCTCTTCTCCGCAAAATCCGATTCCCCAATCACTTCCCTCACAAAGCTTCTCAACCCAATCAAATCCCCCTTCTTCACAAAACTCTCAGTCAGAGAAAGATGCCCTAGCTCCAAAGAAGTCGCGAACAAAACCTTACCCTGCTTTCCAATCAAGAGCTCGGTCGAACCCCCGCCGATATCCACAAGAAGAACCAACCTTTCATAGACGGGGAGAAACTGGAGGACACCGAGATAGGTCAATCTCGCTTCCTCCTCACCAGAGATGACGTGAACTCTGAGCCCTAGCTCAGCGGTGATTGCGGCGACGAGCTCGGATCGATTGGGGGAGTCACGGAAGGCGGCAGTGGCAACGAGTCTTAGGGACTGAACCGGGTGAGGCTTGAGAGCTAGGGTTAGGGTTTTGAGGGCGGATATAGCGTGGATCTGGGTTTCTTCGGAGAAGGGGGCGCCGCGGAGGAGGGGTAGAGGTTCTTTGAGGCGGATCACGGGGAGGAGACGGCCAGAGGGGAGGGAGCGAGCGAGGAGGAGCTTGAAGGAGTTGGATCCCATGTCGATCGCAGCGACGAGGCGCTCCGGCGGCGCATCCATCGCCGGCGAGGAGAAGGTGGTCAACGCCGACGGGGAAAAAAGCGCGGGAAGTCTAGTGAAGAAGAAGATAGTTTTTGGGTGTTGGTTTGAAAGGGACGTGGATAGGCCTTGGAGGGAGACACGGACTGAGCACGTGTATTTCACGTGAGTCGCACGTGAGGATAAATCCTTTTTTCTCAAATTTTTCTAAATTTTATTTATTTATTTTTTTAATTTTAATTTTATTTTTATTTTTATAAAATGTACAAGTCGCAAACGATCGATTGATCAATTAGCACTGGGTCCCTTGTGTAGGGCGTTCATTTCTGAGAGAACCCGAGATCGAATCCCATGTCCAAGCAAAGTGAGGGCACTGGTGTATTAAATATTAACTCTATGCAAGTGCACATCTCTGACTTATCTTTCGGGGGAACATTTGTCGTCTTGTGTCAAAAAAAAAAATGAACAAAATGCTTATCTTGACATGTGCACTACCAAAAATTAATTATTTAGCTCAAGTGCAATCACTTGGCAGACATAGAACTTGATTGCAAGCCTCTTTCATAATTTTATCACGTGATACAAGATTTGGCTGTACTATTATACCAAACAACCTTTGGTTATTATTTTTATATTTAAGATAAAATAATTTTTCCATCTCGTTTATTTTCTGATTTGTCTATGAAACAAATGGTTAAATAGACTTTTATATAAATGAAAATGAGATGTCTTAATTTTGGAAATTTTGAAGAATATTTTTTTAAAAATAATGATTTAAAATATTATATTAATTTGAATTTCACTGCTGGATAAGTTGATTGAATTGTTCAGAATGAAGTGAAGTTTTAATTCTTTAATTTAAGAAATTACTCGAAATAACTCATGTAATCAATTCTTTTTTAAGTTACTCATTAAACGTATTATATATATGTATAATTAACTCATTATAAATTAATAGAAATATTTTAAATTAACAATGATAAAATCAGAGCTATAAAGATATCCTAATACTACTCTCATTTCAGCTACAACCTAACAAGGCTGACATAACGAGAAAAAAACTTTTCCCAATGCTGGAATTTAACATGTGATGCTTCAAAATTCTTTCAATTGTATAAGAAATTCTTCAATTTTTATATTTAAATTATTTTATTTTTACAGTTGATCTGATGTCAACAGACTAAGAATACATGTAGCAAATGTGAAGAAAAGCTTGCTCCTTTCCTGATGTGTTAAAAAAAAAAAAAAAAAAAATTGACCCATTTTACACGATTGTAAATAGCTCAAATAAAAAAGATAAAAAAATTACAAAGATAATAATGATTAAAAAAATTAATAATGAGAGTGAAAAAATGAAAATTTATCAAAGGGAATAATAGGAAAAGTTGTAAATTTTCGAGAACTATACGTATTATATGTATATATATTAATACATGTACATACAAAACATAGTATTTACATATTATTTAATCCTCAAATGAAACACATAAAAAGATGCACTAAAACTACTTATACCTTGTATGAAATAGGCTTTTTTTTTTAAATAATGCATTTTTTTTATTTAATTACGAAAATAGGTATATTTTAAATTATTTACGGTAGTAGGTAAAACGGGTAGGATTATACCGTTTTTAATGTGTTTAGTTAGAAACCGGTATCAAGCATACCGGTTTTATTTTTTTTTATATAGAAAACGGTATGCTTTCTACCGTTTTTACTGTTTTTATTTAAAAAAAAAAATAATTAAGAAAACGGGATTTGTCATCCCGGTTTTCGTTCCCGTTTTCTATGCATTTGCACAGAAAACGGGACAATCAATCCCGTTTTCTCTTTTTTTATATATATATATATATATATATTTTAAAAATTTATTATTTTAACTCTTTATTTATTTTTAATTACTGATTTTTTGCACTTTAACCCCATATTTTTTGTAATTATTTCAATTATTTATTTGGGGTCTTTTAAAGGCAATTTTTTTAAAGAAAAATTGTTATTTTAATATAAAACATTATTTGAAATTAGAATTGTTATTGTTAATTATTAAAACGGGAATTATTATTATTATTGTTATTATTATTATTATTATTATTATTATTATTATTATTTTATTAATATTACCTTCACAAGTAGTCCTTGAGTAGCCTGAATTAAACACCATAAAAAAAGTAAGACAACACTAAAAATAAAAGCAATATATTATTATTATTATTATCATTATTATTATTATTATTATTATTATTATTATTATTAACAAAAAAGGTAATTAGACAACACTAAAAATTTTTTTTGTAATTATTTCAATTATTTATTTGGGTTCTTTTAAAGCCAATTTTTTAAGAAAAATTGTTATTTAAATATAAAACATTATTTGAAATTATAATTGTTATTGTTAATTATTAAAACTGAAATTATTATTATTTTTGTTATTATTATTATTATATTAATATTTAAATTATTTTATTAATATTACCTTCACGAGTAATTCTTGAGTAGCCTGAATTAAACACCATAAAAAGGGTAAGACAGCACTAAAAATAAAAGCAATATATTATTATTATTATTATTATTATTATTACTTTGTAATAATAATTATTAATAAAAAAGCAATATATTATTATTATTATTATTATTATTATTATTATTATTAAAAAAGCAATATATTATTATTATTATTATTATTATTATTATTATTAAAAAAGTAATATATTATTATTATTATTATTATTATTATTATATATTGCTTTTGTTTTTAGTGTTGTCTAATTACCTTTTTTGTTAATAATAATAATAATAATATATTGCTTTTATTTTTAGTGTTGTCTTACTTTTTTTATGGTGTTTAATTCAGGCTACTCAAGGACTACTTGTGAAGGTAATATTAATAAAATAATAATAATAATAATAACAATAATAATAATAATTCCCGTTTTAATAATTAACAATAACAATTCTAATTTCAAATAATGTTTTATATTTAAATAACAATTTTTCTTAAAAAAAATTGCCTTTAAAAGACCCCAAATAAATAATTGAAATAATTACAAAAAATATGGGGTTAAAGTGCAAAAAATCAGTAATTAAAAATAAATAAAGAGTTAAAAAAATTTTTTTAAAATATATATATAAAAAAAAGAGAAAACGGGATTGATTGTCCCGTTTTCTGTGCAAATGCATAGAAAACGGCACGAAACCCGGGATGACAAATCCCGTTTTCTTAATTAATTTAAAAAAAAAAAACAGTAAAAACGATAGAAAGCATACCGTTTTCTATATAAAAAAAATAAAACCGGTATGCTTGATACCGGTTTCTAACTAAACACATTAAAAACGGTATAATCTTACCCGTTTTACCTACTTCCGTAAATAATTTAAAATATACCTATTTTCATAATTAAATAAAAAAAATGCATTATTTATAAAAAAAAGCCTATGAAATAAGCCTACAACACATTGAGTGGGCATCATTATTAATGGATTATTTGTGTTCCTAACATCCACATACTCATGATGCTTCTCTTTTTTTAAGTGTTTGTCCTTTTGAGTTGCCATGACACTTACCACGTCCAAGATCCACAAATTTATTATTATTGTTGTTGTTTTTAGCTTTGAACTCTTTTTAACTTTTTTTTTTTTTACTAAAGGCAAAGGTAGCACATAAGAGAAAATTAATTATATTTATTAGAACAATTTAAACCCATCATTTAAAACCATTTATTTAAAAAATATAAAATAAGTTTTTTAAAAAAAATAGATAAATCACGAATTCATTGCAACAAGAAAGAGCTACAGGAGATAACACAGAGAGAGAACACAAATCACTAGGGGTGAAAGAAGACAAAAACAAAGACAAACAAATAAGAGAATCAAGGAGGTGATAGAGAAAAAGAAACATGATCTCAACTATCTGAGAATACAAAATCACGGGGGGCAGGAGTCTCAAGATAACACAAATCACCGGGACAAATGAAAAAGTTGATAAACCACGAATTCATTGCAATAAAAAGGAACTACAAGGAATAACACAGAGGAAGAACACAAATTACTAGGACAGGTGACTCAAGAGAAACATGAATCCTAGGTCCCGTGAAGAGCAGATCGCGCTTGATAGTATGAAGAGGTTCCGCGAGTTGCTACCTAACAGTATCAGGGGCTGAGGGACTGTCGGTGATTTGTGTAAAATAAGTTTGATTAATACGTATAGAAATCTAATTTTTAGTGTTTGGATAAATATAATGCACAGATCCCAAGGCAAATCTAGTGGACGTTGTGGAATGGCCTTTGGGTGGGCCCTTAATGGCTTTGTTTGTGGGTTCCAGTGAGGAATGAGACTGTGAGAGGCCGGCAAAGCACTTTGCCGGCCCAGTGGGCCCATTTCTTTTTTATAAATGAGAAATGAATCCCAACCGTTGAATCCCAACTATCTGAGAAAAAGAATCCCAACCGTTCACGCCAGAGCTTATGAGCTCTGGATCCGAAGCTATGGTTTGAATTTTTCGAACGTTGTTGGCGGACTTTGGTAAAATTAGTTATCACCCCCTTGATAATCATGAAATTATTTATTACTTTGGATTTTCAAGTGAGTTACAAGAGTATAGGGGTGGCAAAAAATCCTGGTCTGGACAAAACTACTACTATAAATAAATAAACTTGTTATCTGGACCTGGTTTTAAATTGGGACAAATTTAACTTGTCCAGACCTAATTTCTTTTAAAACCGGATTGTCCGGATGTCTGAATTTTGTCCGAATCATATAAACTACATTTAACATCACTCAATTATTAAACTATAAAAAATAATTTAATTCACATTATATGAGAAAAAGTCCAACAATCCAAAAACCAAATTAAGTCATACAAGATTCCAAGTATTAATTAAAAAAAAATTATATAAGTTTAAAGTTTTTTTGGAAAATTGGGCTTAAAACAATTGGGCTTTTAAAATTTTAGAAGTACAAAAGGCCTGTTGTCTGAATTTAAATTTAAACAATCAAGCATTGCCCAAAGCCCGGAATAACACAACTTTTGTTCAAATCTTTTTTTATTCCGGGATGAACAGAACCGGGCTGGCGGGTCTGGATAAAGTATTGCCACCCCTACAAGAGGGCAATCCATATGGCTGGTAATTACTCAATTTAAACCTTCAATTTTTATTTTTATTTTTTTACAATCTAAAAGAAAAAATGGATTTATGTGCATTAAATGAAACACCTTAATTAAAAACTACTTTTTAATATGAGGTTTGATTTAATAAATTAGATTGAATAATTAATCAAAACAAAAATTAATAGTAATTTTTTTATAAATGCGGAAAACCATGATGTCTCAACTATTGTGTTGGAAAATAATCAAACCTCTTAAAATTTTTTATATTATAATATATAAAATTTAAATCATTGTAAAAAAAATAATTCGATTTTTATAAAAACCAGAGGTTTATTTGAAAAAAAAAATAAAAAAAATTAGGAACCCACGTTTGGATACATAGACCCCGCCAAAACCGGGAAGACCAACAGATTTTTTATTACAAAAAAACCCCTAATTTTTTTATTTTCATTTTCTTGTTTGAAGGACACCATAAAATCCCATTTTTAAACAACCCCTTATATATTTTTTAATTATCATTCAGAACAAAATCTATGTTTATAAAGCTCTGCTTTTTATACCAAAAAAAAAATCCATATTTTCTAATTTTTATTTAGAAGTACACTTTAATAAATAAGGCCCTGCTTTCCTTTTTTTTACAAAGAAGTCCTTAGATTTCCATTTTTCAATTAAACCCTCACAAATGTTTAAAAAGGACAAGCCCTGAGACTCAAACGAGAGGTTCGGACCAAGGCTCGGAAACGAGCCTGAGACAACGCCTCTTTCTCTCTCTAAAACTCTCCTTCTCTCCCAGAGAGAGAGAGAGAGAGGAAGCAAAGGTGGCATTTTTATTTGATTTTTTCCTCTATTGAGAATGAGGGAACGATGTTTCTTCTCTGATTTCTGGATGATTTCTTGAAAATTTTGATGTGGATTGTGGGGGTGTCTAATTCTAAAGCAAATCTTGGAGGTGGTGTCTCTTGGAGCTGTGGGTTTGGTTAATTTCATTCCATTTTGGGGATTTTTGTTTTCCCTTTGTTTTTGATTAGAAGGTAGTGCGGGAAAAGGAGAGAATGGAATCGGAGGGAGTGATTTCGATGATGTCGGTGGTGGAGGACGTGCTCAAGCAGCAAGGGAAGCGCCTCAATGATATGGATTTGGCGTCGAGGAAAGCAGAGGAAGCTGGTGATTTGCATTTCTCTCTCTTTCTCTCCTCTTTTTATTGGTTTAAATGGAAAGAATGAATTTGTTTGCTATATGAGTTCATTTTAGGAATATGTTACATTGATCTTATAGTTTATGATGGAAATATTGGTAATTTTTGTTTGGTTGCTGGATTTTGGTTTTTTATCAAAGAATTACAATATTTAATCTTGTTGTTCCCTTTTTCTTGCAGAAGTATTGTTCTTTGTTTTGAAAGAATATAAATGTCTTCAGATTTTTGAGATTGATGTTGTTCTGTTTGTAGAGAAGAATGTGTGCATGTTCTTTGTTTTTGATGCAAACAATGCTAGTTTGAAATCTAATTAATGTTGGTGAATTCCTTGTATTGTATGCATAATTTTAGCTGCAAGAAGGAATGAGGCTGCAGGGTGGTTGAGAAAAATGGTCGGAGTTGTCGCAGCAAAGGATTTACCGGAGGAGCCTTCAGAGGAAGGGTTCCGACTTGGTCTTAGAAGTGGTATGATTTTGTGCAATGCCCTGAATAAGGTTGTACCAGGTACCATTCCTAAGGTAAAAATCTAGCATTATATTTTCATACTTTAATTTGGTGAATTGCTTCCGATGTCATGGTTCTAGTTTCATTCTTATTAATTATTATCTTGTTTAACTTGATGGTTTGATTTTTTTAGGTTGTGGAAACTCCTGGAGATGCTATTGCTGTTCCAGATGGTGCAGCTCTTTCAGCATATCAATACTTTGAGAATGTCAGGAATTTTCTTGTTGCAGTGGAAGACTTGGGCATTCCTACATTTGAGGCCTCTGATTTAGAACAGGTGGTAATTATGGTCAAGAATTTTGTCGAATTTCTAAGGTTGCATATGTCATTTGTATCTCTAATGCAAACGATGCTTTTCTTTTTTGTTGGGCAATTGAATGAAAATTCAGGGAGGGAAAAGTTCTCGGGTGGTTCATTGTGTCCTGGCTCTAAAATCTTACCATGCATGGAAGCAAATGGGTGGAATTGGTTTGTGGAAATATGGTGGGAATTTGAAACCTACTGGGGGGAAATACTTCATGAGGAAGAACTCAGAAGCTTTCATGAATTCACTTTCTCGAACTCAATCTGTAAATGACAAGTCCTTTGAGCTGAATTCAAATGGAGACTTTTCATTAGAAGCTTCTGAAATGGTTAATAAGCTAACTTTGTAGGATTTTTTATATAAACAATTCATGTGGAGCTTGCTGAGCATCTAATCTTGTAGGGTTTACAGCCTACTGCACATTCCCTGAGTTCACTTGTTCGTGCAGTTCTATCAGATAAGAAGCCAGAGGAAATCCCACTGGTAAGATTGAGAATTTTGTTATGACCACGTGATTTTTATTGCTAAGAACTTAAATAAAGGACATATTATTATGCTTCTGCAGCTTGTAGAGTCAATGTTGAGTAGAGTCATGGAAGAATTTGATCGCCGCATTGCAAATCAAAATGAGCTGGTATTTTCTATTCATGATTGCCCTAACTTTCTATCTTCTAATAAAAAAGGGAATTCTGTTGTCCCTTTAGAAAGATGGACAATTGTTGGTGCTTGGTTTTCAAATTCCTACATTGTTTTTATTTGAACTGTTGTTTATCATGTTTTTGTTCAGATGTTTGTTGGGCAATTTTGAAATTATTTGTTTCCCATTGATTTCTACAGATATCTGTGCTGAAATTCATGTATTTCATTTATCTAAACTGGATAGGTGAAAACTACAATGGAAGTTGCGGAGGCAGATGGGGATGGCGAAAACAGAGCTATTTCCTCTCCAAAGGCGGATGAGGAACTTCCATTGTTTTCTAATGTACGAAAATTCTTGTCTT
This sequence comes from Dioscorea alata, assembly GCA_020875875.1. NCBI lineage: Eukaryota > Viridiplantae > Streptophyta > Magnoliopsida > Dioscoreales > Dioscoreaceae > Dioscorea > Dioscorea alata. Next base: position 639,807 of record CM037016.1, read on the forward strand.
TGTTTCTTTTTTAATCTCAAGAGTTTTAAGTCTGCTGATATATAAAACACGTCAATTCATTTGCTTATTGGAACTAGAGAGGTAAGTTAGTATGATATGTGATATTAGTAATAACTATTAACAAATAATAATAGTATATGAACAATCAGATGTAGCACTAACATTTGAGATTTGTAATTGGTCTAAGATAAAGGTTGACATTGAAGATAGCAGTGGCGTGCATTTAAAAAATGAGGTTGTTGGCACAAATATGGTAGATGAAGAAGCATCAAGACTCGCTCTTTCAAGGCAACATACAATTATAGACAATCAACAGCAAGATATTCAGGTATACATGCGGCAGTATTATAGTCGACAATACAGTAGTTTTTCAGCTGATATTGATGATTGTTATTCAATGTAGGAACTAAAACATGTTCTCCATGCCACTAGAACTAATATGGAATACTTGAAAAAGCAATATACTGAGGAGTTCAGTAATCTAGGTACGGGAAAAGTAAAAAAATTTTGTTTATATTGATATAATTTCTAAGTGCCTGATTTTTTTCTACTTTCTGTGATTCATATAGGCAAGCATTTGGCTGTCCTTTCACATGCTGCTTCAGACTATCATAAAGTTCTTGAGGAGAACAGAAAGCTATACAATCAAGTGCAAGATCTAAAAGGTAATGATATATCCCTGCCCCTTCTGTCTTACGAGTTCTGACAGCGAAATAAGAGTCGCAGTGCTTTGTTTTAAATAGGAAATATTCGGGTCTACTGCCGAGTAAGACCATTTCTACCTGGTCAATCAAGTAATATGAACACTATTGGTCGGATTGATGATGGAAGTATCACAATTATTACCCCTCTGAAATACGGAAAGGAAGGCCGCAAATCTTTCACCTTCAACAAAGTGTTTGGCCCGTCTGCATCTCAAGGTTGTCAAAAGTTTCAATATGGTTTTATTTGAAATGTTATGAACATAAGGCTAAGGAGTATAACTTTCCTAATGATGTGCAGAGGCGGTATTTTCGGATACACAACCTCTCATTCGCTCTGTTCTTGATGGCTACAATGTGTGTATATTTGCATATGGTCAAACAGGATCTGGAAAGACTCATACCATGGTAGGACCTTTTGTGTCTATAATTTTGTTATTATACAGATTATACCTTATGATACATTTCCGCTACAAAATAATGAAATTGTTTGCTTTCATGCAGAGTGGACCTAAAGAACTCAACGAACAAACTGTTGGTGTCAATTATAGGGCATTGAACGATCTGTTTCATCTGTCGGAAGAGAGAATGGACACGATTCGGTATGAAATTGCTGTTCAGATGATCGAGATTTATAATGAGCAAGTGAGAGATCTGCTGGCAACTGATGGTGTTAACAAAAGATATCCTTTTATCTGCTCTTTCTTATATGACATTAACTATTGCCGCTGAATCAATTTTCTCTATTTGCCAATGAGCCCGTCAAATCATAATTATGTTCTCTTCTATTTCCGTGATTTCAGAAGCAATACAAGATTTGCATAGCTTACTAATTTCATTTAAAATGCGCCGATCAATGGATTTTATTTTGACGAATTCATAATTCTTGTGTCCCCTTTACATATATATACATTAGAAATTCGTAACAGTTCTCTGAATGGGGTTAATGTCCCTGATGCAAACTTGGTTCCTGTTACTTCTACATCAGAGGTCCTTGATTTGATGAATCTCGGGCAAAGAAACCGAGTTGTTAGTGCGACAGCTTTGAATGACCGGAGTAGTCGCTCACATAGGTTAGATATTTTTTTTTCTTGTTACTTTTACTTGAATCAGCTAGATTTAAATCCAGTCTCCAGTGTAATACTAATGAGTTTATCTGCAGTTGCTTGACCATTCATATTCAAGGAAGAGACATGACATCTGGAAATATTCTTCGGGGATGCATGCATCTGGTCGATTTGGCAGGCAGTGAAAGAGTTGATAAATCTGAGGTCAAAGGTGATAGACTAAAGGAGGCTCAACATATAAACAAATCACTTTCAGCTCTAGGGGATGTAATTGCTTCCCTGGCTCAAAAGAATTCTCATGTTCCATATAGAAATAGTAAACTGACACAATTACTTCAAGACTCTCTGGGTAAGAATTCAATTTTCAAAATTTAGGACTAATGGAAGTGGAGACTTGGAGTATTTTACTTTTATGGCATTAACATGCTACAAACTATACATTTAGGAGGACAAGCAAAGACACTGATGTTTGTTCACATAAGTCCTGAGGCAGATGCTACAGGAGAGACTCTTAGTACCCTTAAATTTGCCGAACGAGTTGCCTCTGTTGAACTAGGCGCCGCACGGGTAAACAAAGAAAGTGGAGACATCAAGGAACTCAAAGAGCAGGTTTTTGTTGATACCTTAACAAATAACATTCATTTGCCTGAATTGAGGATGTCAGCTGTGACCTTTTGTAATTCTCTATTTTCTTATCTTATTTCAGATCGTTAGTCTTAGAGCGGCGTTGGCAAGGAAAGAAGGAGAAACTGAATACTTTCCTAGTACAATGTCAAGCCCTGATTGTTATACATTGAAGGCTGGTGCAACATCACCTTTGATTCCAAATCATAGGCAGCCAATGGAGGAAGTTGGGAACATTGAGGTAACTATGCCTTAAACTGGTTTCTCATGTTGCCTACTAGTGTTGAGATTATTTACAAACTTCTGTAAGTAAGCCAAGAACATAACACTGAATTTCCTGATCCAAAAGATTTCATTGATCTGTATTTATATGATGATTGAACATGAACAACAAACTATGGGTTTTGTCACCATGGAAGAGACTGATACTATGTTTGCCTTTTGCTGCATTAAATCATTGATGTTTAATTCCTATTGTGCTTTAGGTGCAGAAAAATTCCAGTGTCCTGCAAAAAAGCTCAAGTTTCGATCTGCAACAGTTATTGGAAGCAACAGGATCTCATCCCTGGTCAGAAAGCACTCCTATTGCCGAAATTGGCACCAGAGACTGGGTTGATAAGTTCATGTTCAATAAGCCTGGAGCTGTACTCGAAAATTATGATTCTCTTAGAGATTGGGAAGGGGATAATGGTAACTTGCCCGATATATTCTACCAAAGGTATCAAACAGATATGAAAGCCCACCCAGAGCAGCAATACAACAGAAATATTACTGGAAGAAAAGAGAACGAAGAGCATGACTCACAAAGAAATCGGTTTGACACTACAACTACCGATGATTCTGATGATTTGGATGCCACTACAAGTGACTCCTCAGAAGCTGATGCACTATGGCAGCAATTCAATCTTCCAAAGACTAGTAGCACACCTAACATGGTCGGGTCAAAACTCAGAAAACCTCAAGCAAGATCAATGAAAAGCCCTGATATAAGGTGATTGAACTGCAACTGTTCTAAATAGTTCTAATTGTTGCATTGATTCTCAAACTGAAATCATAGTTTTGATCTGTTTATTGAAATCCAGGACTCAAAGCCATTCACACATTCCATCACCATCAAGGAAATTGCCAAACCAACCACTAAACCGGAATACAAGACTGCCTACTTTTGACGGTAAACGGATTTCGTCAACTGGTAAAACAGGCAAATAAGAGATAATCAACATCATAGTTTGAAGTTCTCTATGGGAATGAGAAGTTTTTCTTCACAGGTTTGCAAGTTGCAATAATCCCAGTTTGATTTTGGGGTGATGGTCATGGACAGTGCTTGGTATAAGTAGTCTTCTAATTGTTCATATCCACTATTAACACACCACCAAAGAAAGGAAAAGAGAATTCACTAGAGAAAACATTCAAAAATCTAAAGTTGATGGTTGATTTGGTGATTCATTGTATTCAAGGTGAACAGCTTCAATTCTGTACCAATCATCATCAATATATATATACACACACAATTTTTTTGGTGATTCTTCTGTTGCTCTTCAACTTGAGTGAATTTTTTTTTTTTTTTGCCAAAATGTTCTGAATGTGTACAGGTAATTTTTTGTTATTTTTGGGTAAACAAACCCTAAAGAACTTTACATATATACAGGCATATAATAAACTACAAATTTTGTAGAGGTGAAAATGCAATTATGAGGTTTTCTTGGGGGTATATTCACTCTTTGAATTTGCCCTAAACTGTAAGAAACAAGAGAGATAATGCTAAGATGTATGTACAGATATACACACACAAAATACTTCCGAACTTTGAATGCTAAACCAAACACTACCTTAATGCATCACAATAAAACATCAAAAGCCACATCGAAAGTTTGGAAGTTCTACGCAGTATATACTTAATTAAATAGAGCATTGTTTTTCTTTTATTCTTTTTTTTTTGGTGGCTAAATATGCACAGGTGCCTTAAATAAAAAGAGGACATAAGAGTATCTTCATGACAGAGTACACTACAATTAAAACCATACAACATAATATATTATTGTCTATATAACTCAGCAACAAATATTCTAAATATACAACCTTACTAAAAAGGTTACCATGAGAGATGACGATTTCACAATAATCAATGCCGCCAACAACATAACTTTAGAGAGATGCGCTCATAATGTCTTAAAAAATCGTTGATAGAACAAGCTCCCGCACAAATTCACTCCTTTGAGCTTTTTCCTGCTGATTTTGATCAGACATAGACAGTTCCACACTGGATGCCAATTTACAGGAAAATTGTAAGATAATACTGACAAGCATAATGCTACTCAAGCTCTAGGAAAAAATTTCATACCTTTCAACCAGATTGTCATCTGAACTTTTATAGGTCGCACTTGATTCATCCAAAGACAAAGCCAGTACATCTTTCGATGAATCAGCTACAGGCATGGTAAGAATAAATGATGACAACAACGGATCTGGTACCGCACTAGCAGAAACAGGTGCACTGCAAGAGCCGCCAAGAAAGGAATGCAGACTTCCTTGTCGGTATTCTGACTTCATCAACGAAGGTATAGAGTGGGTCCCTGTTGAACCTTTACGGAGTCTCCTCCGGCGTTGCATGTAAGCTCAAGTTAAGGAAATTACTGTATATTGCTTAAATCTAGATGAGTCCATGTCTACAATATTAACAGGGATAAACTTCTTACAATTATCATAACTTGAGGTGTGACAAGCATATTGCATCTATATGTAAATCAACAAATATATATATTTAAAATGAAAAGGTTAAATGTACTCAAGAGAAAAATAAACGGAAAGGATATCTTAAAGTAGTTCGCATGCTGCATTGTTATGTGCCCAACCAAGTCCACACCAACCGTGTCTACACAAACAGGACAGATCTGCAACATACAACAAAGTCCCAATTCCAAGCATCAGTCGTTACTATGTCCGACGTAATCAAAAGTTTTAGCATTCAAAAGCCCCATTCGTTACAACTTGAACAAGACGACAATTTACATAGATTTAAGGAAAAAAAAAGATGCATTTGGTAACAGATTGAATGATCAAACAGCAATGCACAAGTGATACTCTTGGTCTGATAAAACAATAAAACGACAAAACAAACAACGGTCAGTACATAAATTATATAACAGAACTATAGAATTGCGAAACAGACAAGACTTTTCAGATTGAATTGGAAAAGATTTGAGTTTAGTTCATTTTAGTTAACAAAATGGACAGAAATAAAATAGACAAAAATAATTTCATAGACTGAACAGCAGAACAAGATCAATTAAAATTGGAATGAAAGGATAGTGAAACCAGTCAAACAGCTAAATAAGCAAAAAAAGGTTTCCAATAAACTGATGGACAAGATTCAATCATAAAAGCATTAGTAAGCTGTTAGCAACAAATGGAGAAGAATCCTGAATTCCAAGATATGAGAAAGAAAACCATCAAACTCCAGGCCTTCTACTAGAACAAACAAAAATCTAATAATACAGTCATTTTTAAGGCTACAAAGAAATTTTCATTCAACTCTGAGCACCAAACTACAGAGGGCATTCTCATTTTACTTCACTATCAATTCAAGAAGAAGATAAGAACATATGCAGTAACACATACCAAAGAACAAATGAAAGGCCAATAAATACCAACATTCTTAAGCATTTGAAACCCAGCCCTTGAAATTCAATTTACAGAGTTTGTACACCGATCCAAAGAGAGGGAAAAAAAGGGTTTTTTTTTTTGCTCATCTACATATGAGTCTCTTAGATACTTGCATTACCACTAAATAAGTAAACACAAAATCCTACCTAAAAAATCTAAACTTTTACTCTTGAAACACCCAAAATCCAACATTTACCACCAAAAATCGCATCTTAGACCAGAAAAGCATAAGAAATTACCCCGTTCCTGGCCTCTACTGGATGTTCATCATCAATATGGCAGCCCAGTCCGAGGATATCGAAATCCTCGTTGCAGAACGGGCACAGGAATTCCGTCCTCGATTCATCATCGCCTCCATCCAATTCATCAAAACCTAAGTACAGATCTACCCATCAAAATCTCCATCAAATCGCACCCCAAAAAACCCCCAACTTAAGCCCCAAAACACCGCAAAACAACAAATCCAGCCAGTGAGACTCACCGAATCGAGATTGAAGCGTGGATTGATGGCGCTTGGACAAGAATTGGCTCCACGAATCGGTCGCCATACTTCCACTTATCGCCAAAAAACCCTAATTTGAGAGCGAGAGAAAGAGAGTGAGGACGAAACCCCGGGAACGAACGAAGCAGGAAAGGGTTGGGGGATGGCTGGCACTGGAGATGATTGAAGATATCTTTATATATATACTTTATAATTTTTAGATGTTTGGAGGGGTAAAACGGAAAAATAGGTTTCATTTTTTTTCAAGGGTGTTTTCGCAAAGTAAAAAATAATTATTAAAATAATTTTTTCTCAAAATGCAGCATCAAGGCTTTCATAGCTCAGTTGGTTAGAGCACCCGTTTAGTAAGCGGGAGGTCTTGAGTTCAACTCTCAATGAAAGCAACTTGAATTTTCAATTTATTTTTATTTTTAATTATGAGCTTTATTATGTATATATATATATATATCTTTAAATTAATGGTTAGATGGAAAATTGATTGTAATAATTTTTTTTTACTTGTTTTATTTATTTAAGCTTCTCACTTTACATAGAAAATGATAAAATAATTAAATAACTTAATTAAAAAATACAAAAAAGAAACACTTAATTAAACATATAAATAATAAATTTATAAAAAAATTAAGATTTTTATTTGTGATCTTTACATTATATTATATATTTACTCAGAAAATGATATATATATATATATATATTAATTGTAAGATGGAAAATGATGGTAAGTTTTTTTTTTTTTACTTTTTTTTACTTATTCAAGCTTCTCTGTTTTGCTATAAAAATGATAAAAATAATTAAAAAACTTAATTAAAAACACAAAAAAAAACCCTTAATTAAACATAGAAATAAACAATTAATACACATTAATTGATACATCATACATATAAATATAATATACTAAACAACTCATCTTCATCTGTTCATCCATTAATATACAAACATAAACATACATAACTCTTTCTTTCTTTCTTTCTTTCTTTGTATGATTAGTGAGATCATGAAGACGAAGATGATAAATGAGAAGCTGAGAAGGCAAAGTGAAGCAAGTCATCAACGCTTAGTTTAAAGTCCATTGTAATGCTCTGTAAAACATAACACAATGTGTTCACGTCTTGCATGGCTCTGTGTTCTCCTTCCGATTGAATCCCATAATGTTCACCCAATGATCTCAGTGATAATGATCTCAGCTTCCGTCCTTCATTTTCCATTTAATTAATTAATTAAAAACTCATATATTTACATGCATCACAAGTTCAAACTATATATATATATATATATATATATATATATATATTATATATATATAATAGAGGACTATTCATCTATGGCCATTTATTATCAGTCGTTGGATCATCGACATTGATGAACAGCAGTTACTACAGTAACATGCACAGTAATCACTATTTGAAACAGTGAATATACTGTTCATCAATGTCAGTCGTTGTATCATAATCCAACGACGGATAAATGAGCATTCATAGAGGATGTATTGTCATATATATGACAATACATCCTCTATGGACGCTCATATATATACACACACGTACATACATACATACACAAAAGTGTGTATGTATTTCTCAACTTTATTTCTTGTAAAAATGATATATGGTTTATATACCTATAAAAATTATTGAATTTGCTTATACATCTTGGATAAAAAGTAAATAATAATAATAATAATAATAATAATTCATTCTTTATGGTCTTCTCTTCATTCATTAAAAAAAAAAAAAAACTTTTCAGTTATAAAGATATATGTGCAAATAAAAATGTTTTGCATAGGTATATGAATAAATATAATTTTTATGAAAATATATTGCTACTTACCCACCTTAATTTAAGGTTGTTTACCATCTTTTCTTCATTCATTCTCTGAAAAAAAAAAAAAAACTAATGCTTATATAGATATATAAATAAATATAATTTTTATGAGGATATATTATCAACTATCCATTGTCACATAGGTATAAAGCATTTTTCTTAATTATATCAAACACAAGATAAAACATTCAATAATAATAATTTATAAAACAAATAATAATAAAAAAAAAGGAGAAGAATAAAATGCTCACCATCTTGATTCATTAGTCGCTTAACAAGAGTCAATGTATCTAAGAACAACCATTTCAAAGGAACCTCCATTGAATATCTTTCAAACTCCTTGATTAAAAATGGAACATCAAATCTCCTCCCATTATGTGCTACTAATAATACTCCATTTCTATCCTTTTCACAATCATCCACAAATTTAATCAACTTCGGTATCACTTCCTCAAACCTAAATAAATAAATAAATAAATAAATAAACAAATAAATAAATAAAGTTATAAATATGTGTAAAAATAGAAACAAATTAAGTACCGTGGTACATTAGGATTGCAAACCATTTGAGTAGTGATACCATGAACATGAGAATTCCTCACATGGATTTCAGGATTGATAAGAGTTTCAAATGTGCTATTGATGCCTCCTCGAAGATCTCGAGCAGCGAACTCGATAATTCGATCATATTTCCGGCTAAGTCCCGTGGTTTCTTCGTCGAAAACAATAATAGCAGGAGTGCTCTTGCTTGAACTTTTTTGTTCATTGAAAAGTCTAATGGAATTGCATGGTTTTGTAGCTAATGATCTCAAAGTAGAAGTTCTTGGAAAAACAGTAGTGTTTATGGATGTGAATTTTGTGGGGAACTTGATCATGAACTTTGTGGCTAATGAGAACATGTTGTTTGTATGTAGTGAATAATTAATAAAGAGTATCAATTGAAACAAAAGATGGTGATTGTTGTTTTTTAAATTGATTTTTGGGTGGTGAAGGAGGAGGAGGTTGGATCCACTCTTCTCGGATCATGGGATCATGGATGAAGTGCTTGCATTTATTTTTATTTTTATTTTTTAAAAATGTTTTAGAATTAGTTTTTTAATTGGTAACCCACAATTTATAACAATGAACGTCAAAATAATATATTTTTTTAATTATTGTTAATGTACTAATCAATACAAATAATAATAATAATAATAATAATAATAATAATTAATAGAAACACACTGTGTGTATATATATGTTATATATATGCAAAACTTGTATTTAACTATGAATGTATATATTTTTCTAGACAGAATTGTGTATATATACGTATGTATGTGTGTATATAGACACACAAACTACATAATTAGTTGATTATTTATACATTTTGCAAACTACTCTTTCATTTATATCTTTTCAGGGCACATATGTAAAATCACTTTAATAACGGTATGCTAATTAAATCGCTAGCACAATAAAAACCGACAGAGGAATAGCTTAGGATTTTTAACATTGTATGTAAATATACATGTAAAACTCCATAATTAATTAATTATTTATACACCTTGAAAAATTTATAACTATTCATATATGACTCTAAAAAACCACATACTTGCATAAATTCTCTTCCATATATACCCTTCCGGGGCACATATGTAAAATCACCTTAATAATCGCCTGATTAATTAATGGGGTAGGCCAATAAAAACCCCACAAAATGAATAATGGGCCAGGAGTAACTAAAAAATTGTGTATATATATACACACACATGCAAAACTCCATAAATAAGTTATTATTTATACATTTTTAAAAATTAATTATCATCCATATAAAATTATAAATGCCTCTAAAAACACAACAATTATACAATACTCTTCCATTTATACCCTTCCGGGGTACATAGGTAAATTCACCTTAACGACAGCTTGATTGGTTAATGGGCTGGCCTAATGAAAGCCCAATAAGTCAGTAATGGGCCATGACTAATAGCTAAGTAAGTAATGGGCCAGGCCCAATAAGGAGTCTTTTGTTCGGAACCGGAGAGATTTTTTAGGGACGTCGCTGTCGTTGTACGGACCCCCAAACTCCCGCGAATTTCCCGCCCTTTCTCATCCTCCCTCTTTACCCTAAAAATCTTTCTTTTTTTCATTTTTTTTCGATGATTTGAAGATCGTTTTGCGATTTTGATCCAGTTTTCTCTTCGCTATTAGGATGGTTTTCTCCCAAATCGATCCAATTTCGTGTTTGTTTCTAGGGTTCTTTTCAATCTAGATCCCTATTGTTCGTTTTGGTTACCTAATTCTGATTTTGTATTCAGTATTTGATTTTTTTTTTAATTCCCAAATTGGGATTTAGCTGCGATTCGAGGGTGCATTTTTTGTGTTATTGTGGATTATGAGTAGATAGGGTTTGTGAATTCTTGAGTTTAATCGGAGAAGAAGAAGAGAGGAAGATGGGAAGGGTGAAATTGAAGATCAAGAGGTTGGAGAACTCCAGTGGAAGACAAGTCACATACTCCAAAAGGAGAGCTGGGATCTTGAAAAAGGCAAAAGAGCTTTCGATTTTGTGTGATATAGACATCGTGCTTCTAATGTTTTCCCCAACTGGGAAGCCTACATTATGTCTCGGAGAGCGCAGGTAGTTTGAGAGATCGTTCATTTTTTTCAATTTCGTTCTTAATTTTGAAGAGTAGTGTAAGCTCTGATTAGTAAAAGTTTTAGCTTTGATATGTTTGTCCTAATTTGCTTTGTTTGGAACATACTCATGTAATTCAGTGAATATTCAAGTGTCTAATGCACAATGAATGCTGCATATTAGAGCTCAATTGTGAGATTTTGATTAACGAAGTATAATCATATGTCTTGAGTTTGCCGATCATTTTAGAGTATTTGTTGATCTTTAGGTTCATTGTGACATCTAACATTAACTTGTTTGACAGCAACATTGAGGAGGTCATTGCAAAGTTTGCTCAATTGACTCCGCAAGAGAGGGAAAAGAGGTCTTGTTTTGGCTGTCCTTTTTAATTTTTTTATTTAATTTTTGGTCTGACAACTATGATTCATCTTAACTATTATTCCCTTTTCTTTTCCATTTTGCTTTTTGAACAGAAAGCTAGAGAGCCTTGAAGTAAGTTTAATATTTCTGTGATTATTGGACCAAGCATTATTATCGTGCATTGCAGCAATATTTATTTATACTATGTGAGAATGTAGGCTTTGAAGAAGACATTCAAGAAGCTAGATCATGACGTCAATATACAAGACTTTCTTGGATCAAGGTATATAGGCTGTAAGCTTAAATTGGCAATAGTCATTATTCTTTTTTGAAACAAATGTAATACTTTTCTTTTGTTTTATTGCAGCACTCAAACAGTTGAGGTATACATATCAAAGACCTCTTATGGATGCAATACTTTTTAAAGTTTTAGTTTGATTTTGGTTCTACTATGTATTCATGGTCTTGATTGGATCTCTTGAACAGGAACTGACTAATCATTTAAGATTACTACAAGCCCAAGTATCAGAAGTGCAACAGAGGTTAAGGTATATGCTTTTGGTAGTCTAATGTGCAACTTCTGTTTCGTTATGAACTCAATCTGTGTTCTGAATTTGATAATCTGTACCTTCAGCTTCGCATGCTCTTCTTTACAATACTTTGTAGCATATCAAGTGATGCATGGAGATGATAAAAAGTAGTATTATTAATAGATCCAAATGTTTGTGTAATTGTAGCCCAAGCTGTGTAAGTTGATTCTCTAAGTGCATGAGGAATGATTGAATGAAACAATTTGCTTAATTGGATTTTGTCTTGACTCTTGAGAAGAAATTTGAACTAAATGCTTCTTGAGCTTTGAGTGGAATTACAGCCTTCAGATCTACTGTGTCTGTAATTCTTGTTATTTTATTATGGACCTGATACAACCATGTGATCGCCAGAATCCTTCCTGTCTTAACTTGTGTCTTAAATAAACTAAGAAGTTGCTATTTTTTGCCTTCAATTTTTTTGGTTTCATAGCTCACTCCTTTTTTCTTCTAAAGCTACTGGACAGATATGGAAAAGATTGATAACATAGATCATATCAGGGCAATGGAAGAATCTCTCAAGGAATCTCTCAACCGTGTTCGACTGCATAAGGTGTGCTCTCATTGAAATCATAGATGCCATCCATCTAGAACTTAAACATTTATCTTACCATCTATCTTTAACTAGAATGCAAGAAAGGGAAACAGGGCTCTGTCAAGAAGACTTAAACCTTTCTAACAAAAATTGTGAAAACCTGCCACCTATTACTTATCTACCTTGATGTTATTCTTGCAGGAAAATTTTGCCAAGCAGCAATTCATATCTCTCAATTCCTCCAATCAGGTAAAGCACTTCTGTCAAAGAGATATCGATGTTTATCTCAACAAGTGGCTAATGGTTAAACTGTTTAATTGGTTTTATAGCTTCAAAATGACATGTATTTGTCCTATGGAGTGTGTGGTGAACAGCAAAACTCATCTAATTTGTGGCTACATAACAATGACAGCCACCAGCTTATCCTTCCGGAAGTGCCTCATTTGCTGCCTCAAAGGTGTCTAAGCTTCGAGGCATCTTATATTTTTTATATGAGAATTCATAATCTACAGAGAAAGTCATATGTGTGTTGTTACGCAGAGAAATCATATGCTCGACAGAGACACCCCTTCAAAGTTATCCTAACTACTTCAGCAGAGAAAAACAAGCAGAATCCAATGAGCAAAGACAAGGAGACTCCTTGCATGGATTAACCCAAAATGAATGCTTGAGCTTGCAACTAGGCGCGCAATATCCTTATCAATCATATGGATTGAGTTTACTCGAAGACAAAAAGTACAAGCCCAATGGAGAAATTAACTTACAGGAAGGAGGGTTTGTAGATTACCATGTCAATCAGTTCCAAACACCCGGAGTGGGATTTGATAACAAAACTCAAAACTGGGCTTCTACATCTGGGTCATGCGGTGGTGTTATGTTCGATGAACACTCATATCATCAGGTAAGTTCTTATGACTTTAACGTTTGCGTTCCATATGATTGAAAAAATAAAAAAACATAGACAATCAATTAGGATCAATGAAATTGGCACACCATCTTCTTTTTTATCACATGATTTAGAAATTTAGACTGCTTTCACTAAATTATACCATCAGAGCTAATTTGATGTGTTATATAGTTAACCGAATAGAATCAATTAAATTTAGCATGTTTATATCATAAGACTACACAATTTGATCTCTTTTATTCCTGCATTGTTAATATACTCTAATTTCAGTTTATATGATTTGTCCATTATTCAAATGCAGCAACCAAACCAGACAATGTAAATCACATCATAAGTTCATCACATGAACTCTTCTCCGGCCATCATCGTTATTCGAAACTACACAAACCCAAAGATTATGCGAGCCGGATTTTCTCACTGCTAATTCGACAAAATAGATCACAATCACCATACATGTATAGCAAGAGTTTTGTAAATACATTGTAGATCATTTTCTCCGCCTTCGTCATGGCCAATTAATTAGTCAAAACAAAACAAAACAAAAAAGCAAATTCAATGCTTTGTAAAAACAGGAAGTTGATGATCTTACTTAATGTATTCATGTATGTATTGTCAAACAATATCGTCTATATATAAAATCACTGAATTACATATTGTTCAGAGATCGTAATCTGAAGCATAATGATACTTATTACTAAACATGAATTCATCGTTTTCATTTGAACCGGAAAACATACTAGATGTTGAAAACATGATCATCATGTCAACATAGCCATCCCTTGCTTTCATCAATATATTTTTCATCTTCGTCTTTGTCGCCGGCACTGAATCTATCAGGGTTTTTGGAATTGATTTAATCTTTGCAAGCTTCTTGTTCTTCTTCTTCTCACCAAGTCTTATTGTTTGCATCTTCTTCTGATGATGATAATGATGATGATGATGATCACTGCTCAAACTACTTGTGTTGTTCTTTAGTAACTTACAGGACCAATAGTTTTCCATTGTTCTTGAATCTTTCTCTTAGTTTCTATTGTTTCTTGATTTAGAGTAGTTTTCATGGGTTTGTTCATGCATGGTATTTATATAGGTTTTTTTTTTTTTTTTTTTTTTTTTTTAAATTCGAATCGGATTAGCAAGTCATTATCTGAATTTTGAGTTTTGGTAAGATTAAAGTTTTAAATTTAAATTTAATTTTGATGTTAATTATATTCATGTTTTAAATCAACATTATCCTTCTGATAAGATTTTTATATGCTCCATGATGGTAGTGCTTATCTTGAGGCAAGATTAACCCAATTAAGAATAAATATGATTCTAAATTTTTTTTTTTAAGAAAACAAAATATTAACTTATAATTTAATGTTTTATTTTTTTTTATATTCAAATTATGATTCCACCACCCACCCTTTTATATAGTTTTTTTTTACTACTAATTTGATTTTTTTTCAAATTTTTTTATTTTTATTTTTTCAGAGATAAATATGTTAACTTTTATAGATTTTCTAAATTGATTTTTTAACCATATATATAACTAGAACTCTTCAACCATAAACAAATTGATTCATTTACTTGAAACCAAGATCAACAACAAACATCAATGAAACAAAAACAATATAATTAAAATATAAATAGATCTAATGATCCATTAAAAAAAGATCATGAAATCCACAAGACAAAGCCATCAAAAGAACAGCAGCCTCTTCATCTTCTCTTAATAACTTCCTCTTCTTCTTCTTCATCATCATACTTTTGTTAACAAAAGACCTTTTTTTCATCAATAAATCACTTCCAAAACTCCACATCCCAACTTTCATTATCCTTCCACTTCCATTGTTCTTCTCTTTCTTCTTTCTGTACTTTATCCCACATGCATTACATAATGTCTGAAAAAATCAAACCAAATATATATATTATTAAATCATTAAAAACCAAATATACATATATATATACACACATATTAATCATAAAAAAATTATAATAAATAAAAAGAAAAAAAAATAACATACTTTGGGACCAGAAGGGCCTCCTCTCCAAAGAGGTGTCTTTGTTGTTGTACAAATAGCACAACTCTTTGTTTGACTAGATTTAGATCTCTGTTTTCAATTTAAAAAAATAATAATAATAAATTTTGATGGAAATAGTGAGTGTGAATTGATGAAACAGAATAACAAAAAAAATTAAAAATTAAAAATTAATAAAAATAAGAAGATGAGGAACACAAAGCTTACTTGTTGATCTTCAATGTCCATGGTCTTTCTTCTTTGAAACAATCAAGCTTGTAAGTGTACTTACAAGACTTACAAGAAAGAGAGAAAAGTTTGAGTGATAAATAGTCTAGAGAGAGAGAAAGAGAGAGGGAAAAGATTGGAGGGAAATGGAGAAAT
This sequence comes from Dioscorea alata, assembly GCA_020875875.1. Classification (NCBI taxonomy): domain Eukaryota; kingdom Viridiplantae; phylum Streptophyta; class Magnoliopsida; order Dioscoreales; family Dioscoreaceae; genus Dioscorea; species Dioscorea alata. The sequence goes on from CM037016.1 coordinate 655,575, forward strand.
TATGGAGGGAAAGAGGGAATGAAAAAGAGAATTAATAATTAAAATAATTAATATTATTGTTTATTGTTGATTTATTTATTTATTTGAAGAAAAGTTTGGGGCCCAAATTTTTTTAGTTTGTTATTTAATTAATTAATTATTTATCTTATGATTGGTTGATTGGCTTGTCTTTGCTTGTAGTTTTGAATAGTTATCTTGTGCCACAGGCGCAATGTACCGCTTTGGATGTGATGAGTGGTCTTCGGACCGCCTGAAACCCTAGCCTTTGGAATTTTGGTGAAATTACATTAATGGTCTTACCCTTAGTGTAATTTACATGACTAGTCTGTTTTGTAAAATAGTGAGAAAAAAACACATTAAAAAATTTTCATTGATATATATATATATTGACAAAATGGACAAGGCACGAAGTCATGAACGTGTACAGGACTACGAATTGAACATTCAACCATGTAACCTCATTTGGGAACACAGGACGAAGGTGAGAAGCCCAAGCCTACACTAAGGACCCATTACCATCACTTTGATATCGGGAGGATTTGAATTCGGGACAATAAAAATTTTATATCTCAAGTGTTAAAGCGGGGCCATGTCGCTCAACTATGAGCTCTTTGGCCTTATATATATTGTTTCACTCAAGTAATTTTGTTGTTATTTATTTTTAAAAAAGTCTTTTTTATTTTATTTGATTTATTAATAATTTACTCAAATTTTTTTAAGCAATAAAAAAAATAATGTAATAAAGTGGTACAAGATTTTTTTATTTACATAAAAAGATGTATTTTATGGAGTAGAAAACATTTATTTTTACAAAAAAGAAAATCTGTCTAATTATTTGGATGTGATGAGTGGTCTCCGGGCAGCTGGAAACCCTAGCCTTTGGAATTGTGGTGAAATTACGTTAATAGCCTTATGTTTTAAATTATTTACATGACTAGTCTGTTTTTGCAAAATAGAGAGAAAAACACATTAATAAAATTTTCATTTATATATATATATATATATGGACAAGTCAGGGGTGTGCACAAGGCCAAAAAGTGAACATCCAACCCTATGTTTTCATCAGTGGACACAGAACTCAGGTGGCAAGCCCAAACCCATACTAGGAACTTGTTACCATCACTTTATTGATAGGAGTATTCGAACTCAGGATAATAAAAGTTTTCTACCTTGAGTATCATAGTGGTGCTATGCCACTAAGGTATGAGCTCTTTGGCCTTATATATTGTTTCACTCAAGTAATGAGAGTTGTGATTTTTGCTTTTATTTATAATTGTCATTTATTTAAAAAAAAACCTTTTTTATTTTATTTGATTTATTAATAATTTACTCAAAATTTTTGAAGCAATTAAAAAAAATGTAATGAAGTGGTACAAGATTTTTTTTTATTTGCATAAAAAGATGTATTTTATGGAGTAGAAAACATTTATTTTACAAAATTAATTAAAGTATCTGATTATTTCGATAAATTTTCACCTAATTTTTAATTATTACTTATCAATAATAAATATTTACAATTAAATCGAATTTATTTTGTATAATGGTAATCCAACGGACTTTGGGGGCTTTTAAGTATTCTAAATTTGAGAACATCCCAAATGATGCGTCCTTGTGTGTGTATATATATTGATTAAATTCATGGGTATGGATGAGAAATGGCTTGCTTTTGTTTTTTTTTTTTTTTTTTTAATAAATTGTGGTTTTTTTTTTTTTTTTTACAAAAAAAAAACCTGTTTTTGCCTTTCCCTCTATTAAATTTCAAGAATATAATCTTTTTTAAAGAATTGATATTAGGTTTAAACAGCTGATTTTAATAGCTTATAACTAAGAAAACACATTTACTCTCTTTTTCTTATTTTCTTTTTTACATTAATATTCACTTCAATATTTTTATTTTTGATATAATATATTTCTTTCAATTTTTTGCAAAATAAACATTTAAACTGTAAATTTTTCACGTGATTTTCTCCCATTTTTTTTTATTTTTGATATTAAAAAAAATAAATAATGCATAAATTTTGTACATAAATGCACTAATTACGGCAAATTGACTGACCTCACAGGGATAAGTTTCCTACTTCTTAATCATGATCACGAGTATTTACTAATGAGCTAACTCACAGTTTCTCAAACTAGTTTATTTCAAATTATTTTTGTATTCTAATGCAAGTTTAACAAAATATTATTTACATTTTTGAGATGCCTGCTCTTGATTATAAATTAGTCCAAAAAAATATATATATATAGTGAGAATTTTACAAAATGATAAATTTCCCTCCATATACAAAAACTATATTCAAAATCACATACCCAAGTCTTTATTATTTACACCAACATTTGAACCAATCTCTGAAAATGAAAGAATATAACTTAATACAAAAGTCTTAAGAAAGTACACCCAAAACAGCACCCAAAAGAAGAAAAAATAAGATGTAAATTTGAGTACACTCTGCTCACATAACTAAAAAACAACACTGCCAATTGCACTTCCTTTCTTTCCAATATATAAATATACACATATACATATGTTTTACCTCTCAAACTTCAGTTTGTAATTTACTCGGAACACTATAGTCATGTTTTGTCCCTTCTTGCTTCAACTTCTTCCAAGCATCATCCTAAAACCTCTCTTTCTCTAATTCATGTATGGTGTGTTTTAAACATCACAAACACAACCCACAAAATAATAATAATAAGTTAGACACTCATTGCTTTCTATTTTCTATTTATATGTATAGTGTGAAGATTAGTCATCATCAAATACTCACAAACACAACAAATGGAAAATAACTCTGTAATCTTCAACTATCTCTTTTCAAAATAATTCTTCTATTCAATATACATATATGATAATGGCTAATACATTGGTAACAATGTTTGTGTAAGTTAACAAACAAACAAACAAATGAAGGTTAAGCTCATCATCATATATTCACAGAGAGAGCATTATGATATACATACTATACCGGGATTAATCATCGTTGATTAGTATCAAGTAATTGCTAAGTATTGGTTAATGTCGCAGAGTTAGAGACTCAGTGCTATCTTCAGTGCTATCTGAGCTTATGATGATCTTTGTGAGCTTTGGCGAGTTTGGAGCAGAAGTAAGCTAAGAAGGCGAAAAAGGCCGAGAGAGAACACATTGACCATGATAATATAAGCAATAACCAGTCTTTGACATTTGGCTTCGGGGGATGACTTCGATCGGCAATAAGCAATGCACGGTACAATGCCTCTGTTAAGGCGTAGGCATTGACGGGATCCATCTCGTCAATCACCAATGCGCCATGTGAGCCTTGCTCGTGTAGGCACATGATGTCGTAGACACCTGTTGTCTCGGAGATGCCTAAGTACTCACAGATCTTTACTCGACCATCAATCCTCTGCTCCGTTGTTAGTTCATCGCCATGAGTTAGCACCAAAATGGGGTTATCATCTGTTAGAGAACAAGCCAAATTTTGAGTGTTTGATGAAAAAAATGCTACACTCTACAAGCAAAAGTATCAATGCTCGATAAAATGCCACACGGAAGAATGTTGCAAACAAAATTTAACATTAAATTTCTACAAGCCAAAGTTTTAGTGTTTGATGAAATGTCACACATAACTAGCAAAAGTATCAGTGCTTGACAAAAATAACAAGCAAAAGTATCAATGTTCGACAAAATGCCACACTGGAGAATGTTGCAAAAAAATTAGAAGTTTGAACATTAGATTATAGAGCGAGTTCCTCTCTGAATTCTACAAGCAAAAGTTTCAGTGTTGGGTGAAATGCTCATATAACTAGCAAAAGTATCAGTGCTTTACCAAATGCCACAAAGCAGAATGATACTCTAAAAAAACTAAAAATCTCCATTGTGTTTCTCTATGCATCATCCTACAAGCAAACTTATCAACTAAAAAATTGACAAATAACCACAAAAGCTTAACATCTAGATTAAGTTTCTTTATGCATTCAGCAAGCAAATGTATCGTAAAAATTGATAAATTATTGCAATATCTTTCCTATAAAATCAAGAACATCAATGCATTGATGATGAGTAAGGCTAATGAGATGCTTACTGCAATTGTTCTTGATGGAGGGAGCATGGAAGAGCTCACGAGCGGCTTCAAGAGGTCTAAAGTCACCAGCGGTATAAGACCAATAGATTTCCGATAAGCTGAGGACTAGCATGACACAGTTTACACACCGCTGAACAAAACGCTTGGCCGCCTTTGCAGCAGACCCGGTGAGTGGCACACGGGCAGAAGAGCCAGCACCACGACAAGGCTGGCGATGTCGAACCCCTTCGTCCATCCATTCGGAGACCTCTTCCAACCCATCCTCCATTCGGTCATAATCCAAACCCCGGGAATCAAAGACACAGAAGCCATTGTGCATTGATCTGAGCACATTGTGCTCCTCTAGGAACTCTGTTCTCCCCTGCCTCCCTGCAAAAAGAACAACATCTCCAAACCTCAGCAATGGCCACAAATTATTTGATCAAAGATGCAAACTTTCCAGTATTACTCCATAACAATCAAACAACAGCTCTCTTTCAGTAAAAAATTTCCCAAAAAAAGAACCAAAATTTTCACCCTATTGTTACCAATAAAACCAATCTTACTTTAATTCACAGACTGAAACTCTCATCTCAACCAAACAACTGAACTGCTCTCTCCTCCAATAAAAAAATTTCTAGAAAAATAAACCAAAATTTTCATTCTATTGATTTCACTAAAACCAATCTCATTTTGATTCATAAATTGAAACTCTCATCTCAATCAAACAACCGCTCTCTCTCTCTCTTTCACTAAAAAATTCCTCAAAAAACAAACCAAAATTTTCATCCTATTGTTTCCATTAAAACCCTCATTTTCACCACAAATTAAATAAACATTTGTGTTTCCCCAATAAAATCAATGAGAAAACAAGAAAACAAACACAAACCTGCAGGGGAGGAAGTCTGGGCAAAAGGAACAAATCCAGAGCGACCAAGCACAGAATACATAAGATTCACCAACGAACTCTTCCCCGTTCCAGCAAATCCAAGCAACAAAACAGTGATAACCGGAGGAATATCCGTCTCCTGTCTCGAGATCCCACCAGCAGGGAACCAAAGATCCCCAGCTCGATACCCCAAAAGTCTATGCCGTAATTCATCAAGCGATTCATGCGCAACAAGAGCCAATCTCTCAAGTTCCTTCACAACACGCAGGCGAGAAGGCGTAGGTGTCGATGGCGCTTCAGATCCATCCGGGTCTTGTAAGGAGCGCCACCAGTAGAAGCGGGAGAAGGCGGCGTCAGGGTCATCGGCCTCCGACGGCGGCGGCGATGGCGACGCCGTGGGATTTCTCATCGCTGAGAAGGAGAGAGAGAGAGAGAGATGGAGAGGTTTCGGGGGTTTTGCGAGTGGGGTTCTTCGAATGAGGGGGGCTTCGAGGGAGCTACGTGAGTTTCTAATTTGTGGATTATTATTTTAATATTAATGGGACTTGGGTTCTTGGAAGGTGAGTTAGTGAAGAGCTTGTAATGAGTAATGCATGGTCATCCATCAATCTATCTATCTATGTATATATATATTGTTTGTTATTATTTTTTAAATAATAACAATTATAATAAATTACTATGTTTTATGGTACATGTAATAATTGTGATTAGTGGGTGTTTGATTTGGGGTTAATTAAAGTTGACCGTTGAGTTTGTTTTTTTTGGCGGGGTTTTTTGGTTGATAAAACGTGATATGTTTTAATTTGATCTTTTTATGTCATCTTAACAATTAAGGATCATCCATTATATGTATATATTTATATATTGATTTTTTTTACTTTCCGTTTTTTTAGTATGTATTAGTAGATGATTATCTAAGAAAGACTGAGTTAATTGCACATATGTATGTATATAAGTACAACATCATCAGCCAAAGTTTCTCTTTCATCTATTATTGACCTTAGTATTATTATAGTTATAGTCAGTATAATAATAGATACAAAACAAAGGAAGCATTCGTATGGTTGTAATTATTACAAGTGTACCGCATAATTGGGAAAATTTGGCAGCAACTGAAGTTATATAAGGTAATTGATGAGACCAAAAGCGTAAACATAGGCACGTGTGTTCGACGTGACACTAATTCCAGATTCACCAGACCTTCCGAGCAATTCATACAGCATGACTATTTCATTGAATCATTGATCAATTAATTAATTAAACATATTGGCCCTTTAATAATTACAATGTACTTTTCCTTTATTATTTTACCAGTTTACCACTTCCTGGAAACACCATGAAAGATCAAGCAGACAGATAAGAAACACAAGTGGAGGACTCGTTTTAACCATTCAATGGTATTAATAATAAAAAACCTTACATAATAAGGGACTGGTGTAATATGATATACTTCTCTATCCATGAAGGGAATAATGGTAAGCAAGAATTGATCACTCTCCCCAAACAAACAAACAAACATGACAAATTTAAAAAAAAAAAAAAAAAGGCACTTCTCTGCTGGGCTATAATGTGCCGCTATAGAGGATGATTTAGAGAGAAAACGGTAAAAGCTTTGTAGAGCCTTGTAAAACTTTAACACCTGGAACATTTTACACAGACTTCTTTACCCTAGGGTGGAAACATCATTCTCAAATTCTCACACCCTATCTCCCAGGGATTAGATCATCAAAAAGCTTGATTTGTGGGAAGTCTGATAAAAACCTGACTGGTTTTTTATTGGGCGCCACTGAGGAACATCCCTGACTGACACTGACACCGACGACGCCCTGACGGACAACATGAACTCCGACTGACCGGACCCGACCAACTCGACTTGACTCCCTGACTGACCCCGACTCGTACTACAGTAGGCACATGGTCATGGAGAGCTCTGAAAGATGGTAATAGCAATTTAAATAGCAGAGCATTAATAAGATGCATCGAGGGGATGACAAAAGGATGGAGTGTGTTGTTTGTTTACATACCATCAGCCAAAGTTGAAGCCACCGGGAGGGGGCTGCTGGGCTCCGAAGCCAAAGCCAGCTTGAGCTGTGGCATCACCAGTGGGCATGGTCTCATCTTCCTCCTCCAACCAATATGTTTCCAGAATCTTCACAGCCTTCTCATAGATCTCAGTGTTATCATGGCTCTGCAGATTCTCAATCTTCTCTAGGCCTTCAGCTTCGTCGATCATTTGGGCATAGAGATTCACGCCTCCAGTGGTGCCAGCATTCTTCTCAGCTTCACCAACCTTCAGGATGTTTTCCAGCCCTTCCAAGCAAACTGTGACAATTCTCGGGTCTGGGCACACGAGGAGATCACACAAGGGCTTGATGCAACCCTGACCGACTAAAAACCTGCCATGATAAACCATGTTAATGAGAAGGCCTTAGACTTGAATACAGCTCATAGGTTTTAGGCTTAAATACAATTCCTAGTGGTAGAATAAATGTGATGCGCATTCAACATTACTTTATTTGATCATGGGTGCCGCCTGAAGTAGCATTTGAGATGGCCCAGGCAGCCTCTTTCTTGATGTCAAACTCAGCAGTTTGGAGAAGATGCACCAATGGACCAATGATATCAGCAGCAATTACAGCCTGACATGAAGGTAGAAGGGTATAGTTATCAAGCAGAATCAGATACAAAGCTGACACCAAAGATGATTGACGCCTATCTACAAGGGATCGTGTTTGAAAGCAATAAGTATTAAAGGTAATCTGAATTATTTGCCAACAGCAATAATGATGAGCTCTCAAAATTATAAAATATAAGCTTCCAGTATTTTCATCACACTATTTCATGGTGGGAAAAAACTTCTGAGTGACTAATTTGGACCATGAACTAAGCGCAAACTCAACTTGACGGTCATCTTAAAAAGTTGGCATTATATGTACAAACTATAAACATTGGTCAAAAGAATGATTATATACGGTACCTGTATTTGCTCCTTATTTCCAGCTGTGATGTTCGAAATAGTCCAGCAAGCTTCCTTCTTGATGCTTTTCTTATGATTGTGCGTCAGAAGGTTTAGAAGACACGGAAGCGCATTCTGATTGATGATAAACTGCAGTAACAAAAAACTCATCAGATCCAAGCTGATAGAAAAAATGAAGAAAAATTCTCATATTAATGGGCTTTTTTTAGCCCACATTCGAGTTCATTGAAAAAAAACATGCCGTAACTTATCCCAAGAGTGCATATGTGTTAGGTGGTTTATGATCGAGTTAATTAAATTATAAGATGGAAAGCCATAAAAAAAGAAAAAGCGAAAGACATAACATAACACAAGCTATTGAACAACTATATAGATGCAATAAATATCTACATATCATGGTATTTGTAGCTGGAAATACGAAATTACCCTATTCTTACGGCAAGCCAAAGAAGCAGTTTTAAACACCCGATCCATGCCTCTCATCACATTAAGCAGTATGGTTGTTCTCAAACACAATTGTTGAAGGGGTTGCTATACTCGTATAGCCAATCGTTGTCCTCATATTTAACGTAAATTTATCAATTTTATTCCTTGTCCAGACACAGCACAATAATTGTTGAGAAAACTCTCTGATTTGAACCATTAAAATGAGATTTTTGGCAAGACCATAAAAAACATAATTGGAAAAAATTGCAAACACTTATAAATCCTGTCATTTACAGATCTGCTTCAAGTTCTGATATTGTTACATTCAAGCAGATCAATTGCAAGGCCAACGATCAAGCTACGAGAAGAATATAATGAGAATTCAAAGAGGATGACCAACAAAAAATAAAGCAAAACAGGATGGTAAAACAAGAAATTCCTTCCACTAAATTATATGCAAAGATCATGAATTCCTTTTGAACAGCTGCTTCTAGGGCCTTGACAATTAAAAAAAAAAAGTTTCCATCATAGGGCTTCTTACAGAGGTGGAAAGGAAAGGAAAGGCCACATGATACAAATTTTACTAAAAATTCGCCAGATTTTAGACAATATATACATCAAACATGAAAGAAATTGTCACTCACAAAACACAAAACTCAGCAATTTGTAATTTATTTTAACTATATTGTTCATAAAATATTTTAATTACACATTACAGGACTTTCTTAATACCGATTTACATGCATAAGACCATTAAACTAAGATGTACTATATCATCGTATCAGAATAAGGGTTATCATTATGAAAAGGCATTCAAATAAATTATCATTAAGTATACCTGTGTCTGCAGATCATCTCCAGTGACAATGTTCCCAACAGTGCGAAGTGCTGGAATAAGCACAGACGGCGATGGATGCCTGTGGAATGCAACAAGATCAAATGATATCTTCAACCAGCAAAAAACCAAATCACATTTAAGAAATATCAAATCAAATACGTACACAAGAAGTTCCACAAGCCGTGGACAGACACCAGCTTCTATGACAGCTTGTATTTTGTCGTTTGTACCGTCAGACAAATACGACAAAGCCCAACAAGCATCAGCAAGGACTTCCTCATCATTTGAATGAATTAGGCGCTCCAGTGCGGGAAGAGCAGGTTTTGTCTATTCAATAAAACCATAAGAGTACATCAATACAAAGGAGACTTTGAAACTGCTTGTTATGAAATTAGTGAAAAACATAATCACCAATGTAAAATTTAAAGCAAACCTGTTCAAATGGCGGTTGTGGCTTCCCTCGACAGAAATTTGACAATGTCCATGTAGCATTTCTAAGCATAGAAAGCTTAGCATGCTCATTTAATTGTGCCAAGAGTGGAATCAATGCCCCATGTTGAAGGACAAGATCCCGACATCTGGGAGAATCACCAGCAACATTTCCCAAAGCCCAGACAGCCTACCGTAAAAAAGTAAAAAACAATAAATCAGAGCAAATTATAGAAATAAAGAAACAATTAATAATGCACAAACAATAGTTTCAATTGAAAAACACACCTGTTCACGGACATCATCACTCGGAGAACCAAGAAGCTTCACAAATATAGGCACAGCGCCATGATCAATCACAACCTTGGTGTTCTCTGAGGTCCCTGAGGCAATGTTGGTCAATGCCCAAGCAGCTTCAAACTGCAAGAAATAATTTATAAATACCGTGAGAAAATTACCAATAAGAAAACAAGTATTTTAATTAAACTAATCATAACAAAACAACCTGAAGTTGGGGGAAGTCCTCTCTAGTAAGAAACCGCACGAATTGTGGAACAACACCAGATTGGATTACCTCCTCAATTGGCGGGCTTCGTTCTAATCAAATGTCAAAAAACCAGTGATCATTTTGTCCATTGATTTCTACATATTGGAAATAAAATCGTAATAATGAAATCTAACTATCTACGCATTCTTTATAAGCATTCAGCTAAATTACTGACACTTTCAGACAATCCTCATAATGTGGGAATCATGATCAAGGCATACCCTGCTTAGCAACCAAGAAAGCACACACATAATTCCATCTCAAACCAACTGTTCAAACTCTAGAGGCAATAAACACAAGGAAGCATAATTGTAGATTCATATACCTAAAAACAATTTACAAGTATAAAATTAAAAAAAAAAAAAGTGACCGTATTTCAAGATATTAAGTTAGCATAGCACAATAAGTTCGAGACTATATCTTCAGAAAAAATAAAAAGAGTTTAGAGAAACAGAAGCAATTTACTGATAACAAACTCAGAAACAGAATATGTCACCATTTCTGTTGGTGCCAAATAGAAATAAATGCATAGATCAGTGTATAAAATAAAAGGCATGCAGCTTGTCCTACAATAGATAAATTCATTCATTTCAATTTTTTCAAACAAAGGAACACTGTGGGCATGTTTCGATTCAGGCAAAAATGAGGAAAAGAAGAAATTAATATTCAAAAATAACTTTCTAATTTGTTTGGACATTGAACAACAAAAGTAAGATGGATTGGCAATTAAAAAGCATTGACAAAACATTCTTATCTACTTTCATACACCAAGCTCAATTAGTTTCTTTTACTCTAATCCACTTTCTGTTGATCCAAATGCACTCAAAAAGTTATGGCCACTTAGATGATACATTAATGAACCGATTAAGTAAAAGAAGAGAACAATCACAGGAAGATAAAGTTATAGATGAACCAGAATATGATTACAAAATTCGATACCTATAGACAAGAGTTTCCGGAACTGCATGGTGGCCTCAAGCTGCAAGTTGCTATCCTCGGAGAAAACTCCGGCTACCATCGCTGGAAGACTCTCCAACTGAAAACACAAAGAGATGAATCATGCCATCAAAACCCTAACATCAGATCCAACAACCTAAACCTCAAAAAAAAACCAAAACCGACAATAGAATCGGAGCCTAAAAGGTCACCGATCGGATGATCCAGTGTCACTACCTTCTTCTCCATGGCAGCGGCATGGGCGGACGCAGCGATGGTCTGGGCCTGCATCCCCTCGCGACGCTTTTTCTGAAGGCTCTCTTCCCTTCGGCTCTTTCGGATCTCCACCATGTTGTCCTCTCTCCTCCTCCGCCCCTCCTCTGCATCGACCGCAACCTTGTACTTGTTCCGGCGAACCTCCGCCCTCTCGCTCGGCCTCAGCGACATCTCCTCCTCCGCTTCGAAACCCTGGATTGAGATCGAAATCGAGATAAACCCTCGAAACCCTAATCCTCGCACCCCGAGAAAGAAAGCAAGAGTGAAGAGGGCTCCTTTTATAGAGATTTGAGAGATGAAGGGGAAGGACTACTGACGATGAAACCCTAAAACGGGTCAATCGTAAAAGGACCTGAAAAGGGGACCAGAAGCCGACCACAGACAACAAAAGACCTATGGGTCCCACTAGACAATACTATGGGTTTCTTTTAGAGTGTAAGATTAGTTGGTCCCGTTACATAATAAACACGAAAGTTCAAAAGACGGTGATGTTGGATTGCGACACGGAGAGCTTTGAGAATCGGTTTGTTGTTTGTGAATCGTACAGTGTGACGTGGCATCCTTCCTGGAGATCTAACGGTGGACGTTGGTCAATGCAATTCCAACGGAGGAGAAGTTTAGGTAATGTACACCCGCTTACGTGTCATTAACTGTAGGGATAAAAACTGATGAACTTATTTATTTAAATAATAAATATGAGACAATAATTCAAAATTTCAAATAGGATAAACTCATCAAATCATATAAATTATTAAAATTTTATTTTTTAATTTTTAACCGATATTCTTTATTTATTTTAATTATATATATATATATATATATATATATATAATATTATTTATATTATTCATTATGTGCGAGAAGAATTTGAATATTCAGACATCTCACAAGAGGCTCTCGTACTTTATCATTAGCTTATTCCAATATTTCGCTCTAAAATAAATAATTTTAACTGAAAACCAAAACTTTTTGCATAAGCATTAAATTTTTTTTAATAAATAAATTTTCCCATTAAAAATAAAAATAAAAAATATTACTAATAATAGTCTAAATATTATTATTATTATTTAAAAAAAACTAATTATGCCTGTGGCTGGCCCTTTCCCGCGCGTAGGTGGGGCCCACTCCAACCATCTCTTCTTCTCATCATCCTCCTCCATCCCTTTTATATATAACAAACACTTCATTCACGCATTTTCACAAACACCTCCTCTTCAATCTCACCCAAACCCTAATCCCCAACCATTGTCCGCCATGGAACACGGCGCCGCCCCGGACTCCGCCGCCCACCACAACCGTAAAAAGCTCACCATCATCGCCAGCTCCTCCATCCTCCTCATCGCCATGGTCGCCGCCATCGCCGTCGGCCTCTCCTCCCGCAAATCCCCCTCCCCAACCCCCACCGCCGAGCTCCACTCCTCCGTCAAAGCCGTCAAGGCCTTGTGCAGCCCCACCGACTTCCAAGACACCTGCGAGCAAGCCCTAACCGACGCCGGCGGCGACTCCATCTCCGACCCCAAAGAGCTCATCAAGCTCGCCTTCAATGTCACCATCGCCCACATCGCCAAGAGTCTCAAGAACTCATCAATCCTCGCCGAAGCTGAGAAAGATCCAAGAACTTCAAAAGCTTTGCACAATTGTGCAGAGCTATTGGATTATGCAATCGATGATCTTCAAAACTCTTTTGCTCAATTCGGCGACATGAATGTTAATGAAGTCGATGATGTTATCGATGATCTTCGTGTTTGGCTTAGCTCAGCGATGACTTACCATGAGACTTGCTTGGATGGTTTAGAGAACACCACCGGAAGTGCGAGCGAGAAGATGAAGAAGGCATTGAAAAGCTCGATGGAGTTAACGACAAATGCGTTGGCGATTGTCGATGATATTTCTTCGGTGTTGGTTGCGTTTAATTTGCCGATGTTTAGCAGAAGGCTTCTTTCGACGGAGGAGGAGGCGAAGGAATTGCCGGCGTGGGTGAATGCGGGGAGGAGGAGATTGTTGTCGGCTTCGCGGATCGATCTTGAGCCGGACGTTGTGGTTGCTCAAGATGGGAGTGGGAATTTTACAAGTATCAATGAGGCTTTGGAAGTGATTCCTAAGAAGAGTAATTTGACATTTGTGATTCATATCAAGGAAGGAGTGTATAAGGAGAATGTTATGGTGAACAAGAGCATGATGAATGTTATGATGGTCGGAGATGGACCGACGAAGACGAAGATCACCGGAAATCTTAACTTCATTGATGGTACTCCAACTTTCAAAACAGCAACATTAGGTAATGCACAAGACAAAAGTTCTAGTTTTGATACCGTATTACTTCCTCCATTTACTTTTATCTGTATCTCACACACAAAAATCATATAAAAAAGAACAATGATTTGTGATAAAAAAAGATCGAAAAACTTGAAGATGCATAATATATTATTTGTTTTCTGTATGTGGATGCAGCTGTTATAGGAAAAGGATTTATTGGAAAAGATTTATGGATAGAGAACTCGGCCGGGCCGGAGAAACACCAAGCGGTAGCACTACGAGTACAATCAGATATGTCGGTATTCTACAATTGCCGAATGGATGGTTACCAAGACACACTCTATGTGCACACCAACAGACAATTCTACAGAAACTGTACAATAACTGGAACCGTAGATTTCATCTTCGGCAACTCGCCCACTGTCTTTCAAAACTGCCTAATACTCGTCCGGCGACCAATGTCGAACCAGCAAAACATAGTGACAGCACAAGGAAGGAAAGGAAGGCGAGAGCCGACGGCGATTATTATACATAATAGCACAATAACGACGGACCCGGACTTTTATCCACACCGAACAGAAACAAGAAATTACCTAGGAAGGCCATGGAAGGAGTATTCAAGAACTTTTATTTTGCAATCATACATTGATGATTTGATTCATTCAGATGGATGGTTGCCATGGAGTGGAGACTTTGCATTGAGGACTTGTTTTTATACTGAGTTCGATAACTGGGGACCGGGAGCGGAGACGACGAAGAGAGTGAAGTGGAGGGGGGTGAAGAAGATAAATTACCAGCATGCGCAGAAGTTTACAGTAGAAAGGTTTATAAGAGGGAATCAGTGGATTAGGGCAACAGGAGTGCCTTATATTCCAGGGTTGTTGCCTATGAGTGAAGGTGATAGGACACATTAATTAGGGGTTTAGGGAGAGTGAGAGATTTGATCAAGTGATCATGATTCACTTGGTTGGAAATTTATACGTGTTATTATTAATTTCTTGTTGTGTTATTGTTTTTTTTTTGTTGGGGTTGCATGGATGCATGCAGAGTTTGAGGTGATCCGATCCCTTTAACGTGGAGGCAACTTGTGAGTGTTGCTCTTAATTAGGGTTAGGGATTATCCTTGTTTGACCTTAATTTGTTGTTGTATAGAATATATATATATAATGATGAATATAAGTCAAGTTATTATCCTTTTGTTGTATGCATGGAGTATATCTATATATATGTGATTTAATTTGGTTAAAAAGTGAGCAGAAGTGTGCGTGCGTGCATGCAGCCATGCATGCAGAGTTCAACGTTATCCTTTGACGTGAAGGGCAACTTGAACGGGCTGTTATTAGGATAGGGATTATTATTATTATTATTGTTGTTGTTGTTGTTGTTGTTGTTAGGTTGGTTTTTTAAAATCTAGAAATAATTTGATGAGATTTGTTAGATATAATCTAAGTTTTACAATTTATAGAGGTGACATATAAAATTTGCTATTGGAGATGTTAAGTACTATTTGCTACTGTATGTGAATAAACAGTTTTAGATTTCAACTTTAAATATGTTTCTAGATGATATGAGTGTGTTATTATGTGTGTCATATGTCATGTACTCAAGTCAACTTAATTTTTTGTTTTTCGTTCCAATAATTCATAGTTCTACTTCTTGTTGAACAAATTAATAAAGCAAAACCAAGTGGCCCATTAACAAAAAGGAAAAATACAAAAATTAATATATAAACTCAATTAAGATAAAATCTCACTTTATAAAACATAAAAAATAATTCTCCATTAATATTATAATGACATGTACGAGACATACAGCTCTATGCTCATAATCCTTTTATTAAAATACCCTCAAAAACACACACACGCATACATTGATACATACATACATATATAAATATTATTTATAAATCAAAGATTATGAGAGAATATTTAAGCATAATAAGCATTAGGGTTTGCAGTGAGAAAAGCATCAACAGCAATGAAAACTCCAACATTTTGCTCCATGTCTCCATTGATGTAAACTTCTGGTACACTGTACACACAAATGAAGTTATCCTTGTCTAGCTCTTCTACTTTCTCCTTAATGTGCATGGAAGGAAGTTCTATATGAAAAAAAAGTTCTGATGAGATCATTTGTTTTTAGTATTATTTTTATTTTTTTAAACTTATTCTTTTGAATAGAATATGTTTATCTTTATAAAACTTTTATTCATTAACTTGGCAAAGACACTTTAAAAATAATAATTTCAAATTCTTTAAATGAAATGGTGGTAAAAGGAAAATAATATAATATAATTATTCAGTATACATATATAATCAAATTAAAAAAATGTATACATAATAAAAATATACAAATAATATTAATAGGCTTGCTTAATTTATGTAAAATAGTTCTTTTATGTTGTAAAAGGACTTTTACCGATATATAGATATTGCATTTTTAAAATGCAAGAAAATTTAAAATATTACTTCAAATATTCACTTTCAACAAAACACGCCTTTATTATTATTTTTTTAATCAAAATTACAATAAATTACAAAAGTTCCAAAAAATCACTCATAATATTCACTTTCATACATCTCACTAAACACCAGAAATACAAATTCAATTACAATCAACATTTTCCCTGGACACGAGAAGTAAATGACTATAATCACAATTTCATTAATCATGAGAACCCCAAATCCAACACAAAAGCCCTGCCTGCAAGCAATAACCAAATCAAAACAATAACCTTTTAAATGCAATGGTTGTCTTTGAGCATGAAAATACTCAGATTTCAATAACCACAAAACAATAAGTGTGATTACAATTAAAATCAACAGCCTGCAAAATTTGCAAGCTATACAAGCACTGAATGTTTATAGATATATCATAAGAGAGACACAATGCCATCAATTGAAATACAGAACTTTTGGTATTAAGAGCTGCTCGAAAACTTGCGCATTGCATCACTTCAACGGTGCCAGACCGAGTGAGGCACGAAGCCTGTTGGCTTCGGCAATCTCTGGATCGGGATGGTCAGTACCGTCACTCTTCTTCTCCTTCTTTTCTTTCTTCTTCTTCAGTTGTTCCTCCCTAGAATTAATGTCGTCCTCTGGTCGCCTATGTGGACTAGTGCTGCCACGAGCACGCCTCTTGCGGTGGTCAACATCATCTCGGTCTCGTTCCCTGCGATCCCTGCTTCTGCTCCTTGACCGACTTCGTCGACGACCACGGTCTCTGTCCCTTCTATCCCTATCCCTATCCCTACCTTCCCATTCTCTATCTCGATCCCTCTCACGGCCATAATCCCTTTCATCTCTGAGGCGGTGGCGGTCCCTGTCCCGGTCCCTATCTCGGTCACGATCCCGATCCCTGTCTCTTTCTCGTCCCCTTGGATAGTCTCTATCATAGTCTCTGTCCCTATCCCTGTCCCTATCCCTGCAAAGGGTGATATAAGATGTGAAGTGCACGTGAATGCATTGTTGACATGTAGGAATTTAACATATTGCTTATTAACTAAAGTAATCCAAGATTGTTGATTTCAAATGAGAATGTGAAGTTGTAAACAGGGACCGTAGCAAGTTATAAAAAATTAAAAACCAATTAAAACTTATTGAGTAAGGAATTTAAAATCAGATCTTATGGCAACAAATGCATGAAATACTAGAAATAATCTAAAAACTAAGAATCAACATAACAATTCTTCATGCCTTTTGAGTTTCATGTGTCATTATAACACTGATCTTTGGTTAAATGATAACCAATGACCTCATATTTTTCAAAAACATAACCATCCGTAATATCATGGCCATCTTTAGTCATGCAGCAAAAAAATATGAGAAAAATGCAGTAGTCGTGTTACAGTATGCAGTAAAATCGATATAAATTGTCTGACTCATCATACTTCTCACTGCACACTGCCAGTGCAGAGAAACCTGGCAGAGCCATCACTGAAATCACTTTAGGAAGCAAATATTTCTGCCAATGGCTCTTGAAATTTACATGCCATAGCAGTAACACACATGAAATATGTTGCAAAATCAAAAGAAATGCTTCCAAAACGATTAAGACACAAGCCTAAGGACAACTATTAGCAGTGCTTTCAAGAAAACCTCAAGCAAAGAAATCCTAATCTCACTAATAGTAACTTGAAGCCATCATCTAGTTATATATGGGACCTCATAAGTCCGAGGCACTCCAAAAGCTTTCAACATAGGATGTGTATATTGAGATACATATATTACTGCGATATTATTATGAGTTTAAGAGAAGACACACAGAATACTTGTGAAGTGGAAGACAAAATGAAATGAAGTGCAAGTGAAACATACCAACTCAGAAATTGGGTGGGGAAAGTGATAAAAAATTTACCATTCAATAGAAATAAAATGTCGGGTCATATAATATACCTGTATTGTTTATCACGCTTCCTATCTCTTTCCCTATCCCTTGTGGGACTCCTTCCATGATAATCCTGTTACAAACCAATAAGCAGGTTAATTAAGACTTCTTACAGAACATAGTGAAGTATCTAGAAGAGAAATGCGATTAACTCCCAACCTTTTCATGAGTATCATCCTCCAAAGCTGCCTGCTCTTCCTCTTCTTTTTCTTCTTCTTCTTCTTCAAAATCCTCATCTAAAACACTTTTTCTGGGTTCCAACACACCAGTTGTCTCAAGAGTCCACCTGTTAGTGGTGAAAATATTGAACAAAATGAGACAAAACATTCGGATATCATAAAACATGTGTGTACAAGCAGTACTGATATAGATAAAGGTTACTTAGGCTAAAAATCAACAAAGTTTAGGGAATCATATCAAAGGGGAAAGGAGAGAGTCCAAGGAATGAGATTAATTCTTGCACGGTCATTCTACAGCAAGTAACCTCACGAGCAAAAGATAACGCCAAATCAAAGACCATTTGTGTTACACAATGAGATCAATAATAAGAACAAGGAAAAGGAAAAACCACCTCTTCTGGACGCGTGGTAAAGCAATATCACAAGAATAATCCTTTGTAAGTAGTTCATCAATCACCTCATCCACATGAGTCAATGAAAAACCTAAAACAAAAGAAAAGATAAATGCCAAGCAACCAATAATTAACAGATAATCAAGTGGATCATAACAAAGCTAAAAACAGAAAGAGTATAAAATCTCACTTCCTTCTGACGTTTTCCTCCTAAGCTTTCGATAGTCATTATAAAGTGGCTCGAGGTATTGGTACACATCAGTGACAGTCCCAGTCAATCGCATGTAAAAAGCCCCAAGAATTCGCACATATCTGCAATTCATAGTCAAACTCTGTCAGACCAGGAATACTGATCAACACAAGGGGATATCAATGAAATAAAAATTAATTTAAAAAAAAAATAGGATTAGCTTGTTTGTTGTTTCCAATAAACAGAAGGCATACTAAATGACCAAGTAATGATTTAAACAAGAGATCCATCATCCATCTAAAGAAGCCAGCAAACCCTAAACAAATAACATACCTCCCACCAGAAATGACTGATCCCTATACAACATCAAATACTTTCAAGCAAAAAAAAAAAAAGGAATAATCATTCTATGGCAGAAAAAGGATTAATGGGTGTTGCTAATAGAAATCAGACCAAGAATTTCAACAGAATTAATGGAACAAAATGCCAATCCTGATTTTCAATGTGAATATGAGGGATTCATCTATAGATACCAGCAGGCCCTAAACCACACCATCTACCAATACAGCCAGAAATGGTCTATCCCTATAAAAGGGCAAAATACTTTCTTCTGCGAATGATTAGGGTTAGTCTTCAATTTGACACGCCAAAACCACGAATAATCGTTCATCCAATGTTCACAAAAACAAAAATCTAAACTTTTCACACAAATACCTTTTTGCTGCAAATCCATAATTGAATCCAAAAACTCAAACTTTAATGAGGAAATCAGATTAAAAACATGGTATTTCCAAAAAAAATACAAAAAAAAAATCAGAGAAACCAAACCAAAGTTTCAAAAAATCATACTTATAATCCTCGTTCTTAATGAACTCAACGACGATGTCCTTGTCAGGCTGGATCTGGAGCATCTTCATAACAAGACATATGAATGGCGTCGGCCGGCGATTGCCTCCAAACGTACCTCCCAAATGATCAAGCTCCATCGCCTTGTCAACCAGCGTCTCCGCCGTCAGCCCAAAGCACTGCTCCTTCCAGTAAGTATTCTGATATATCTTCGACCGCACAATCTTCTCCACAAGATTCTGAGGGTTCGTCCCGTGTATGCTCTTCGCTAGCGGATCCGTCCTGTTCGCCATCCTCTCCCCCTCCAAAACCCTAACCCTAACCCTAATTCCCTCCTCCTCCACCGAGACGAAGAACGCTCTCGATTTCCTTTTATCGGGCGGGTGCCATACTAGATCCGTTAAGAAATCCGACCCGTTTTCCTCTTATCAGGCGTTTACAATGCTATACCCGTTTAGAAAACCGACCCGAATCCGCCTGGTAGTGTACTAAAGATGGTAAAAAGCAATAATTTACATTTATTTATTAATTATTATTCTCATACTATATTACACAACTAATTATATATATATAATTATTCAACTAATATTCTTTCTATATTTTTAGTAAAAATTTTGGAACTACATTTGGTAGGGGCGCAACAATTTAAATATATTTACTAATTATTATTCTCATGCTAAATTTTACACAACTAATTTTTCAGTTACATATATTTTTTTAAAAATTATTTAATTAATATTTTTTATTTTTTTGAAGTTGAAATTTGGGAACTAGAGTTGGTAGGGGTGCGCCAGGCCCAAGCAGTAGTGCAACGCAAGGGCGACGCGTGAAGGCCCCACTAGCAAGCTAGTGTGATGGGCCTTCCCCAAAACAAGAAATTAATTTAATATCATAGTGGGCCGATGGCCCACGTATCAGATATTAAACTGATAAGAACAGATACTACACTTGATCTTAGCCAAAAGGCCGAGAAAGGTATGATTTGTTATGAAGCCCAAGCCTTTCTTTTATAGTCATTTTGCCTTTGGATCCTCCTTCCATCTTCCGATGTGGGACTAAAATTTAAAGAGTTTATATATAGATATATTAGAATTTGAACATGGTGGAACATCAACATCTAAGTAAAAACAGGTTCTGAAAACACACTTGAAGAGCCAATCATGCACCCAAAAGTGGTCCAACAAATGGTAGGTAGGGAAAATGCACCTACTAGAGTTCATAAAAGCCCCAAAGCATTGACATTACAATGCAAGGAACACCAAACAGGAGACAACCCAACATTCAGACCTTATTTCATTCACATGAACACAAACAAGAACTCTTGTGGTCCCGAGAATAACAGCTTAATCACAGAGGAATACGTAGACACTAATTGTTGATCTGATGAGATGAACAAATGTTATAATACCATGTATCGATACCATGTATCGATACATATGGTATGCACTCATGTCTGAAACCTAGCAAAAATTTTCTTACAGTTGATGAATGAAGAAATCAGGCTCTGTACAAGGAGGGCGTCGGGTGAGGCAGCTCGCGGGTCGAGCTTGGATTTATCCTGAAAAGAATCAACATGCAAGATGCAAGATGGATATGAATTATGAATTATGAATTATGAATAAACTAATGATTTATGATTTATGATTTATGTTTAATGATTGAATGATATCACTCTGGTAATGCACTGCCACCAAACTGATGGCCAACTACAAGAGAAAAACACTGGTATGAAATATTGGCATATGTTATCTGTATGAGGTCTGGGCAGGGCTGTGGAACCACAGACTCAGAAAAACCAGACACGTTTGAGCAAGTCCATGAAGCCGAAGGATCAGAAGTGATCGCTAAGGCGATGTTGGACAGGCATATGTCAGTGAAGGGGTCACCGCTGATCCCAGTGAGGACTCCAGCCACAGACACATTATGACCGATAATGTTTTTCAGAGTGATGCGGCTGATTTTTGGAAGCGCGGTAGGATCATATTTGTCATCAGGATGATCGCCACAGTGTCCAGTGAAATGTATCGCTGTATTCACATTTTCCATGACAGTATCTGATATGACTATGTTCTCCATGAATCCACCACGGCCTTCTGTAGTCTTGAATTTGATAGCAGTCAAGGAATTGTGGATATGGAGATTGTCGACATGAATGTCAGAGATACCACCAGACATTTCACTCCCGAATGCCAGAGCCGAGCCATCTGAAGCTTGGATAGAAACCTGAGTGATGTGGATAGCAGATGACGGCTTCCCAAATGAGATGCCATATTGATCCCAACCACTTTTAAGAGCAATGCCATCATGCCCCACACTGATGCTACCACCCTCAATGCATGTGTCCCAGCATGAATCTGAAGTCACAACACAGCAGAAATGTTTGTGGATGAGTATGTTTGCTTTAAGCATCAGTATGATTCGATGTCATGATCAATTAAGATGTTTCAACAGAATGAAATTATAGTTCCATGGATCGTGCACAATAAGGTAATGGTTCATATCAAGTATCATTCACTGAGTTCCATAAAATTATTGGGGAAATTGGATAAGGTTGATGTATATTATGCATTAATGCAGCAATGCTTGTCAAAACTCATTTCTAAGGCTTCCTTTTTTTTGTTTTCTGTTTGGTTGATCAAATTAGAATCAGGATATCTTTCTGGGTGTCTAAAGGGCAACCAATCATGCAGCATATACCATATCAAAGCAACAAGCACAACCACTTTTCTGTCTATTAATCACAATTGCAAACAGAAGCCAAAGGTAGCCAGGATCAGTATCTTCACAGTTAACATAAAATGGAACATAACACATGGGCATGGGCCAATCATGTTCCTATTAAATGAACAAGATCTTTGTCTTATGACATCAGAAACCGGCAATTTGTTTCTTAGAAGAGCAAGGAGATTGGTAAATGACTCAGTGACTTAAATCATCTCGAGACTTGCCATTATAAGAACCGGTGAGATATCTAATTTGCCTTTTTGGACATAAATCATTTTCACACACTTGCTCATAGTTTATAAGAACTGGTAACAACTTGTTGAAAAAGATAAACATATAATGGCATACAAATATCAACCAATATGAGCAAGAAGGAGCGCTGACCTGGAACTATACCACTTGTAAATGGAGAATCAGGAGAAGAATGAATTACTATGTTCTGAATTTGAACATTGCTGCAACAACACAAACAAACACCATTTAGCATTTTGTGATACTGAATTCATTTGGATGTGTGTTTTCAAACCAGTGATGATCATTCCTGAACAAAGCATGAAGAAAAAATCATGCGTGAGTTTGCCAATTATCACCATACCTGCTGTACACTGGATGGATGCTAAAGTCCGGGGGGTTCAGTAAAGTCAAATTGGAAATTAATATATCTGTCGAGCTCACGATCTCTAGAATATGAGGACGACTATAATTCAAGGAATGGGAGAGATATGACTCCCACCAAATAGGGCCCTGACCATCTATAGTTCCATTTTCACCTGTTTCAGTTAGGAAACAAAACAGGAAATAAAATCAAATTGTACATATGAATTTGCAGTTACTATAAGAAGATGAAAGCTTCTTTTTGGATGCTTCTAATAAAACCAAGCAAAAGATAAGAAGCGAAAAAAGATCCATGCCTGTGATCACCACATCAGTCAAGTTGTTGCCATTTATCAAGCTGCGATATCTTCCACTAAGTTGTTCTTTTCCTCTACCATAAGATGGCAAAGGATCAACCAAAGGCCATTGAGAAATATCCTGAAAAAATAATGAGGGAATTTTTAATTTACTAGCTGGTAGGCAAAAGCACCATCACTGTGAACAAAGAGACTAATGTCAACAGATACAAAACTGTCATTCATTCTCATATCTTACAAATTATTATGCTGATTTCAATTTTAGACACCTCTATAAGGTAAGTTGTTGGATTTGCCAATTCCTGAACACATCATTATATAATTCAACAAGATTGATTAAGGAGAATACCCGCATTAAAAAAGGCACAATGTTCTCAAAACAGCACCATAATTCCAGTGCTTGAGCCATCAAATAATAGAAATGACAATGCAGGATGATCATAGTAGCCGTTCTAGCAATATACTAAATATAAATCAATTGTAATGCATTTCTATTTACACAAAACATGCACGGCAAAACGACAAATGGTTTCACCCTTAGTTAAAGAATTTGTCGCATTCAACTACCGGTAATATGTCGTATTCAACTACCGGTAAAATGTCGTATTCAACTACCGGTAATATGTCGTATTCAACTACCGGTAATATGTCGTATGTGTGTGTATGTCGTATGTGTGATACGATCTACGTGCAGAGCAAAACCAAGAAAATTCAGATCGATATAGTCCATGCATCATGAGTGAAACCTGGCTTCCAAGAATGATGGCTCCTCTGTCCAGGAAAAGAGTAAGATGGCTTGTGAGATTGAAACTTCCGGTAAGCCATTTCCCCTTTGGAATATACAACTGTGCGCCACCCTTATCTGCAAATGATCTCAGGTAGAACACAGCATTCTGAAAGGCCACTGTGTTCATGGTCACTCCGTCTCCGACAGCCCCAAACTCCAATAAAGAAACACTATGAGGTCGTTGGCTGTAACTGAGGGAATATGTGCAATTCCCATCATCCCCTCCATCGGCTGTGATGCCATGGAGTACAAGCAGAAGTGACACCGCTACAAACTGAGTAACAAGCAATGAAACAAACCATCAACTACACAAGAAAGAAAGAAAGAAAGAAAGAAAGAAAGCAAGCAAGCAAGAAAAGCACTTGAGAAGGCATTTATCAGTATAAGGATAACTAATGAAACCAGAACTAGTTTCAGAGGTTACAACAAAAACTGAAACTCAAAGAACGATTGACAACATATATCAATTGGAAAACTTAAAAACCCTTCAAACAATCCAAACTATAGAGTGTTGTGTCAACATAGATCAATGGGAGAAATCCAGAACACTTTGAACATGAAGTCCTAGAGCATAAACAAGAGAATTACAGAGTACTACGAGAGCATATATCAATCGGAGAAAGTTGAAAACCCTTGAAACAATCCATTCCTAAGCACAAACAAACAAAACATACAAGAAAATTGAGCACAGAGACAATGAAAACAAGTGAATTCAATGCCCTAAAAAAATCACATTTACTGCAAAGAACACACGAATGATCAAACAAGAGCATCACTCACCATAAAACACATGAAAAATCAACAACTCTAGCAATCACTCAACAGGAACAATCACATATAACACAAACATCTAAGATCACAAACTCTAGATATCAAATATACTTAAAAAAAAGCACAACAACAAAGAAAAAGCGAAAGAAACCACAAAACAGAGCAGAAAAAAAGGAAAAAGGAAGCCAATCCTCAAATTCTCAGAAGATCTCAGCTACCTTGAAAAAGCTCCCCCTTTTCCCAATCACCGAATCAAAAAACGTACTTACTAGTCTTCCCATGATCCCCTCCATCGAAGGAACAAGATTTCAAGCTTAGATCAAGCAAAAACCAGCAACTCCTCGAACCACCGAGCAAACGAGAGAGCAAGACAGCAAACGCAAGAGAGAGAGACAATAGAGCTCGGTTCTGGTTTTGTAGAATTGAAAAACAGATAGACATAAAAATGGAAAGTAATTTATGCAAATAAACCCCTACTATTATTCAAAACCCCAAACTTTCAAATTCAAAACCTTTAAGGACCTGCATGAAAAGAAACACACCTGAAGACACAGGATAAGATTAAGCAAAAAACCCCCTGAATCAAATAAAAATTAATCAGAAGTTCCATGACAAAAATAAACACCAATATAAACAGCATAAAACAATGATTAAGAAGAATAATGGAAACGCTTCACCAGCCATGCTACCCTCTTGCCAACCTCATCTCCCCCACATCTAGAAATTTGTTATTATTAACATAAACCATAATTAATTAATATTAAATATCATTATAATTTCTAATTTTTCAAAAAAGTCCTTAATTCAAATTATAAATACGTTTTTTCTCCCATTTTTGCATAATTTTTTTAATATTAATAAATATATAAGAAATATATATATATATATGGAGTGTATATAAGTTTTTTTTTTTTTGCGAATTTTTGGTAGAATTATATGTATATATATATTTATTTATTTATTTATTTATTTATTTAATATATATTTGCATATTTATCTTTGCGTTTGAGATATGAGAAGTGGCATGGGATTGCGTGTCCCACGTGGTTTGCCAGAGGGAGTGGGGCCCACACTCAATCATGCCAGCGGTGCCACTCTGGCACCACTGCGGTAGAGTGAAGCTGTGGGGGTTCGGTGTAGGAACAGCCGTGAAAGGGTCGTTACTAGATGACGCGTGTACTTTAAGGTTAGAGATTCCTATGGTTTTCAGTGTTCCGTGTTTGTTGTGCCGCAGCTGAACGTAACGGATGAACTTATAGTCGTGAAAAGACAAATATACCCTTGTTGACGGGTGCAAGAGACGGCTGGTTTGTTATATATATTTTGTTTTTACTTTATCCCCCTTGTAAAGTTTAAGAATTGCATTTCACTCCCTCATTTGTGTTAATAACTTAATATATCCTTTTGTTTATGGAAAATGAAAAATATTATTACTTTTAATTAAACATAAAATAAATAAATTTTATGATAAGTAATCAGTGGATTTGTAATGCATTAATTAGTTGAAAAGTCTTTTGCTTATGCAATGAGATTGTGATACTTCGATGTATATCTTGTTAAAAATTTGACATTTGATTAATAATAATTTTTGAAAGAAAATTTAATAAGTTTTCACCAAAACTTTTTGTGGCAAGTTCTAATTTGTTGACATGAGACTTTGTGATGTGGACAAATGCACTACCTGTTTGTAATTAAGAGAAAAATAAGAAGATCATTAACATTGATTAATAGAGATTAAGTAAGTGAAACAAAGTTTGATTGAATCTCATGGGTCCTTTGACAACCAAGTGATTGGACCTTAAGTATGAATTTGTTGCATGTGGTTGTTGGGTCCCCATTTTTGGATGCAATTAGAATTCTTATTTGCTAAGTATGAACTATGCACAACATGATCTTGTCTAGGTTTTAGGCGCACACTTTATAAACAAATTAAAAAAATTAAATAATAAGACTAATTGTCTTTAATTGTAAAATCATAGGATTTTTGATAGATAAAAAGTTTAAATATATATGTAATTAGATTAAGTTTGATTTATTTATACAACAAGGAATTTTAAAAAAAAAGTTTTGACCTGAACAATAAAAATTTGTTTAGACGGACAAAAAAATTGAGTTGTTTAAATAAGTAATTTTAAATTATATACAAAAAAAATTTGTTGGAAAAAGTTTACTTTTTGGAATGCCTATCAGCAGAAAACACGTGGCTGGTGGTTGTCAGTAAAAAACACATGGTTGTTATTTACATGGTTATCAGTGCAAAAGATGTGGTTGTTGTTGAAATGTAACTGATGGTCAAAATTTTTTAAAATTTTATTTTAAATAATATTTTTGGTGTTAATTAAAAAATCAAGAATGATGCAAATAAATATATTTTTTAAATGTTTATTTATAATGTGATATTGTCTAGGTTTTTAGGCTCACACTTTATAAACAAATTAAAAAAAATAAAATAATAAGACTAATTATTTTATTGTAAAATCATAGGATTTTCATAGATAATAAGTTTATATATATATATGTGTAATTAGATTAAGTATGATTTATTTATACAACAAGGAATTTAAAAAATAAGTTTTGACCAATAAAAATTGGTTTAGATTATGTTTGATTTATTTATACAACAAGACTAATTATAAAAATTGGTTTAAATAATAAGACTAATTATCTTTAATTGTAAAATCATATGATTTTTGATAGATAAAAAGTTTAAATATATATGTAATTAGATTAAGTTTGATTTATTTATACAACAAGAAATTTAAAAAATAAGTTTTGACCTGAAAAATAAAAATTGGTTTAGACAGACAAAAAAATTTGAGTTGTTTAAATAAGTGATTTTAAATTATATATAAAAAAATGGAAAAAGTTTACTTTTTCGAATGCATATCAGCAGAAAACACATGGCTGGTGGTTGTCAGTAAAAAACACATGGTTATCAGTGCAAAAGATATGGTTGTTGTTGAAATGTAACTGATGGTCAAAATTTTTTAAAATTTTATTTTAAATAATATTTTTGGTGTTAATTAAAAAATCAAGAATGATGCAAATAATTATTTTTTTTAAAATGTTTATTTATAATGTGATATTGTCTAGGTTTTTAGGCTCACACTTTATAAACAAATTAAAAAAATAAAATAATAAGACTAATTATTTTATTGTAAAATCATAGGATTTTCATAGATAATAAGTTTATATATATATGTGTGTGTGTGTGTGTGTGTGTGTGTGTGTAATTAGATTAAGTATTATTTATTTATACAACAAGGAATTTAAAAAATAAGTTTTGACCAATAAAAATTGGTTTAGATTAAGTTTGATTTATTTATACAACAAGACTAATTATAAAAATTGGTTTAAATAATAAGACTAATTATCTTTAATTGTAAAATCATATGATTTTTTATAGATAAAAAGTTTAAATATATATGTAATTAGATTAAGTTTTATTTATTTATACAACAATAAATTTTAAAAATAAGTTTTGACCTGAACAATAAAAATTGGTTTAGACGGACAAAAAAATTGAGTTGTTTAAATAAGTGATTTTAAATCATATACAAAAAAAATTGTTGGAAAAAGTTTACTTTTTCGAATGCCTATCAGCAGAAAACACGTGGCTGGTGGTTGTCAGTAAAAAACACATGGTTGTTATTTACATGGTTATCAGTGCAAAAGATGTGGTTGTTGTTGAAATGTAACTGATGGTCAAATTTTTTTAAAATTTTATTTTAAATAATATTTTTGGTGTTAATTAAAAAATCAAGAATGATGCAAATAAATATATTTTTTAAATGTTTATTTATAATGTGATATTGTCTAGGTTTTTAGGCTCACACTTTATAAACAAATTAAAAAAAATAAAATAATAAGACTAATTATTTTATTGTAAAATCATAGGATTTTCATAGATAATAAGTTTATATATATATGTGTAATTAGATTAAGTATGATTTATTTATACAACAAGGAATTTAAAAAATAAGTTTTGACCAATAAAAATTGGTTTAGATTATGTTTGATTTATTTATACAACAAGACTAATTATAAAAATTGGTTTAAATAATAAGACTAATTATCTTTAATTGTAAAATCATATGATTTTTGATAGATAAAAAGTTTAAATATATATGTAATTAGATTAAGTTTGATTTATTTATACAACAAGAAATTTAAAAAATAAGTTTTGACCTGAAAAATAAAAATTGGTTTAGACAGACAAAAAAATTTGAGTTGTTTAAATAAGTGATTTTAAATTATATATAAAAAAATGGAAAAAGTTTACTTTTTCGAATGCATATCAGCAGAAAACACGTGGCTGGTGGTTGTCAGTAAAAAACACATGGTTATCAGTGCAAAAGATATGGTTGTTGTTGAAATGTAACTGATGGTCAAAATTTTTTAAAATTTTATTTTAAATAATATTTTTGGTGTTAATTAAAAAATCAAGAATGATGCAAATAATTATTTTTTTTTAAATGTTTATTTATAATGTGATATTGTCTAGGTTTTTAGGCTCACACTTTATAAACAAATTAAAAAAATAAAATAATAAGACTAATTATTTTATTGTAAAATCATAGGATTTTCATAGATAATAAGTTTATATATATATATGTGTGTGTGTTTGTGTGTGTGTGTGTGTGTGTGTGTGTAATTAGATTTAGTATTATTTATTTATACAACAAGGAATTTAAAAAATAAGTTTTGACCAATAAAAATTGGTTTAGATTAAGTTTGATTTATTTATACAACAAGACTAATTATAAAAATTGGTTTAAATAATAAGACTAATTATCTTTAATTGTAAAATCATATGATTTTTTATAGATAAAAAGTTTAAATATATATGTAATTAGATTAAGTTTTATTTATTTATACAACAAGAAATTTTAAAAATAAGTTTTGACCTGAACAATAAAAATTGGTTTAGACGGACAAAAAAATTGAGTTGTTTAAATAAGTGATTTTAAATCATATACAAAAAAAATTGTTGGAAAAAGTTTACTTTTTCGAATGCCTATCAGCAGAAAACACGTGGCTGGTGGTTGTCAGTAAAAAACACATGGTTGTTATTTACATGGTTATCAGTGCAAAAGATGTGGTTGTTGTTGAAATGTAACTGATGGTCAAATTTTTTTAAAATTTTATTTTAAATAATATTTTTGGTGTTAATTAAAAAATCAAGAATGATGCAAATAAATATATTTTTTAAATATTTATTTATAATGTGATATTGTCTAGGTTTTTAGGCTCACACTTTATAAACAAATTAAAAAAAATAAAATAATAAGACTAATTATTTTATTGTAAAATCATAGGATTTTCATAGATAATAAGTTTATATATATATATATATATATATATGTGTGTGTGTGTGTGTGTGTGTGTGTAATTAGATTAAGTATGTTTTATTTATACAACAAGGAATTTAAAAAATAAGTTTTGACCAATAAAAATTTGTTTAGACGGACAAAAAATTTGAGTTATTTAAATAAGTGATTTCAAATTATATACAAAAAAAAATTGTTGAAAAATGTTTACTTTTTTAATGGCTATCAGTAGAAAATACGTGGTTGTTGTTTATACGGTGGTTGTTAGTAAAAAACACATGGTTATTATTTACATGGTTATCAGTGCAAAAGATATAGTTGTTTTTGAAATATAACTGGTCAAAATTATTTAAAAATTTATTTTAAATATTTTGTTCGGTGTTAATTAAAAAATCAAGAATGATGCAAATAAATATTTTTTTAAAATGTTTATTTATAATGTCATATTGTCTAGGTTTTTAGGCTCACCCTTTATAAACAAATAAAAAAATAAAATAATAAGACTAATTATTTTATTGTAAAATCATAGGATTTTCATAGATAATAAGTTTATATATGTGTGTGTTATTAGATCAAGTATGATTTATTTATACAACAAGGAATTTAAAAAATAAATTTTGACTAATAAAAAATGGTTTAGACAGACAAAAAAAAAATTTGAGTTGTTTAAATAAGTGATTTCAAATTATATACAGAAAAAAAAATATTGTAAAAAATTTACTTTTTTGAATGACTTTCAACAGAAAATAAGTGGTTGTTGTTTATATTGTGGTTGTCAGTAAAAAACACATGGTTGCTATTTACATGGTTATCAGTGCAAAGATATGGTTGTTGTTAAAATATAACTGATGGTCAAAATTTTTTAAAAAATTATTTTAAATAATTTTTTTGGTGTTAATTAAAAAATCAAGAATTATGCAAGTAAATATATTTTTAAAATGTTTATTTATAATGTGATATTGTCTATGTTTTTAGACTCACACTTTATGAACAAATAAAAAATAATAATAAGACTAATTATTTTATTGTAAAATCATAGGATTTTCATGGATAATAATTTTAAATATATATATTAGATTAAGTATGATTTATTTATACAACAAGGAATTTAAAAAATAAGTTTTGACCAATAAAATTTAGTTTAGCCAGACAAAAAAAAAAGAGCTATTTAAACAAGTGATTTCAAATTATATACACAAAAAATTATTGGAAAAAGTTTACTTTTCTGAATGCATGTCAGCAGAAAACACGTGGTTGTCAGAAAAAAAAAAAAACGTGGTTGTTATTTACATGGTTGTCAGTGCAAAAGATATCGTTGTTGTTTACATGATTTTAAATTACACATAGAAAAAATTTGTTGGGAAAAGTCCACTCTTTTGAATGGCTATCAGCAGAAAACATGTGGTTGTTGTTTATATGGTTGTCACATGGTTGTTGTTTATATGGTGGTTGTCAGTAAAAAATACGTGGTTGTTATTTACATGATTGCCAGTGCAAAAGATATGATTGTTGTTTAAATGTTACTGATGGTCAAAAATTTTATAAAAATAATTTTAAATAATTTTATTTTGTGTTAATTAAAAAGTTGATAATGATGCAAATAAATATATATTTTTTTAAAATTATTTATAATGTGATTTTGTATAGGTTTTTAGGCTCACATTTTATAAACAATTTAAAAAGAATAAATAATAAGACTGTTTATTTTATTATAAAAATCACAGTATTATCATAGATTAAGAGTTTAAATATATATGTAATCAGATTAAGTTTGATTTATTTATACGACAAGAAATTTTAAAAATAAGTTTTGACAAATAAAAAATAGTTTAAACAAACAATAAAAAGTGAGTTGTTTAAACAAATGATTTCAAATTACATATAAAAAAATATTTGTTGGAAAAAGTTTACCTTTATGTATGCCTGTCACCAAAAAACACGTGGTTGTTGATCACATGGTTGTCAGTGCAAAAGATATGGTTGGTTTTCATATGTAACCAATGGTAAAAAAATTTTATAAAAATATTTTAAATAAAATTATATGGTGCTAATTAAAAAAAGTTAGAATGATGCAAATAAATATATTTGTTTAAAAAAAAATTATAATGTGATTTTGTCAAGGTTTTTAGGCTCACACTTTATAAACAAATTCTAAAAAATAATTTTATTTTATTTTATAAAATCATAGGATTTTCATAGATAAAGATTTTAAATATATATATGTAATTAGATTATGTTTTATTTATTTATACAACAAGAAATTTAAAAAATTAGTTTTGACCAATAAAAATTGGTTTAGAGGGAAAACATAAATTGAGTTGTCTAAACAAGTGATTTCAATTTACATATAAAAAATATTTATTTTTAAAAGTTCACATTTTTGAATGCCTATCAGTAGAAAACACGTGATTGTTGTTCACATGGTTGTCAATAGAAAACAAGTGGTTGTTGTTCATATGGTTGTCAATGCAAAAGATGCAGTTGTTGTTCAAATGTAACTGATGGTAAAAATTTTTATAAAAAATATTTTAAATAAAATTATTTGGTGTTAGTTAAAAAATCAAGAATGGTGCAAATAAATATATTTTTTTAAAAATTTATTTATAATGTGATATTGTGTAGATTTTTAGGCTCACACTTTATAAACAAATTTAAAAAAAATAAATAATAAGACTAATTATTTTATTATAAAATCATAGGAGTTTCATAGATAAAAAGTTTAAATATATGGAGTATGTAATTATATTAAATTTGATTTATTTATACAATAAGAAATTTAAAAAAATAAGTTTTGACAAACAAATACAAGTTTAAACAGAAACAAAAATTGAGTTGTTAAACAAGTCGTTCCAAATAACATATAAAAAAATATTTTTTGAAAAAAAATTACTTTTTTGAATGCCTGTTAGCAGAAAATACGCAGTTATTATTCATTTAGTTGTAAAGAGAAAACACGTGATTGTTGTTTATATGTTTGTCAGTTAAAAACACGTGGTTGTTATTTATATGGTTGTCAGTGAAAAAGATATGATTGTTGTTTGTATGTAACTGATGGTCAAAATTTTTAAAAAAATATTTTAAATAATATTATTTGGTGTTAATTAAAAACTTAAGAATGATCGCAAATTAACATATTTTAAAAAAATATTTATAATGTAATTTAAAATGTTAGAAATTAAGTAAGATTCATGATAACTCAGTAATTATCCACTTTACAAGGGGTGCAATGGAAAAAAAAATCATCATGGCTCTGAATCATGGTCAAAGGAAGACGTCATATGATAAATTTGAAGAAATAGGACTAATGAGCAATATAAAGATTTCACAAGGAGTAAAGTGCAAAAAGATCTATTTGAAGATCCAACGGCTGAGAATCGACCACGTGGAAGCATGATCGTTAAACCCTCGAAAAAGAGCTTGGGGGGTTTGGAAGAGGGAAAGCTCTCTCTCGAGCATCGCTAATGGCGGCGAAGGAGCTCGGGCAATCGAAGAAGAGGAAGCGTGATTCCCACCCGCCGGACGGCGGGAAGAAGCCACCCCGTAAGCTCCCGGCTAAGGGTTCCGGGAAGCCGCCGAAGGCCGCTGAATCGAAGCGTTTGAAGACCAACAAGCCCGATGATGGAGCGAAGAAGAAGACGACCCCTGAAACTCCAAGAGAGCGCCGTTTGGCGGCCAAGGTGTGATGTTTTTGCTGTTATTTGTACTGTTTTCATGGGTTTAACTCGGTTTTGGTCATCTAAGTGTAGGAGATGGCTGAAGCTAGGAAGAAGAAGAGGAAGCCGCATTATAGCCTAGAGAAAGTATGCTTGATTCTTCTCTTTTAGTTCCAGCAATGTTACTTTACTATGATTTTTGTGGTTGTGGTTTAGGAGATGAACTGAATGTGATGTATTGTGTGTTATCAATGTGTTTTAGCTGCTTTATATCCTTATTTTGGCAGTATATGTATATATCTTTGATAAAGGTTGAAGTTTTTTGTGTTTTGTGACTAGCGTTATGTGCATATTGAGCGTTCAATTTGCTTTTGTTCGTGTATGATATGGAATAAATGACCAGGAGCTTGCATCACTATGGGAGAAAATGAGACGAGCTAACACCGGGAAAGAAGAGAAATCCAAGTATATTGTGAATCTGCTGACAATTTTATGTTAATATGTTTGCTTTTCAGCTGAACCTTTTCTTTTTGCTGGATCGTTTAGGTTAATAAGTGAAGCTTTGCTAAAGATGATGGGAAAAACCCTCGAAATAGCAAGTTCTCATGTTTCTGCGCGCGTTCTTCAAGTAAGTTCTTCTCTGGTTGTGGTTAGTATCTATATATTATCTTGAAAGCTTTGATTATTTTTCACATTATTATCTGAGTCTTTGTGAGCTTTTTATATTTCAATTCTATTGCATTGTGGTTTGCTTCTGCCTTTGGATCATGTATGGATATTTTATTGTGGTTGTAATTCTGGTTATAAGTCAGCTCTTTGTTTGATGCTGACATTTTCCTGTATCAGACGTGTATAAAGTACTGTTCACAAGCAGAAAGAGATGGTGTGTTTGAGGAACTTAAGCCACATCTTCTAAACCTCTCTCGGAAGAAGTATGCAGTACATCTTGTCAAGAAGTTGCTAGATAATGGTAAGATGATACCTCGCCTTTATTTCCTGTGTTTCGGATCTTTCATAGACTGTTTACACTTTCTCTTGTTTATGTTTGTCTCAGCCACAAAAAAACAGCTTGAGGGTTTTATTTCATCTCTGCATGGCCATGTTGCTTCTCTTCTCCGACATACTGTAGGATCTGCAGGTACGCAATATAATTAGCAAAGTAATTTTTGCTGAATCATGAGAAATGAATGCAATCTCTTCTCTCTGAATTTCAGAAAATTTTATTTTGTTTTTTTGTTCTCAGGATCAATACAATGCATAAAGTATAGTATTTACTTGTATTTAAATTTGATGAACTTTATAAGATTGTATATGTGCTGGATTGTTGATGGAACTGATCATGGGCCTGATGAGGATCCTTCTCTTTTCTTTCAGTGTTACTTCTGTAAATTTGTGCATTGATTTCTGCATGATAGTATCAAAATTAATTATGTGTGAACAAGTAAATACTAGTTTCCAGGTTTTGTTGTATTTCTTGCTAATTATATGTTAAGAAATTGTGTTAGTATGATTATAGATTGATTCTTTGATCTTTACTTGACCTCCTTGCATATAGGACAGGCATAATGGTTGCTACCTGATTTGCACCATCATTGCAGTTAGGATCCATTATCGACAGGAGAATTTTTGGAAGGTGATTCGGGGCATTACTTAAAAATCTTATTCATGTACTAGCATGCATGCTTGTATGAAGTTAAAGTTTCTCATATAATGCACCATACTGCACTGCAATGATTATCTGGTGGCCCATTAAACTCTCAATTTTTTCATTTTTGTGCTTTAAATCTTTGAGTAATGTTTTCTATGTATTTGATCATTGATGTCTGATCACAACTGTTAGTCGTGAGATTTTGTTTTCCATAGTTTTAATGATTTATACACACAGCGACTTTTTATTCTAATCAGTTTCTTTCCTTCTTTAGTTGTTGAGCATGCATTCCAATTGGGAAATGCATCTCAAAAACAACGCCTTCTGATGGAAATGTACTCAACTGAGCTTCAACTATTTAAGGATCTGACCAGAACAAATGCAAGCAGGTATAGACCAAGGCTATGGTTTTCCTGCTAGTTATCTGCCTTTGATTCAAGATGTATCATGGCTATGCCTTAAGGCTGTTATTTATTTCACTTTTTCAAAGGAATAGAATTTAAAAAAAAAATTCGGGGGGCAATTAAGAATGCACGGGTTTATGGAAGTTTTATTTCTTTTTCCTTACCTCTTCAAATATTTTGT
This sequence comes from Dioscorea alata, assembly GCA_020875875.1. Taxonomy (NCBI): domain Eukaryota; kingdom Viridiplantae; phylum Streptophyta; class Magnoliopsida; order Dioscoreales; family Dioscoreaceae; genus Dioscorea; species Dioscorea alata. The sequence goes on from CM037016.1 coordinate 691,591, forward strand.
CTGCATAACTGTAATTTAGTAACTGAAACATCATATATGCATCAAATTTTCCAGGTTGGTGGATATAATTTCCAAGCTTGGATTACAGAAAACTTCAGTTTTGCAGCACATGATTTCTGTAATCGAGCCACTTCTGGATAAGGGAATTATAGATTATTCAATTGTGCACACTGCGCTGGTTGAGTACTTCACAATTGCTGACAAGGTAATCTCAAACAGCCTGATCCGCTGGTGTGAAGAATTTTAAAATTTTCTGTGCTATTTTCTCTATAAATTTCTTTTCCTTAATGAGGTTTGTGAACAGACATCTGCCACAGATGTGCTCCAACAGTTATCATCACTTCTTGTTCAAGAGACCTCTGTCATTGACGAGGATCAGCCAGCTTCTCAGTTACTAAAGAATAAGAAAAGAAAGAGGACCAAAACATTAGTCCCACTTCTAGTCAGAATGATGCGCACAAGAGATGGACTGAAGATTGGTGTCCTCTGTATCAAGCATGGAAGTGCAAAGGTAAGTTGCAGCCATCAGTTAATGATTCCTTTATGTTCAGTACTCCTTTTTACTAAGTTTTTCAATCAGTCTGCTCATTCAAGTATTTGTTAAAGTGATGTTGAGGAAATAAAGGTATAATAATAGATATGTTCTTCTGTTGATTTACAGCTGAAATGATAATCTAGATCATCTTCCTGTTTCTCGTTTGTGTGCAATATGTACAACATTTCCTGTTAGATATTTCTAATGGGGTGTTATTTTATTCAACTATTAAGTGTGCTATTTTCCTGATCAACCAAGTTGGAGGCATCTCTGATAGTGATGTATATTATTCAATGTTTCAGGAAAGAAAAAAGATTGTAAAAGGCATGAAGGATCATGTAAGAAAGCTGGCTTTAGATCAATTTGGGAGTCTTGTAAGTATTGTTTGCTACCTCTCTCAAGATGCAATTTTTCATATTATTTTCTAAATCATGAATACTGTGTTGAATTTTGTTAAGGTTTTATTTTACTTATTTTAAATCCTTACATTATTAGGCCTAGCTAAAGAAGTTTATTGTTTTTTGAGCTTGCTTCAGCACATCAAAGCATGAGGATGTTACCGTTTTTTACCACTGATGTAATTTCTTGTGTATCCCAGCTGCTCATCTGTGTTTTGTCTGTTGTTGATGATACAAAACTTGTGGCAAAGGTCAGTAAACTGTACATCTTTGATTTGTATAATTTCGACTTAATCACCCTGATCAACCCTATCATTTTTTATCATCAGATTGTCATTCGAGAGCTGCAAACGAGTATAAAGGAACTCATTCTGGATAGGGTATGTAGTGATCTAAGTTATGTGTTTTGATTCTTGGAATAAGAATTGAGCACAAATTTATCTGGTTATTGATACTGATTTACGGTGCAACCCACCAGAATGGCAGAAGACCAATTTTGGAGCTACTCCACCCGCGATGCTCACGATATCTTAGCCCAGATGACTTGGCTTGTCTCAATCTAACTGTGCCATCACTCTGGTCACAGGTAGACTTCATTCTGATTCTTCTCCATTTCTATTTTAAAATTAGGACAGGGATGACATAGTCCCAATTATTCATTTCAGAGTGATGATAGAGATGGCACTGTTAACCTAGACTCAAACAAAGAAATGAGTTCTTCTGAGACCATGTTGACAGATAACAATGCAAGTGAAACCCTCAGCAAGGACCTGCATTCAACACCTGGAAGCAAGAAGGATCCTCTAGTACGGAGACAGGAATTACTGGTGGATAGTGGATTTGCTGAGGTGAGTGAGACCTTAAATTGGGCTTATATTTCATTCCTAGTTCTGTTCACGTTGCTGAAGATAAATCCTGGTTATCATTTTGAAGGCAATCATTGAAAGTTGCATTGAGAATGTCGCTGAGTTGCTTCGGTCAAACTTTGGCAGAGAAGTGCTGTACGAGGTGAGTGATGAATTTCTTTTTTGTCAAATTTGAAACTTCTTGTTTAAATGCATGGTAAACAACAGATCTTAAATCATATGTAAAAAATATGGATAAAAGAGAGCTATTTGGTTACAGTCATAGTTAATGTTGCTCATATAATCATTTCTTTCAGTTGAACTGACCCCTTATTTATCTTGTTGCTCATTATCGACTTATCTATCCTCTATGCAGGTGGCTGTGGGAGGAGCTGATGGCATTCTGAATTCATTAACCGACAGAATCGGTGCCTTGCATGAAGCTATAGCCTCTGCGGCCTCACTTCCTAAAAATGAAGAATCCGAAGAAGAGCATGTTTTCGAGAATTTCCATTCCAGCAGGATGATTAGAAAACTAATCCTTAGTTCCCCCACCTTCGCGACCACTCTGTGGACTAAAGCCATGGAAAGTAAATGTGAAATGTGGGCGCAAGGACACAGGTAATTCCTCAATATGAACCAATTCTCGAAGCCATCTCGCCTGGCCTATTATATTCTGACATGTGTCATATATGATATTATTATTTTCTTCTATTGTGATTTGGGGACACATGCTAGGTTTTAATAGGTTGGAATCCAGGTATACCCTGGTTCCAAAACCAAGCGAGATGACTTCCCAATTCTCAGTGTACTTTTATCCGATAGAAACTGTAAAAGCCTTCTTTCTTATTTGTGTGTTTGATGGTGGTTGCAGTTGTAAGGTAGTTTCTGCGTATCTAGAATTGTCCGATCCGAATGTTAAAGAAATGGTGAAGTCCGAGTTGCAGCCTTTGGTAGACCGAGGTGTTCTCAAACGTCCCGATCCCGATCGTAAACAAGCAAAGAAAGAAAGTTGATTGATCATTGCATAAATTATGTAATCTGGATTTGAACAAAGTCTCAATATGATGAGCAAAAATTTTGTAGAATCTTATTGATCAACTTATTTCTTCGAATTATATCAATCAAATTACATACTATCTATCTAAATTGAAAGAACACCTTGTTTGGCTTCTGAAATCAGGTGTGCTTTTTTCTAATCTGATAAAGAGGAGATTCACATTTAATTTCCTGATGCTTCTGAAAGATATGAGTTCTCTGATGAGGATAACCAGGAAATGAAAGCCGATCCGAAGGATCAAAGAGCGGCGAGCCTTCTCTCGATGCTCGGTTTGCTCGTAAACAACTCTCGATCACTCTATTCTCTTCTTTGATTCTGTTCTGTACTTCCTTCAATGCCTGTATCATTCGGCGTGACTTCAATCGATCGGTATCACGCCTGTTGTAATGTTCTGCAGGGATTTTCTGCAGTTTTTTCCGGCAATCTCTGCAGAAACTATTCCTCTCTAAATCAAATGCTTTTCGCCTCGATTTATCTGTCAGACATGCATATCCCTGCCACGTAAATAAATAAATTTGATCTTAATTTGAATAATTTTCTCGATGAATTTGGATAACTGGAAATACACAAAACCTCGGAGACAATCTTGAATGCAACCTCAGCTTTTGGATGCCTGTTTTTATCAGGATGAAGCTGCAATGCTGCAATGAAAATTAATCTAACCATCCATTAAAAAACAAAATTAAAAACTGTTAAAAAAAAATTACCCAATTGATGATATCTCTTTCTTATAACATCAATCCCTGCATCTTCATCAACCTATTGAACATTTTAACAACGGTTAAATTCAAGAGAAAAAAAAGGAAAATAAAAAAAAACAAGAAGAAGAAATGAGGATTGAGATCATACACTTAGAATTAAATACCAATCAACAAAAACAGGCTTCCTGATTGAAGAACAGTGATGAGTGCATGAAGAGTATGAAGATGAAATGTTGCAAATCTCCATCACCAACTTTGATTTGAAATCCATCTCTCTATCTCTGTCTCTAAAGAACATGGATTTATTTTAAATAAATAAATAAATATATATATAAATATTGATGATTTGGTTTGAATTTTAATTAAGAGTGGGGTGATGGTGTTGTTGGGTGTATAAAAAAGATTGCTTGATGAGTGGAACGGTTTTCAAGAAGTATGCGGCGTTTGAGGAGGGAGAGTTTTTTGAAAGCGTGGGAAGGAGTGAGAGGTTACCGTTGGGCCCCGCACGTGTCTCTCTCGTGACCCGTTCACCCTTTGCTTTGCTTTACTTTGCTTTGATAATCAATCTCACTCTTTTGTTTGTTTTTTTCTTGAGAATAGATATAGGGCTCACTTTTTTTTTTTAGTTACTGTTATAAAAAGATATTTGATGATAACCATTAAATTATGATTTAATAATTATTATAAATATAAAATTATGCAGAATTACTGTTATTTATCGTGTATGACTAATATTCGGTATTGTTTGGTATTGTGTATGAATTGCGATATTATGTATATATTATCATAATTTTTAGATATAAATCTAACAGTTGCTGTATGGTGTTCTCTAGATTTGAGATGTGTCATCCACATATATAAGCATCCATCATTTGATCAACTGTTGTGCACTGTTCAATCAACTCAACTAAACCCTAATTACACTGTCTGTAGCTCTATAATTTCTACTATGCTCAACTGTGGATGTTCAAGGAATGCCTGCAAATGATCTTCTCTCTCTCTCTCTCTCTCTCTCTCTCTCTATATATATATATATATATATATATACACACACACAAATATATAATTTCATTAAATTTTCACCATTTTTTATATACTTGAAAATATGGGATTATTATATGTATAATAATTTTATAGTTTATATAATTTTATAAAATATATATATTTATATATATAGTAGAATAAAGACTTCAAGATATCAAGCAAAGTCTTTTTAAAAATAAAAATGAATTGATAATTAAATATAACAATCCATAATTAACTATTATTAAGGATATATATATATATATATATATACACGTTAAAAAAATACTTTTCATTTTCTCAAACCTTTTGTATTTTATACGGCTTTTTTATGCGAGTGCATGACCTTGATATTCTCACACGTTTGTGTGTGTGTGTGTGTGTTTTTTTTTTTTTATAATATATAATATTTGTTGTTTTTTAATTGGTTTGGTTAACCTAACTCAATTAATTGGTGCAAGTAAAAGGGCTCTGGCCCTACCTATTCTTGCTTTTGAGACCAAATTTTATTGGTTTATTTTGACACTCAATCATTTCAATGTGGATCGATCGATTAACAATAAATATAAATAAATTAAAAGTCATGTCATGTCATGTGTATCATATTTGAAACTACAATTATTCGGGGGCCCAACAAGATGGAGACAGACATTTACACCAAAAAAAAAAAAAAAAAAAATTCCAACCCGTATTTATTACTTCTTCTTCTTCTTCTTCTTCTTCTTATTATTATTATTATTATTATTATTATTATTATTATTGTGTTTTTTTGTCTGCCATAAATTCATATTTTTTTATCTGTTATTTTTTAACATCAAAAAATATTTTTTTTAAATTATCCTTAACATATTATTTAATTCTTTTATTAAAATTAAATATGAGTGAGAAATGTAAAAAATATAAATTAGGAGTAATTTGAGAAAAAAAAATTTATAAAATTTTGTGAAATAATTAAATTTCTTGGTATGTGAGATTTGGTTAATTATGACAGATAAAAAATAATAGGGAGAGTAATTTTTTTTTTATTTTTATATATTTATTTTTTTATCGGAAGATTTATTTCTAGGCATAAACACTAGTCATATGTTATTATGAAGTTGAGAATTTATTTACAATATTTATTAAAAATATATTGAATGGTATTGAGAGTTTTATAAGAGAGCAGATCTCTTTCCGATAGATGTTTTTCCTATGTATGATAATTTGAATTTACAATTACTTTTTAAGTTAATTAATCCGGCGATAGAAGCAAAAAGTTATTTTTATAAATTAAAAAAACAATGTTATATAAAACTAACCAAATTTGAATGCCATATAAATAAATAACAATAAGTATTCTTATTAATAAATAAAAATATAAAAATGTCAATGTCATTTTAATCTATTGGTATTTTCTTTTTTTGGGTAAGGTGTTCACAGTAGAGAAACCAGAGATTAAACTTCAAAATAAACACAAGGTGACAGCACAAATGTTCATTAAGATTACTTTACTTTTGTGCACGTCTTTTGTTTGTATTTGACATTTTTTTTACAAAGTTAACAAGTGACAAAATAAAAGACAAGCGGGTATAGAGATACACTAGCTATTTCACGGAGAGATTTGAACAAAAAAACTCTCGATCACAACCACGAGTAGTTATTGTTGGGCTAGTCTATGGTTCCTGCACTTATCACATTTTATAAATATATATACATATGGAGATAATATGAAAAAAAAGCCCTTTTATTTTATTAATTTATTTTTTCACTTCTATTTATTATTGGCATTTTCTCATGCAAAACAAACGTATAAAAATAAAAATAAAAAACGAAAAAATACACATAAATGTAGGAATCTGTCCAAAGAGATGCTGTTATTATTCCACAGAATCCCATCCATTAATTACCAGAATACCCTTACCCCTGCCTCCTATCTCATCCGTCCACGTATCCATCTCATACAATATCCACCGTCCGATGGACACAGAACACAATTGTAAATATATCCCCCAAGTAAGGGTATTACGGTAAACTTACATACGCCAAGCAACCTCAAGCAAGCTATAGATGGTAACCATTGCGATCCAGAAAGAGAGAGAGCGAGAGAGAGAGAATTCTAGGGTTTCTCTTTTCGAATACCATGTGTTTGCCGGCGAGCGCAAAGGATACGGCGGAGGAGGAAGGCGGTGAAGAGGGCGGAGATCGGAGGAAGGAGGTGGCGGCGATGGAGAGGGAAAGTAGGAGGAGGATGCCGGATCGGGCGCCGGAGACGAGGATGGAAGCGGTGGCGATGGCGGCGTTGACGGTGAGGTTCGTTTGGGCGGAGACGATGGGGAAATGGCCACTCGCGGATCTGTTGATCGGGGTCCGATATCTCTCGAGCCAACAGGTTTGTCAATCCGATCCGTTATCTTATCGGGTTATCGGATCCATTCGTGATTAAATGCGTATATTCAATCTTACGTGGCATTGTTGACGGAATCTTATATATTCGTGTTTGTTATACTTGCCATTTAATTCCTATTTTGTTGTGGAATTCTAATTGTTGATCTTGTGGTCCATTATGACATGGCATATATTTTATCAACGGCCATAGATCAGAAATCTATGGACTCCCATTTATCCGCCGTGGGATAGAGATCAATGTTACTGTAGTAATCACTGTGCGATTGTTACTGTAGTAACTACTGTTTATCAATGTTGGAAGAGATCCAACGATTGATAATGAACATCTATAGATTTTTTATCTATAGATGTCCATATAAAAATAGTCCTCCGTATATATATATGTCACGCTTTTGTTTTGAAAGTTAAAATTATAATTTTTTTAGATTTTAAAAATTATGGCATAAAAAATTTAGGTAAGGTACACTAGAACAAAAAACAACAAGCACTTGTGTTGGAGATTGAGTATCAATATAAAACAATATAAGTATTTTTATTGTAATTCAATTATTTGTACTGTATTATATTATTATATTGTTTGTGTTATTTTTATTTGCAACTTGAATGTACTTGTGTATACTAAAACTATCTATCAAGAGAGATCTACTCCCTCGTATAATTTTCCGTGTACCTCACTCTGACTAGTTTAGAACTTGCGGCTCTAAACTTTCGGTTGGTCAAGGAAAAAAAAAACTCAACTGAAAATTCACAAAATATTAATTTTAGTTAATAAACTAAAAAGAAAAATTATCCTTTTAGTTCTTTCTTCTTATATAATTGATGTCATGGTAATTTGTTGCTTGATGCGTTATTTTTGTTTTTTTATTCAGTTGAGATATCATGGAAGAAGCAAAGCGAACATGTTTGTGTTGTTTTGGAATACAAATGAAATATTTGTATAGTTTATATACCAAAACAATTATGTTTGAAGTCCAAATGGTAAAAAATGAATATTTTGGTGTAGTTGATAGAGCAATTGATGGGAGAAAATGATGCATGCAATGTCTTATTATAATGGTTGAAAGGAGAATTAAATGGAGTAGAAGTACAGTTCAGTAATGTCTATAGTTGGTGAAGATGATGGTTAAGTGACTTGTTATGAATATTATCCATGAAATATCTCAGTGTCAAGGTGAGATGTAAATATGTAATGTAACCAATGCTCTCTCATTTTAAGTAGATTTTCCAAAAAAAAAAAAAAAGTAGAATTACATGAATATTGTGAATATAGGAAGTGTAATTATTTGCACATTGGATTACAGAGAATGAAGCTATAATGATATATACTGTTATTAATGAGAGAAGATGATGCTTGAGTGATTTGTTCTGAATACTGTGCATGAGTTGTCTTATTGCTAATTGCGAAGGCAAGATGTAATGCTCTCTAATTCGTCTGTGTATTTCCAATAGTTGAAAGAATAATTCAATGGAGTAGAATTACATGAATGTTGTAAATAAGGAGTGTATTTATTTTCACTTTTGGATTTCAGGGAATGAAGCTATTGTATTGTTTTTCTCAAGTGCTTATTTCTTGTGCTGTTTTCCAGGGAAATTCTGGAGTCCTACCATGTTTGAGTACTGGAGTGAATTTTATAGAACTAAAAGGGCCTGAAGTCATTGCAGAATTAGCTCATCAGTTAAAGTTGTTGACACTTTGCACGTTATTTACAGAGAAGAAATTTCCAAAGTTTTTGAAATCTGCTGGCTATTCTCAACAACAAGTTCTTCAAAAATCAAAGCCGGGGGTGTGTGCGTATTCGAATAACCTATAACCTCCAATAGTAAAGCTTTTTATTATTATTATCTTTTAAGATGAAAGACAAGGTTGCATGGATTGAATTTTCTTATTTGTATTCTTTTGAATTGTAATGCAGTTTCTGCGGCCGTATTTCACAATTTTACATGATCAAAGCAACAAATGCATTGTTGTTTTGATCCGTGGGGCTCGTAGTTTTAAAGATCGATTGACTGCTGCTACTGCTGCAGTGGTTCCTTTCCATCATTTGGTCATACAAGAGGGCAATCTCTGCAATTTAGTCTTAGGACATGCACATTGTGGGATGCTTGCAGCTGCCCGTTGGATTGCGAAGAGTGTTACTCCTTGTCTTCTTCGGGCAATTAGTCAAAATCCAGATTACCATATCAAGGTAAAACATTTTTATTTCCATTTTACATATGATGCACTGATCAATTAATCAGTTTTGCAATTGAAACATAAATGGTGCACATTGTACTTACTTTTGTTGTTTTTTTTACTATTTGAGATTTTAGTACTTCCTTTTCATTATTAGATAATCGGGCATTCATTGGGTGGTGGAATTGCTGCAATTTTATCTTACATTCTTCGTGAAAGGGAAGAATTTTCGTCGAGCTCATGCATAGCATTCGGTCCAGGCATGTACTTTGCTTTTATTTGCCAATTTGCTTATGTTTCTTTGTTTTGTAGAAAATCACCACATTTCTTGTATCCTAAACCTCTGTCGCACATCATATTCTCTATTATTAATATACTATCTATTCATAATATAAACATTTGTTATTCTTCAGCTGCTTGCATGACATGGGACTTGGCCGATTCGAGCAAATGCTTCGTCACTTCCATAGTCAACAATTCTGATGTTGTGCCCACATTGTCAACTGTTTCCGTTGACAATCTTCGCTCCGAGGTGCATTTCTTCTTCCATTTTGACACAATCTACCGTCATCTGTTTGATTACACTGATACTCTGTCATCCCTGATGCAAATTCAGATTGCTAAATCTTCATGGTTAAAGAAATTTTGGGGCCAATTTCGGATCACAAGATTGTTGAGTAAATTTTGTTGCTCGACATTTGGATCATGCATACCATTTATATCAACAAAAGAAGAGAAGGTAAGGACTAAAATCATGTCGACATTCTAACAATCTCATCAATGAAAAATGTAAATGCTTGTATTCTCTAATTTTCAGGTTGTAATGAAACAGGAACAAAATGGGGCGCAAACTGCAGTCCAAAATGATTCCTGTGTTTGCTGCACTTCATGTATAAATTCATGGCACTGCACAAAAGTTTACGATACACATCACATCGGGTCGACCGTGCCCAGATACAACAAAGAAACATCGATAGATGAAACAAGTCTATCAGATTCTTCGGCAAGTTATCAGTTGTACCCTCCGGGTAGAATCATACACATGGTTACAAAACAAGAACAAGATACTGATAGTACCAGTGACAGTATCACAACCGATGAATTCTTCGGTATTTATGAAACTCCGAGGTGCATGTATGGAAAAGTTTTTCTTTCACAAAATATGATACATGATCACTATATGCCAGCTTATGTCAAGACAATGGAGCAATTGATCAACAGGTCTCAGAAGAAGATGGTTGATGTTGTTTCTGCAGATATAATTGTGTAAAATTATGAATGGAATGCACTAATTCTTTCATTTGTTTGCTGTAAATTATAGGATTGAAAAACTATGTAATTGTATAGTGTGTTGTTTTAATTTATGAAAGATTGCTAGATTTGTTTCTGAAGTTATATAAACTAAGAATGAAATTTCCTTTTCATCATCTTCATTTTTTCTTAACATATATATTATTTCATTTTTTTTCTTACATATATAATATACACACTCTTATTGTGATTAGTTTTTAAACGTTTAAATTTCTATTTTTTCATTTCCACTGGAAGTTTAAATATAATATTTATATCAATAATATATTTTAAAAAAATAATTTTATCCAATGATTTCTTTGTTTATTGTCACTTGATCGGGTTTGAATCTCAGCTTACATAGAGTGAGGCTATAGGCCCACAGAGGTATGAGTTCCACATACGTGTAGATTCAAAATCTATGTACGTTTGTTCTTCCGCTAGATGGACATCTAACGGTCTTCATCATGTGTTTTCAATTGTGTTATTGTGCATATAAATAGTAAATGTATAGTATTTTGATTTGAATTGTTTAATCAAATATGTACAGTAATTTAATGAATTGCAAATGTTCAATTCTATTTATGCTAAACCTACAATATAAACTAAAACACATCATGTTTTTCATTTGTGTTGTTGCATTTATGAATAGTAAGACAATGAGCACAGTAATGTATTCAATCACAACCATTTAATTTTATTTATACTAGATCTACAGTATAAACTAAAACACAACCTAGAAACAACTTAACAACTTGTTTGGAACCGATACAATGCTCAGGTACTGTTTTATACAACTGTTATGCACCATTCTTTTTCAATCTATCTCAGCCTCATCGTCTCTCAATCTTTTTAAATTTTGGGGACATTCGTATGAATGTTCACAGATGATGTTTTGTCATATATATATATATATATAAATTTATTTTATAAAACGGTTAAGACTTAAAAAAATAAAATAATGTCAAAACACAAATTATGTATATGTATATATGAATAAATGCCATAAAAAGGTATTTCAATTATGGTTAATTTTAAAAGAAAAAAAATCAAGAAATAAATAAGATCCGAACCCAAAGATATTATCGGATTCGGGTCCACACATTTTTCAGACCCGACCCGATACCAGCAACAAAACCCACATGAGCTTCATTTTGGGTTGCTTTCCAAGTTTCAGTGCCTTCGAACGCGAAGAAGAAAGCAGAGAGAAATGGTGAGTTTTGGATCTCTACTTTTGATTCCATTTTAGATCTAAATATTTAATTTTGTGGAGATTTTGAAATTTTATTTTTTGAATTTTTTGAGATTTTGAATTGCTTGAACCGTGATAGATCTAGGAAGAACTTGATGGTCTTTGAAAATTATGATTTTTTTTTTTAACTTTTATTGATTGTGTTTTTTTAGATCAATTTCGTGCTGTTATTTAGTCGGCAAGGGAAGGTGAGATTGACGAAATGGTATTCCCCATACTCACAGAAGGAAAGATCTAAGGTAAATATGTTGAAATTTTTCTCAATTTCTGCTATAAATTTGGAAAATTCACACAATTTTCTGAGTTTGTAATGGTATATTTAGTGTCTTCATGGGGATTTCTTTATTTTTTGAATGAAAAAACTAATCTTTGCTCATTTCTTGTGAGAGTCCTTTCTTTTTGCGCAGCTTTGTTTCATTATTAAAACTTTGCTTCATATAATTTTTTTTTTTAAAAAAATATTGGTTGATGTATTTAATGATCCAATTCATCCAACAAAGTCCGTTTGAGATATTGTTGTTTGTTGGCATGATAGCTATGCCCCATTCTCACAGAAGGAAATATTTAAGGTAAAATTTGTTGAAATTTTCTCAATTTCTGCTATAAACTTGGAACATGTCAAACAATTTTTTGAATTTATAATGGAGACTGTAGTGTCTTCGTCGAGATTTTTTTTGTTTTGTGAATGAAAAATGTAATCTTTGCTTCCACTAGATTGAATTGGGTCACCATATCATCTTTTATGTTGCTCATTTCTTGTGAGAGTCCTTTCTTTTTTTGCATTCTTTGCTTCATATAATTTTAGAAAAAAAATTATTACTTGATGGAATTAATGATTCGGGCCATTCAACAGAGTCCATTTGAGAAATCGTTGTTTGTGGACATGATAGATATGCTGCGTCTTTCATGACTGTTCTTGTTTGCTTAGATTATGTGATCAGTTCTGGGAGACATGCTTGTTTTCTGAAATCTGCTCCTCATTTTAAAGTGTTGTGTGACATTGTGTTTTCCTATCTGCGAGCCACCAGCTATGTAAGATTGGTGGGATTTCTGAATTAATGGAGATTAAGTGATGAACTCCATGAGATGGACCATTTAAATGCTAGCTTGCCATTAATTGATTGTGATATTATCTTAATGTGCATCCTGAGTGCAATGTCACAGTATTTGTAGGTTATCCGAGAACTTAGTGGAGCAATTCTTTCACGAGGTCCGAAGCTCTGCAAGTTTGTTGAGTGGAGAGGATGCAAAGTTGTATATAGAAGGTAATAAAACAATGGTAATAGTATAGTTTTGTATTGGCAGGTTTAACATTGCTCAAGTCATCTCTGTTGCTTATGAATCTCAGAACTTCTCATGCAGATATGCAAGCCTTTACTTTTGCATGTGCATTGATTCAGAAGACAATGAATTAGAGATACTAGAAATAATTCATTTCTTTGTTGAGATACTGGACCGTTACTTCGGCAGTGTGAGTCTATTATCTCTTATATCGATCTTCAATATCTCATGTATGGTTACTCACTTTTAATTACTCATTCTTTTTCTTTTTCAACATTTCAGGTTTGTGAGCTTGATTTGATTTTCAATTTCCACAAGGTGATTATTATAGCACCAAGCATGTGTCTTTTGTGTTTTTTTCTTGAATTATTTTCTCATAATCTTTGTTGATCATCCAGGCATATTACATACTGGATGAGATTCTGATTGCTGGTGAACTTCAGGAGTCCAGCAAGAAAACAATAGCTCGACTTATTGCTGCCCAGGTATCAATTTATTCTCCCCATCCTTGTGAATCACTAATATTTGGTTTCATCGATAATGAACATAAATGCTATTTCAATTATCCTTTAGCAAGCATTTGGTTGAATGAACAGTCTTCCATTGTCCTTACACCAATAAAAATTAGTACTTAATAACAGTCGATTTATGTTTGGTTGAATGAAAGAACACAAGAACGAGGATCAAATGATAGAAAAATGTTTTGCTTAATCGAAATACACCGTTAAACATTGAACTCCGGTTTCAGGACTCATTGGTGGAAACGGCAAAGGAGCAAGCCAATTCTATAAGCAATGTGATCGCGCAGGCTACCAAGTAGATACAGAGAGAGTTCGATGGTTTCTATTGATTCGCGGCCTTGTTGAGTTGTTCTTGAGTCTTATACTCGTTCAACGATATCTTATTCTAACACTGTATTCACAAGTTTAAATTTCTGTTCAATATTTTCAGCTGTTTGATTGGTGTCTCATGCAACCATTTAAATTTGATCAGACTAGTAGCTGTTGAGAAATGTGTTTTTAATGAATATATTCAATGTATTGTATCTTGGTCTTTCTTGACTTATACAATTAATCTTTGCAAGTCTCTCTCTCTATATATATATATATATATATATACTCCCTCTGTTTCTTTTTAACTGTCGTGGTTAACCGAATTTCACATACCAAAAAATTTAGCTATTTCACAAAATTTTATAAAAAATCAATTATTGAAAATTGGATTTGTGACAAATAAAAAGAAAGAGAAGGAATATATTACTATTTAATTTATTATTATTTTTTAAAATAAGGTTAATATAAAATATTGAAAATAAATATTTTTTTATAAAATGGATAAGCCCATCACAATCACTTGCATCGGTGCTGAGAGGGAATTATTCTTTCTGTCTTTCACTTGGGATGGACCGGAGTTATCATCTTTCTATTGTTTATAATTAATAAAAATATTAAATTTTAAAAATGAACCAAGATTTTTTTTTATGTTAAATTCCAAAATAGTAAATTTGTTTCACAAGGTCAAGGTGTATGCGTGACCATACTACGCCTTAATATTATATTGAATAATATATATATATATATATAAAATTAATTAATTAATAATTAAAAACAATATCACAATATGTCAGTATTTAATCACTAACATTCATATAATTATTTTTAATTATTAAATTAATAAAAATACCAATTATTCGTCATAAAATTAAAATTTTACTTTTTAAACGTCAATTTTAATCATCAGTATTAATTAAGTCAAAATTGGGATATTATTATTATTATTATTATTACTATTTTAGAAGGTAAAATGGTTTTAAATATTTCATTTAATCAAATTTCTAACAAATTAATTAATTTTGCTCAAAATATTTTAATTTCCCCATTTTACCCAATGGTGGGCTCTTATCAGAAACCCTAGCCACGCTTATAAGCTCACTAGTTTTCCAAGAAACCCTAGCCGCTCTTCTCCCTCTCATAGACAAACCCTAGCGAAGTGGAGCGATGGTGTCGCTGAAGCTGCAGAAGCGGCTCGCCGCGAGCGTTCTCAAGTGCGGCAAGGGGAAGGTGTGGCTCGATCCCAATGAATCCAGCGAGATCTCTATGGCCAACTCTCGTAATCTCTCCATCTCTTCATCTCTCCGTTTCTCCCTTTTGTTTGTTTTCTCGTAGATTTTTCCAAGGGAGTTTTGATTTAGAGGTTTTCAACAATTGCTAATGTTGATCTTTTGGATCTAGATGTTTGATTTGAGGTGTTGTTTGCCATTTTTCAATTGTTTCTGGTAAATTCGAGTTAGGAAACAAGAAAGTTTAAATCTTTTTGGGTATTGAGATTTCTAGTGATCTTGTTGACGTGCTTGTGTTATGCTTTGTTTTTCATAGTTATGGAATTCAAGGTATTAATTTTGTTCTCATTGGCTATAGTTTACTAATTTTCAATATTTTTTATAATAAATTCTTAAGAAAGAAGAAAGTTTTAATCTTTTTGAGCTTTCCTTGGATATAGTTGATGATGTGCCTCTCGGTTGTAATCACATGTCACATTTTTTTATGGAATGTACTGATTTGATTTTGTTCCCATTGCGTATTGAGAACAACCTGATTTTATACTGTTTGATGATTTGCAGGCCAGAACATTAGAAAGCTGGTGAAGGATGGGTTCGTCATCAGGAAGCCCACGAAGATCCACTCTAGGTCTCGTGCTCGGAGAGCTCTCGAGGCAAAGAGGAAGGGTCGCCATTCTGGATATGGTATATGGATGGAAGTTTTAAAAATTCAATCTTGAAGTTGGTTATATGATTTTTCCTAATTTGTGATGAATGGTGGTCTAGGTAAGCGAAAGGGTACAAGGGAAGCTAGGCTGCCAACTAAGATTCTTTGGATGAGGAGGATGCGTGTTCTTAGGCGCTTGCTTCGCAAATACAGGGAGGCAAAGAAGATTGACAAACACATGTATCATGACATGTATATGAAGGTTAAAGGTAATGTTTTCAAGAATAAGAGGGTGCTGATGGAGAGCATCCACAAGTCAAAGGCTGAGAAGGCAAGAGAGAAGACTTTATCTGATCAGTTTGAAGCAAAACGTGCCAAGAGCAAGGCTAGTCGGGAAAGGAAGATTGCCCGGAGGGAGGAGCGCTTAGCTCAGGTAAGATGATGGATTGTCACCTCATATTGTTCAAAATCCAGCATGTGCTAGAGAATTGTGTTTCATTTTTCCATTTTTTCATGGTTTGTTAATATAAGTTTATTTTTCATGCTAATCTGAAACATTTTTATTTATGCAAGATTTATAAACTTTAAATCATCTGGTTCTCTGTTGAAGAAATTGTTTCTTTCTTGTCTGTTCTAGATTTGTAATTGATGTGGCTACTTATGTTGTACCAAATTGCCCAAATCTGTTGAATGTACATTTTAACTTGAATTATTGTTGAATGCTATAATATTCTTGACCACTGAAAACTTAAAAAAAAAAAAAAGGAAAAACCTCTTTATACGCATTTTATGTACTGAAACTAGCTTTGTTTTTGCAATTTTTTCATGTTTGTCTTTGGTTTGACAACATCTAGATGTTCCCCAATTCTGTAGGAGCCTTGCTCAATGAGCATTACTTGCCTCCACAAGACCTATATTGATAATGTATGCCCTCCCTCAACTGACTTTGAGAACTTGTGGATTAAACATGAGATAAAGATGATGATGGTCAAATGCCCTGGCACTAGCTTGATGAATGCTATCCATTGAAATCAAAATTTCTAGCAAGCGGTTGCATTTAACTAAACATGACATTCAATAGTGTATGTTGAACCTACAGAAAAGTAAAACACCCTGCAGTATTTTTAGTATTTGCCATGAAGCGTCCTTTACAAATGACAATTGGTGCCAGATGGTAGGATTTGATATGCTTGTAAGGTTCGCATATATGGCGACGAAGATGCTATTTTTGTTGTATAAACTTTAAACCATCTGGTTCTCTATTGAAGATATTGTTTCTGGTCTCCTATCTATTCTAGATTTGTAATTGATGTGCCTACGTATGCTGTTCCCAATCTGCGGACTCTACATTTTAGCTTGAATCGTTGTTAAATGCTATAATGTGCTTGACCATTGGAAACATAAAAAAAAAGGAAATATCTTTAGTCTTTATACGCATTATGTACTGATAGTAGCTTTGTTTTAGTAATTCTTTTGGTTTTTATGTCTTTTGTTTGACAAGATCTAGTTATTTCCCACTTCTGTAGGAGCCTTAGTGAGGGTTGCTTACCTTTACTTATGATGGTCAAATGGCCTAGCACTAGCTTTATGAATGATACCCAGTCAAATCAAACTTCCAACTTTCTAGTAAGCGGATGCATTTAACTAAAGATGCTGCCATTCAATACTGTATGTTGCACCTACCAAAAAGTAAAACACACTGCAACATTTTGAGCATTTGCTATGAAGCGCCCTTTGCACATGACAATTGGTGCCAGATGGTAGGACTTGATATGCTTTAGTATCAAAGATTTGTTGTATATCTGGTGATGAAGAAGCTATTTTTGTCCGATTGCTTTCAAACTTGTTTCAAGGGTTTTGTTTTTTTGGTTTCCATTGGCAGCTCAAACTTCCTAGCAAACTTTGTCTGTCACCAATGTATTTCAGAGTCTTAATTGTTTGCTAATTAATTTAACCGGTTATCAAGTTGCACTTGTGCTCCTGTCCCTTGTTATTTTTCAAACAATTTTTTCTCTGTCGAAACAAGCTAACTGTCAATTGAGATTGCTTTTCACTGATAATTGGATTCATTTTACTGTAAACAGGGCCCTGGTGAGCAACCTGCACCTGCACCCACCTCACAACCTGCAGAGTAAGTACTATTATCTTCATTTTACAGAGATCACTATGATGTAGTTATGATTTCTGTTGCATAGACTAATTGTTTTACTTGCTCTATTTTCTTGATTGCAGAGCACCTAAGAAGTCAAAGAAGTGATCGAGGACACGAGCACAAGCTTTGACCTGATTTAGCATCTCCATGCAAATTACTTTTTGATGATGTTGACTATGTTACCAATTTGCTTCTTTAGTTTGTTTCTTTTATGCCAAGAAAACTGTTTCAGACACCACTTTCATTCTTACTTTGAACTTGTTTCTATTATTCTCTTCCATGTTTGTGCACAAATTCCCTAATGTTTATTGGAGTTAAAAATCAATCGTTCTGTGTTAGTGGTTGTTTTATCTTTTGTTGAATGTTTGTTTGTTCTTGTCTTTTTGTTGGAACTGAATTGAATTTCTCAGGGTTTCAAGCCTTTGTTTTATTTTATTTGGGCTGAAAAACTTAATTAAGTAATAATGTTATGAAGGATATACAGGAAAGTTTTTATTTTAAGTTCAGATCCTCAATCCCTTTGAGAATTGCTTGCATGATGTACAGAAAAAGCTGAAACACAATGCATATATATAGACGTGGAGAATGTCTGCAGATGAGCACAATATGGATTAAGAAACACAATGAGTGTTAATTGGGTTTTGTTTAGTGTTGATTAGTTGTAGTTTTGTTTATAAAAGTTATTGTTGGTCATTTTTTTATAACACAAATGTATTATTCATTCGGATATGAAATCACGGTTCATAGATTTTATATCTAACGTCCATAGATTTTAAATTTATGGTTGTTAGTAGAACATCGGTCCTCTCTATATATGTATATTAAAAAAATGGTATTTGAGGACATGCATGGCAATATGGCATAGAATCAGAATAGCATGAGACGTCCACGACTTATAATTTTTATCATATTTTCGGAGTGTCAGGATTTATCCGGATTTTGCATTTCAAATTTCTTCTTTTCTTTTTCAAATCTATTTTTTTAATCTTTACTTCCGAAAAATTTGAATTTTTTAGACTTTACTTTGACCGATTTATTATTATTATTATTATTTATAATCACTTCATATTCTTATCTTTCTATTTCAAATAGGGATAGGATATTAATTTTTTTATATTTTTTTGACAAAAATATGAATATCAACGGGGCATAGATCAATATTATAATTATTTTTTTAATAAAAATGAATAAACCATAAATTTATTGAGAAAAAAGTTCAAGAAAACAGAACATATACAAACAGACTCACAACCAAACAACACAGAAAAAATAGACTAAAAACCCTCACCAGAGGAATATTATAATTATCCCATCTCATTGTTTTCCTTATCCCAACCAAAATAGGAAAATGAAATATTACATTTCTTCCAAAATTTTCTAGATTAGATTAGAAGATAAGTATAATATAATTTTATATAAACATAATTGTTTGGTATCTAACATAGTAAGGAAGAGGAACTAATATTTAAAATATTTAACGGGGCTTATGTGTAAATATACCCAAATATTTGGATTAAATTAAAATTTGTTGATTGTGACTATAAAAATAATGGACTTTGATTAAAATTAGAATAAAATTAAAGGATGGGTATGAGAAAACTTCATGAACATCACATCACGTGTGCACGTGAGTTGGAGAAATTTGCTACGTATACATATACAAATATTCATGTATTCATGTGATTGACCCGTAATAATTAATTAATTAATTAATTAATTAGTTAATATCAATTGATTAATTTGAATAGAAAAATAATTTAGTGGACTTGGTTCTTAGTTACTATCACAGAATTAGACGTGACTTATTCTTAACCATGAGTTTATAAATTTTATTTTTATTTATTATATAATACAAAAATAAATTAATAATTACTTTCAAAAAATTACTATTTTTATTCTAATATTACCAAATTGAGATAATTCAACAGATGAGATTGAATCACATCTCAGTTCCATTTTAACTATCATGGAACCAGGTATGTGGAATCATATCTAATTTGAGTAAGTGAATTTTCTAAATTTGTTAAGAAATTTTTTTAGATTTGTTAACCTAATTAGATTAGGAATAAAAGAAAATTTGAAAATTTGGTTATAAAAAGGCTAATGGCGCCAGAACTCTCAGGATTTCAGCCATGATTCAGTCCAAGCAGAAGAAGCCCCAGCCCCAGCCCGAGAAGAAGCAATCCCTTGCCGCCGCTGTAAGCCTAATCTCTCTCTCTCTCTCTCTCTCTCTCTCTCTCTGGCTCTGTGTCTCTGTGATGAGAAAGAGCTGTTGTTTTTAATTTAGTTATGTTTTCTGTGTTTGATGGTGTTGATTTCAATGGATTTTTTTTTAAAATTCTTTTTTCTGTGCTTTGATGGTGTTGATTTCAATTAGGGTTTTTTTTTTCTTTTTCTGTTTTTTCTGTGCTTGATGGTGTTGATTTTAATGGAATTTTTTTCTAAAAAAAATTCTGTTTTCTGTGCTTTGATGCGTTGATTTCAATTAGGTTTTTTTTTAAAAAATTCTGTTTTCTGTCCTCCACATGAGAAACCCGTAGGAATATAACCTACATGTCCAATCGAACTATGAGCTAGAGGTCTTTTGACATTCATTTGGGTCATGGCACAAGGTGTCTGCCAATCCCACCGTTACCCTTTCCTGCAACCTGTGTAGTTTAGCAAGATATCCTTGGTTGTAGAGGATATCATGTATGGTTCATTCAGTTAAAAAAGCTTCAGCAGGATCTTCCTTGGATAGGCCCTCCCTTACTGAAACTGTTGCCGCGCAAGGGAAGCTTTTATAATTGTTGTTGTTTTTTTTTTTTTAATTTCTGTTTTCTTGTTCCATTTTGTGGTGGTTTTGTGTTGGTGTTGGGTTATGAGTTTCTTTTGTTTTGATCATCATGAGAAGTGTTTGGATTGAGGGTGCATGAAGGAAAAGAAA
Source organism: Dioscorea alata (assembly GCA_020875875.1). Lineage (NCBI taxonomy): Eukaryota > Viridiplantae > Streptophyta > Magnoliopsida > Dioscoreales > Dioscoreaceae > Dioscorea > Dioscorea alata. The sequence goes on from CM037016.1 coordinate 712,317, forward strand.
GGAGAACTTTTTGCTTTAATTTTTATTTTTCCCAATCTAAATATAGCTTTGTTGTTTTTGGTATATGTTGGATAAAAAAGATGTGTTTTTTCAATGAGTTTGATTCAAGGAATTTGATCCACAATGAAAGAAACCTGGAATTTATGTAGATCAAAAGGCACAAAATTTATGTCAAAGTGATTTATGAACTATGCAATTCATTGCCTTATTTTTGTGCTTGAGTTATTGTTAGTACCTTGCTAGTCCTTTTTGATTCTCAAAGGTTAGATGTGCTTGTGTTTTCTTAAACATTCATTCTCGATGTGAGTTCTGTTTGTGATGGATCAGAGCAACCATTGATTGGATGATCAGATGTACATTGAAAATATGTGTTGTTGTCTAGGTAAAGAAGAAAGGAAAGGAAGTTGTTCTACCACAATTCCAGCTTCAGCTAAATGCCTTAGGTTTAAAAATTATTCAAATCACATCAGACGGTAATTGTTTCTTCAGGTTTGTAGAAATCCTTAGATGCATTTAGGTTTGTAGGTAAAAAAGAATTTTCTTTTTTGGCTATGTTTATTTTATTTGAAATTTTCTTGACTATTGTTCTTTTGTTTTTTTCTTTTGTAGAGCTCTAGCTGATCAGCTAGAAGGAAATGAAGAGGAACATATAAAATATCGACATATGGTGGTTAAATATATATTGGTATGTTTCTATCTTCAAGTTGAACATCATTATGATTTTTGTTTCAAGTTCTCCATATATTGATTTTTTTTTTTTCTCTTTTTTGGTGTGTATGTTTATCTTTTCATTTGTTCTTGATATGACCAAGTAAGTTGATTTAGTGGTCACTGACTGTGCTGTACAGAATCATCGTGAGGATTTTGAGCCATTCATCGAGGGTGATATCCCCTTTGACAAATACTGTCATTCCATGGGAAAGCAAGGTACATGGGCAGGACATATGGAGTTGCAAGCAGCATCTCTTGTTATGGGAGTGAATATCTGCATTCATCGAGTAAGTTCATCTTTCTAATACGCTTTTGTCAAATATATGTATCTGAAATCCTTTTGATCAACATATGTATTCAACTGCTCATATGATTTAAGTGCTAGCGACAGTCCATTTTTCAGCTCTAAGATGAAATCAGGTTTTTTAACTGCCATGATAGTGCATGAAAGCATTAAGTGAAGTGAATTTTAGCTCAGTATATAAGCATCTGATTGTGTAGCAAACACATTCCGTTCTTTGAGGAAATGAGTGTACAATGAGTATTAGTGAGGTACCAATCTGCGATTTTATTGATGCCTGAACTTGTGCAACTCTTCTCACATTTATTTGACCATGTCTGATATATTTGCAGTTTAATTACATGTCACATTTTACATAACTCAACTGCCAATTTTACCTTAGACTCACATGTGATCGGCTTATACCTGTAAACAAGACAGACTAACTTCGTGAAGCTTATAAAACTGAAAGTATTTTCCGTGCAGGCTATGTTCCCCCGATGGTACATTAGGAATTTTCAAGGACAAGAAGCAAGGATGATTCATTTGTAAGTCTTCTTTAAGCAAAATTTTGGTTGTAAAAACACTTTGGGAAAGTTAAACTTGATGTTTAGGCAATTCTATTATGATGGCCTGTTTGACTCATTTCTCTGTAATTAGTTTTCTCATACTAACTTTTATTATACCTTATAATTAGATGATCCTAATACAATTCTAATGAATGGCTTGACTGACTGCTGTGAGTTCTTCATGTCAAATGTTTGATAGTATATATGTTATTATGTGTATTGAGTCATTCTATTATATATAGATCTTATCATCATGGCAAGCACTATAATAGTGTCCGTCTACGTGAAGATTCTTGTGAAGGACCAGCTAGACAGATCATTATTAAGGTTTCTATTTATACATGATTATTATGCTTTAAAATTTCGTTAGAGAATGTTTTCATTATGTAACATGGTGTGGAAATTCTAGACATAAATAATATTTGATCTGTTGTACAATGATTCTTATGATAGGTGGATTCAGATATTCTTGTCCCCAGCCATAACAAGAAAGTGCCAGCATGTCTACCAAAAGCCGCATCTGTCAAGATGGTAATGTCTGGGACAGGATGTGAAAATTTTGCTAAAGCTGAGGAGGTAAGAGGTATTCTTGCAAAAAAAAAAAAATCATATTACTTTCTTACATCCAATGTTTTTAATTGTGTCATAGGTTTTACAAGAATTTGGTGGGGATGTTGATGCTGCGATTGAGTTTTTGATAGCAGAACAAGAAACGAAAGATTGCGAGAATGATGACAATGACATTCCCTCTGAAAATAATATTTCTAATGGTAATTTTTCTATCTGACTACATATTTTATCACAAAGATCAACCTTGCAAACATATTTGTAACGAGTGTCATATCATTATCAATTATCTAAACTAGATGTTATTAGTTTTTCCTAACAAATTCTGCGTACCTCATATTAGGCCTTGGATCATGTTTGCCAAGAATTCCCTTCAACAATGTACATGTCATCAGAGTTCGGGTGTCTCATTTTATTTTAAGTGCTACTTTATCATATACCATGTTTATTCAATCTTTGCCTTAAGAAAAATCCATGTCCAAAATCTCTTTCTATGCACTAATAAAGTGAATGAAGTCAGGTCTAATACTTTTGAGGGGTACATAGTGTTGATGAACTATATGATTAAAAACAGCATCTGCCCAGAGAGATTTATGAAATGGATACAATCTTAAAATGTGAAGAATGGCCTATGCTAATGCTTGTTTTATTCTTCTTATATCATTTTATAATTTGATGTGTACAAAAATCCATTCCCAAGTTTTGTAATACCATGATCGGTTTGCTTGCGCAATATCATGTGTGGAGAATGATTTTATTGTCTCCCTTTGATGGATGATTTTTCTTCATGCTTAAATGTTTGAGATTACCCAGGAGCGGATCAAATTATGAATTCTGAGAAACTGGAGGTGCCATCTGAAGATGTGACAACAGCACAAAGTTCACTGGACAGTGACTCTCAGTCAGTAGCGGAGCAGAAAGTTCAAGTTGTTGATAAGGTATTTATGATCGATACAAGCATAATAACTTGTCATTTACTGAAGTAAAACTATGGTGTAGACACTTATTTTGTTAGTATTATTATTTTTTCTCTGATCAAGAAAACATCAAATAATAAGCAATGTTCTTGCGGGTCGAAGAAGAAATACAAGGCTTGTTGTGGGTCGGGTGTTGCAAGTACTTCTGCAGTAACCAACAGGTGCATTTTCCCATTTATTTCTTATCACACTTCCAATCAATTAACATTGCCATTGCCATTGCCATAACATAAGCTTGGCATTATGGGTTTCATGCTATTGATGTTTGATCAATCTGCATATTTTTTACTCTCTTAACTTCATGGTCTGCTTCATATGTGCTCTTTCAAGACTTACATGAAATATATTACTGATGAAGATGCTATAAAACCACATCATCATGATTTTAATGACATAATAGTTATGAACTCAAAATTTCAACAAAGTAAAATGCTCTTGAACTCTCTGCTTTCTGTGCTTGATCAGCAATGCCAAATGTACTTCAAGTAAGGATAGAAAAGATAGAAAGAACTGTAAGAGAAAAGAGGCTGTTGGAGAAGCGGAAGAAAGCCAAAGCAGTGACCAACTAGATCTCGGTGCTCTTTGCCTATGAAAATCCAGTTGAGAGATGCGAACTTATTAAGTGTTTTTTGGATTCATATCAATTCAGTTTGTGTGAATTATACTTGTACAACTTTACATATAAGAAATGAATTGCTAGATTTAGTAGCCTAGTTGATGTATAAGTGTTTTTTTCATATTAATAAAATAACTTGCTTTATGGCAATTCAAGCAGCACTGTAGCAGTTGTAACAGTTTAAAAATGCGCCAACTTTAGTATGATCATTCTCTTAATGATCACTTATGTTTAAGTAGTCAGGATGAACTACTATTGTATGAAATATATGTGAACCAGGATAATTTGTGATATGTGCTTAAGACTTAAGAGTGAGTATTATTAATCATCATATGTGATGGTGTCACAGGCTGAACTATTGTATGAAATAAATGTGAGGCTTTGGAAGTGCTTCCTATGTAGTGCATGCATGAAAGAATTGATGAGTTACAAAGAATTTGCCTACCAGACTAATATTTCCAATTTATATTTTATTCATTTTATATTCTGGGTGGGTCCCACATGTTCTCTGAGAACACTTGGGTTTGGGCGCCAGCTTTGTTTTGAATCTTCTTTCCGATCATGACACGTGGCGGAAGAGGGATCGGTCATCTAAGACGATACAACTTTAATTCAAAGGAACCAATCATATGTCAACACGTGGCAGTACGGATGGGACGGCCATCCGTGCATAATATGGCAACGGAATACACCGAGACGTGGAATGGCGGAAGTTTATCTTGTTCTATCAGCAATATACCTTCTCAATTTCAGACACTTCACTAGCTTTAGCCACACGAAAGTTATGTGCCTCTTCAGTCTGTCTTCTGTTTTTAAATCAGAAAACACTTTAGCAATATTTACATAGAACTGCTGAGGATGTAGTTAAAAATTTTAAATCAACTATTCTTATCACTCATCTCGTAACTCTGACATAGAACACTAATGTCATTATTCATTATTGTCACTGACTGTGTTCTATTAATACATGTCCTCAAGAGAATTCAATAGATTAGAGCACAATCTAACATATATATATAAGTAAATAATAAAACTAAATAGAGCAATTCTGGAATGACCTTTGATCAACAATAAGCATTTCTGCTTTTGAGGATGAGTTAGGAAGAGATTCTGCCAAAATTTTTAACTTATGAACCTGCCATTTGGATAAAAAGAAATAAAAAGATTATCAGTAAAATTCATATCATGTTCAGGAATGCATCCATGCAAAGTAAGAAAAAGATGAAAAATGTAACATAGGTAAGTACATTATGAATTTCATGGTGTATGTAGCATGCTTGTGCCTGCATTATGCATACGGAGAAGAGAACTAGCACAAGCAGTTAATTAGAAATAAATAGGCTTAGCTGCAAAACAGCAGTGATTATAAGAGAACAAAGAGCATGCCTTCTGAGAGTGGCTCTATGCAGAGTCTCCATTATTTATGGATTGCTTCTTCAGCAATAGCATTTCCAATCTAGAGCATAGTTGAATTTCTGCAAGTGCATTTTTGAGAGCCTGCAAAAATAAATTAAATTGTAGTAGCAATACCGATAATACAAAGCACAATCAATGTAAAGCAAGGCAATCAACATAAATTACTCAGGAATATGTCTCCTAGAGTGCAAGCCCATATGGGAATAATAACAACATGACAGCCTTTAAACTTATTACCTCAACTGTTGGAAGAGCTGTGCCTCTCGATGTCATGTCCAAGCCATTGGGCGAAGAAACTTGCAGTCCTTTCATTTTATTAACGCTTTTCCACAACTCAGAGGCTTCAGCATCTATTCTGAAATCATCAGAAGATTATGACAGTCAATAAATTCAAGTTAAAAATTTCAAATACATTGCTGTAGAAGGGGCTTGGAGCTAATCTTAAATCATCTCGTGGCCTTATATCATGACCTCCAAAGCTATAAATTATAAGTCTACAGGTGAAGCACATCCTCAACTAACAACAGGGAAAATGAATTAAATAGTCCCTGTAGATTGCAAACTACCCAAGTTGCTAACCAATAATTTCCTGTAAATTACAATTTGGCAAGGTATCAAGTTCCAATGCATCATCTAGAAATTACATAAAAAAATTGCACACAATTTAGACAAGCAGATCATGAACGTATAAAGAAGAAAGAAACAAAAATATCAAGAAAAAGAAATGTGTAGCACAGTTTTCAGGAAGACCTTGTAAGTTCAGGATTCAGGATTCAATTTCAGGCCTGAAATGGCACTTTGAGCATACTGGAGCAACTCTTCTCGCTTTACCTGAAAACATAAAGATTCCAACTATTCACTTTATCCATCAATGTATTCTATAAAGAGCTGTTGTAAATTCTAACCAAATAAGCACCTGATCAATACTGTTAAAATAAGCACGATGATATGAATCAATCAATTTCATGCCCACCGTTAACAAAAAAGGTGATTACATGACAACCTGAGGCAATGACCTCAGATAGCAAACACACTATCAGAACAATTATTCACAGGGGCAAACCTTTGTCTAATGCTTCAGGAGAAACATGGACATAATAAAATCTTTAACTTTGTTGCCATTACTCAGACTAATACTCAGAAAAACAAGTTAGTGAACTTGATAACTTGCTAGCAATTTTAATGTTTAGTTGCTGCAAAAGACAAACGATATAACAGAAACCATACCAGAACTTCATCTTGGTAATGTGAGAATGCCTTGGCTAAATTTCTTATGCTGCCCATGACTGAACTCTGGGCTTCCTTCCCTCCTGTAAAACAGAGTCTGCAAATAGTCAACCAAAAAGGGCTTAGATAGCAACCTATTGGATTGATAAATTCAAAATGATAGTTTTAGTATTTATTTGACTAGTGCCAAACACAACATATAAAATAATAATTAGTGATATCATGTGAATAGATTTTCACCAAAGTTATCAATCCAAAAGCTCATACAGAGCTTCAAAAGAATGAAACCATTGTTAGAACATGTTAAAAGAGCATGAAATGTTATCATGAGCACAGATCAAGAAATATGACTACAGGAACATGACAGGCGTGCAAAAATATTCTGTTGGTAGTCAAACTTGCCCAAATATCTCCAAGAGTAGTGAAGCTTCTTCATCATTTGGTTCTTCCAGAATCTGAGTCACACAAAAGAGTCAACCTGCGGTTAACCTCCTTGATCAGCATGAAAACATTGTGGAAATATAATGTTCAGAATCTAAGTTATTTGATGATTTTCAACTTATAAGTTTCTGAAGAACTAGAATTAAACTTCTTATCCAAATATAGCACTGAGTGCAAGAACAAGTAAATTTCCAAGTGGATAAATTCGCCAAAAAGTTATCAAAAGAATTATCATATAATATACAGATAAGTCAGAGATCACCATGGACATTGTAATGCCTTCGAGAGCTTGACTCTGAAGGAACACTTCCCGGAAATTGGAGAGATCACCACCCACATCAGAACAATAAGTCCTGTTCATTCAAAGACAACCAAGGGATTGTTCTAATTTCTACTAATCAATTATCCACAAAGTACACATATTGAAATTAAAACAAATTGGGTATACTGAATCACAGCTAGCATCCTCAAATCGTTGAATGTAGAACAGTGACAACCCTTTCATTCATTCATTCAATCAATCAATCAATGGTCCAATGAAAAAGATCTATGAACTCACCAGAGAAGCATTTCGATTAGGGGAATTAGGTTTATCATGAGGAACTGAATCTCTATCATCCACAATACCTCCGGACACCCTCTCAATCTGCCTCAATGCGACCAACCATCTCCTCTCCCTTACTCGAAATAGCAATCTCCTCAAGTCTCTTCACAGTGTTCCTAAAACTTCTTCGATTCCGCATACCCTGATCAGACCCAATTTCCAATCCATCAAAAAAAAAAAATCAAAAAATCAAAAGTCAACATTTTGATTGAAGATTCAGGAAAGGGAGGGAATACCATGTGGTCTTGAAGGATCCTGGCGCCGCCGGCGAAGGTGTCGGCATAACTCCGGACGGTGCGTGAAACGCTGGCCCTACGGCCGCTGACCTCGACGGCCTTGTTCACAGCTGATCTCAGCCAAGACATCGATTGGAGTAGGACTGAATTGGTATTGGGAAATGGGCAAAAGGGGCTTGGCCCTCGGGGAACGAAGAGGGAGAGTGAGAGAAGGGAAGAGGAGAGCTATGGAGATGGAGGAGCGAGAAGAGGAGAGGAGGGTCAGAGGTCCACCATGGATCCCGCGAGACCTTCTAAAATTAAGACTTTTTTTTTGTTTTTTTGTTTTTTTGCATGCGCGACGATGCTGGGTTTATGTGAAAGAGTATTATATTATATACATAACTAAAATTCTTTTTGTCCCTATGTTATAATTTCAGCTTTTAGGCTTTTTATTTGTTTGATTTTGTAAATATTAGTTATGAAACCAATTTTAGTTAGTTCTGCCGTTTTGTTTTTGCTGACTTAGTTTTTCTTTTTTTTTTTTCTTATCTTCTAGTTTTTATAATAATTTGATGTAAGTAAATTTGTTATTTTGTAATTGTTATTTTAACATACCATCTCTACAAATAAAAATAATAATAACTCCATTTCTTGTGGATTGATAGAGGTTGAGAGATCAACTCCCTCTCATTGTTCTCGTAACACCGTTAAGATATATTCCATCCACTTTATTAAAAAAATTATATATATATATATATATATAGGCCGATATCTTAAAAATATTCGTGGATAAGTTACCTACAAACCTCCGATTCTCAAATATTGGATTTAAATTTAATGGGTAACATAATTTATTTTTATAAACATTGTTTTTTAAAATAGTATTGTGCTAAATATGATAAACAATATTTTATAAACAATAATATTGGGTAAATATTGTTGTAGATCACCTAATTATACCCGATTCTCACTTTGGATACCAAATTTTGATTTGTATCAAAATGGTCACCTCATTTCAATTTGGTTCCAAAAGATGTTACCCAAAAGAATCCGGTGAAATTATGCTGATGTGGATGTCTGCAATTCAATGTGGTCGACGGATTTCCACATCACACGTCCCAATGGTCTTGCCAAGTGGATTAAATGCCATCACATCACCCGTCCCAATGGCATGACATGGATCATAGTGGCTCACGTGGCAAGGCAATTGAGACAAGTGATGTAGAAATCCGATGACCACGTTAGATTGCCGCGATCCACGTTTGCATAATCTCACCGGATTCCTTTGGGTAATATTTTTTTAAAACTAAATTGAAATAAAATGACCATTTTGATACAAATCAAAATTTGGTATCCAAAGTGAGAATTGGGTATAATTAGGTGATCTACAGTAATATTTACTCTAATAATATTAGTAAAAAAATATTAATAGTATTTTTATTTCAACCATTCCATGTTGTAACATTCATTGTAATAGTAATAAAATAAATCTCATGGTCCACTCATTATTTACACCCGCTCTTTATCCAATTGGTCGTCTGTAATGTTCTATGTGCCGAGTCGTCTCTTTATCTTTCTCTCTATAAAACGAAGTCCAACCCGAGTCGTCACTTTGCCCTCGTCCGCCATTAGAGATCTCTGAAGCTCTCGCCATGGAGAGATCTCGATCTCCATCGCTGCTCCTACTCCTTCTTCTTTCCTTGATCTCGTCATCCATGGCGGAGATCAAGAATTTTAAGATCACTGCTGACTCACGGCCGATGATCCTCTTGGAGGAGTTCGGCTTCACGCTCCACGGCTCGGTCATAATCAACATCTCCAACGCCACCTTCACATCCAACCTTGCGACGCCGGACCCCAACGTCCTCGGCTTCTTCCTTCTCTCCGAGGAAAACCTCATCCAAGCCATCTACGAATCCCAATCTCAGCAACGATCCGAGGCTCCAGGCTGCGTCCTCTCCAGCTCCTTCGTCCGCACTCTGTTCACCTTCGACGAGCTCTCCAATGGCCGCTATAACAACTCCTTCCCCATCTCCCTCCCCGATCAGTACAGCCTCTTCCTCGCCAACTGTGCGTCGGAAACCCTAGTCACCATGTCCGTTCACACCGAGATGTATAACACCCGGACGGATGGCACTCGTGACTACCTCTCCGTCGGCCAGGCCCCCGTCCCTTCTCTCTATTTCGTCTTCGCTCTCGTCTACATCGTTTTCCTCGCTGCTTGGTCTCATCTTGTTTTCTTCAAGAATCGCCTCTTCGCCCACCGGATCCACTTCCTCATGGCCGGCTTTCTCCTCACCAAAGTCCTCAACCTCTTGTTCGCTGCCGAGGAGCAACACTACATCAGCTCCACTGGTAGCCCCCATGGCTGGGACATCCTTTTCTATCTTTCCCAGTTCTTAAAGGGTGTCCTCCTTTTCACGGTCATCATCGGCACCGGATGGTCATTCCTCAACCCATTCCTTCAGAACCGGGAGAAGAAGGTGCTCATGATCTTAATTCCCCTCCAGGTTATCGCCAATATTGCCTCCACTGTTATTGGGAAGATGGGGCCGTTCATCCGCGATTGGGTCACATGGAACCAAGTCTTCCTCCTCATCGACATCATCTGTTGCTGCGCCATCCTCTTCCCCATCATTTGCTCGATCAGATCTCTTCGGAAAACGTCAAAAACAGATGGGAAGGCCGCGAGGAACCTCTCAAAGCTTACTCGTTTTAGGCAATTATATATCATTGTGGTTGGGTATTTGTATTTCACCAGGATTGTTGTGTTTGCACTGAAGACTATCACAACAATCACAACATACAAGTACAGCTCAACATACAAGTACAGCTGGGTGAGTGTTGCAGCGGAGGAGACCGCGAGCTTGGCAGTCAATGTGGTTATGTTCTTTATGTTCAGGCCCGTGGAAAGGAACCAGTACTTTGTGCTTGACGAGGATGAAGAGGAGGCAGCTCAGGCAGCACTCCGTGAAGAGTGTTTCTTGGGGGTATACCTGATATTAATATATCTTGGGTCAGGACGCCTAGCATAGACGGTTAGTCTAAACGCGTATTTCCTCCTGTTATACATAGCATTAAACTTGAATGTATTGTTGCCATATATGTTCGTGTAATACATGTACTGGTTAGGGAATGACATTATCGTGTCTTCTATTAATTGAAGAATGCCGGTTTATATACAATTACTTGTGCACTATTTCCTGGTGTATATTTTTTAAATTGGCTAACTAATCACCTATACTACGTAGTCTATATTTATATACCTATGTATAGTCCTAATGCAATTATACCTATCTGGCTATCTCTACTTTTATCTCTGGCAACTCAACTATTAGCACGTGGAGTTACTGCATCTACAGGTTTTTACATCGGCTCTCTTGAAATTTCACTAATTTGTACATTGTGGGGCATTACTATTGCAACGCGTTTTCTCTTGTAGATGGTTAATTTGAAATGGACACCGGGAGAACGATAAACTTTGAGAGAATGAAACGACACTTTGCATTCAGGGCACGAGGGGAGCTGCTTATTTGCCACCCAAGTTAATATACATTTGATGCTGCCCAAAGATAAAAATTATATATTTTATCAATAATGAACTCATGAAATAATTACAAAATATATTAAAGCAAATTGAAATTTGTAGATTGGATCACATCATTAAGTTATTAATAGGATAATGGAAATCAAAAAGTAGAATACCATATTTAGTCCCTCTAATATAGTCAGTCTGTCCTTTGATCTCTCTAATATAATTAGTCCCTAGAAGATCATTGTATTTTAATTTTTGAGAAATATAAGTCGACTTCCTATGAATAAATTATATTAGAGAAATGGACTTATATTTCCTAAAAATTAAAATACATGGATTTCTAGAGACAAATTATATTAGTGGGACCAAATGGACAGATTGACTATATTAGAGGGACTAAATGGGGTATTCTACCAAGTCAAAAAAATATATTTTTTACATGCAAACAAAGAAAAAACAAACTTCAACTATAAATGTTATGATTATGAAATTAAAGAGCACAAAAGATGAAATTAAACTCATAATCTAGCCAATATGCATGTGCACAATTCAGTATAGTTGCCCATTCTCTGGACTCTATAACACTTCGGCAAATACTGCAAAAACTCAATTCATCCAATGTATGATCATTGCCCTAATAATAGTACAATTAAACAAAATATCAAAGAATCAATTTACACAAAGAACAAATTTTTTTAACATATTAGAAAAATAATATATCGTAGAAAGAATAAAACCTAATTAAATAAAGATTCAAAGGTTCAAATATTCAGAAGAAAAGTCTAAAAAAAACAAGAAAAAGAATACCATCTCCATGGGAGGTTGGTTTTCAATTTGATCCTGTTGTTCTATATGATGCTATTTCACCATCTGAAGTTCCGCATTAAATATCACACAAGCACAAATGAAAAAAATGCAAACACAAATGAAAAATGCATTAAATAAACAAATTAATAAATGAATCAATCAAGATTCAATCTCACAACAAAAGAAAAAAATAAGAATCAAATTATAAAGAACAAGAACTTTTATCATATAAGGAAAAATATATATGGTAGAAAGAGAAAAACAAATAGATAAATAATCAAACATTCAAAAGAAAAGAAAAAAAAAAAAAAAACAAGAATACAAAGGACATCATCTCCATGGGATGTTGGTGTAGGTGTTCTATTTGCAATCCTAGAGCTGTTTTATATGATGCTCTTGCATCATCTCAAGTTGTTGCATAAAATATTACATTAAAATGACAAAATGCATCATCATATAAACAAACAAATAAATAAATTAGTAAAGATTTAAATACTCACAAAAAAAATGAAAAAAAAAAACAAGAATTACAAGAAATTATGTACGAATCATCACCATTTGGTGTTCCATGAGATGCTAGCTGCTGCATCGAAATTAAGTGTCTCTATTATTTACTATATAACACATGGAATCACACATTGAAAGGATAAAAATCAAAGTAACATGTATATACTAGTGGAGAATAAGACCACTAAGGCAGGGGCAAAAGGAGGGGGTGGGGAATAAGACCAGTAGGCAGGGGCAAAAGGAGGAGGGAGGGGTCTTGGCCCCATGAGGTCTTTAAAGGCTTTAAGGGGCCATTTGGATTGCGAAATCAGAATGAGAAGAGGGGGAAAGAAAAAAAGGGAGGAATATGAATGAGAATAGGGGGAAAATGGATAATAATGAAGAAGGTGTTTGGTTGGAGGGAATAAGAGTTAGGAATAAGAAAAAGTAAGAGAGAGATTTGATGAAAATTACATTTATACCTTTTTGTGTAAATAAAATCACTTGTATAAAATAATGAATTATATTTAATAATAAATATTTAACATTATCTTGATTTTAATGACATAATAGTTTTGAACTCACTTGTATAAAATAATGAATTACTGATGAAGATGTTATAAAACCACATCATCATGATTTAAATGACATAATAGTTTTGAACTCAAAATTTCAACAAAGTAAAATGTTCTTGAACTCTATACTTTCTGTGCTTGATCAGCAATGCCAAATGTATTTCAAGTAAGAATAGAAAAGATAGAAAGAGCTGTAAGAGAAAAGCGGCTGTTGGAGAAACGGAAGAAAGCCGAAGCAGTGACCAACTAAATCTCAGTGCTCTTTGCCTATGAAAATCCAATTGAGAGTTGCAAACTTATGCCGACGACAGGTGGTCTATTGTCTATCTCATGGGTTTATCAGGTCACCGATTATACAAACAAAGCAAAGATGTAATTTGTCTTCAAGGAGAACCAATTAATGATGGAACTGATTCATATCAATTCAATTTGTGTGAATCATGATTTACAACTTAACATGCAGAAAACAGAGTCATTGGCATTGCATTTACATATTAGAAATTCATTGCTAGTTTTGGTAACCTAGTTGATGTATGAGTGTTTTTTTTTCCATATTGATAAAATAACTTGCTTTATACCAGAGACCAAGTGGTCTATTGATAGTTGGGTCACTATTAAAATCATTCACAAGTGATGAGAGTTCGAACCATGTGTGAGGGCATATTTTTGGGAGTGTGAATAGTGGTTGTGTGCAGGTGGTCCCAGCGCCTATGTATATGCGGGTCTTGTCCCCACTTACTCCACCAAAATTTGTGCACGTCCATGCTTTTCTTAGTGGCATAACTGTTCATCTTGAAAAAAAAACTTGCTTTATGGCATTTCAAATAATAGATGCAACAATTTAAAAAATCACCAATGTTCTCGTGGCTTATTAATATCTAGTTTCTAAGGATTGAATCTTCATCACTAATGAAGGTACATGGTATATTTAAAAAATTTATATACGTACCAATAGGAAAAGTGAAACGGATATAAAATTAAAAAAATATGGATATGAAAGTGTTAGGGCCTGTTTGGATAGCACCATATTATGTCATAATCCGTACATTATGGCATAATATGACATTGTGATAAAATTATGGCATAATGAGTGTTTGGGTAGCTATTTTACAATAGAAATTTATGCCATAAAGTGGGGAATATGGCATAAAATTATATTCCAGACTGGAATATTTTTGTATTCCAAAAATCGGGCAAGCTTGCGTTTCTCTGATTCTCTCTCTCGTTCTCAGTCTCCTCTTCTTCAAGTCATCTATCCAGCCTCTCTGCTGCCTTTCCACCGCCGTCATCCTCTCCCCGACCATCTTCCGCGGCCTCGACTCCGATCTTGCCTCTTCCTCCGCCTGAGCAGCTTCGTCGGTGTTTGGATCGGAGAGATTTCCCAACCAGTTCCGCCGCCCTCTTCCTCGTCCCCTTCTCGCGTCCATCACTAGAGAAGCATCGTCGCCATTTGGATCAAAGAAGCCGGTGTTTAGGTTCAACGGAAAGAGGGGAGAAGGTGGTGTGGAGGTTTAACGGAAAGAAAGGATCGGAGAAATAGGTATTTTTCTTTTGTATTTTGTTTTTTTAAAAAGCTTTCATAATTATTACTGTATAGTCTCTAGTTGATTTTCCTTGTTTTTTTTTTTATGTTTTTTTGGTTTTTGTTCAATTCGTTTGGAGCCACCGGATATGGTAAGATTTGTATGAATATATGTATAAAGTTTGTTCTTGAATCCTAACTGTTTTGGTAAATCATGAATTGTTGATATGGGGATAAAAATTGGATAGATTGGAATTTTTATAGATCTTTAGAGATCTTAGTAAATCCTAACTGTTTGTTCTTTAGAGATCTAAGTTCAAGAGCTGACACTAATTCATCCCAACCGTCCCCCAAGAACAATTCTTCACCTTCTGCTTGAATTTTTACGTGCCAGAACTTACCAAGAGAGAATATGGTAGCTTTTCCATGATTATCATCAGTGATATGTTTGAGATTGATAATGATTGTAGATTCAATAGTTCATTTTCAACTTGCCCGAAGAGATCAAGTACTTAAAGGTGGAATTTTTATCTCTTAAATGATAAAAGTTTTGAATTGCTTGTATTTTGATTTTATCTGCTATCTGTGAGGGATGACTGGACTGAAATTCATTCATATATTACCTCTGTCACCAATAGATTGTAAAGAACTGAGAGGAAATTAAGCAATGAGTCAAGCGAATACGTCTTCTTTTTGTAAAATTGAATCACAAATTTTTTCAGAGAAATTGAAGTAAAAGTACCTTATCAACCAAGAACTTCTCTTCACCATTAACATCAACCTCAAGAACACAAGCTCCCTCCATTCAAACCCAAGTAAGATTCAAAAACAAATACCAGAGAAGGAAGGACAATAGTGATAGGAATTTAGAACAAATTTGGAAAAGAAAAGCACTGGCTGGTCAATGTAGAGAACGAGAGAAAGGAAGCAATTCTAATGTGTCAAGTCCCAGAAGACACAAGCAGGAACAGAAAGAAGCAAAACAGTTGCCTTTGAGGGGCCTGGCACATTCCTGCTAACTCTCTCCTCAGACTGTAGTCTTGTTTCATTTGTTTTCAGAGTGTCTTCTTGCTTTGTGTCTAAACTATAAAAACTAAAACAACATCAATATCTGGTTATGGGTGTATCTTTGAAACTTTAGCATAAAAACCAACAAGTAATTCTTTCAACTTCCGTATTGACAAGATGAATGACAACTTTAACTTTTATCATGCCATGCTTTAGATTTGGTCAAAAAGGTGATGGAGATGTTTCGCTTTATTTTACAATATCAAAGAACAACAAAAAAAGAAAATAGAAAAAGGAGTTGAATGAGGTCATTCTCATCATATTTTTTTCCAAATTACCACACGGTGTGATGTTTTCAACATCTAGCTACTCCAACTATTGGTTAAATGAGTGTATATTGAACTTAGAGATACCTTTTTCTCTAAATGATTAATTGAACTTAGAGCTCATATTGTCCTACTGCTTTAATGTTAAAAAAAGGTGAGTGTAAATTCAAAAATAATGGCTGAAAAGTTGGCCAAATTCTGGCTAAGTTCAAAATCATTGTTGGACCAAAAGATACAGTTACTGGATAAGTTTTTCATGAATTACATTACCATTATAACAAGGAAAAGGTGAGAATATTAACATCAATAGGTACTAATATATATATTACACACACACTAGCAAATTAAAAGCTCCCTGATGTCCAAATTTTTTTCTGAGTCTGCATAATATATACACACACACACACACATGTGTGTGTGTGTTGATAATGCTTCCTAATATGATACGTGTGTGTGTGTTGATAATGCTTCCTAATATGATACGTGTGTGTTGATAATGCTTCCTAATTTACTCTAGCAGTCTTGGAAGCATGTTGCATCATAATGTTGGTGACTTTATTAATTCCAATTTCCATTTGAGATGAACATTTATTTTTTTACAGTCTTTCATCTGTTATGGCAAGTGAAGGTATGGCAAGTGAAGCTAGACATGAAAGTAGGGCAAAGTGGACTGAAATTCACAAGGCTCACCTAGTAAAGTTATTAAGTGAGTATAATACTCCTGCATACCGTTCACAAAATGGATGGACCAAAGAAGCATGGAATAAGATGGTACGCGAGATGATAACCAAGTTTTCCAATCCAAGCATCACTGCAGGCCAAATCAAAGTATTAGAGCAAGAGTTGAAGAAAACCTACAAGCTTCTAAAAGGGTTTTTTGAATTAAGTGGCTTTGGATGGGACTATGAAAGACACATTGTATCGGCTCCTGATAATGTTTGGGCACCACTACTAGAGGTATGTACATAAACAATGAATGATTTCATTAATTACAACCATCTAATTTGGAGCAAATCAAACAGAGAAATAAAGATGCAAGGAAGTGGCACACTAGACCGTTTCCATATTTTACGGCATTGCAAGAGGTTTATGAGGGTAAGCAAATATTTTCTAATATTTATTTTTATAAAGTTTTATTTTTCTAACATATTATATATTTGTTATGTAGGGAGATATGCTAAAGGTAAACGATCTCATGGTATAGAAGACTATGAAGATATTTCTCAATCACCAGTGCACACCCCAAGTCCAAGTGTTTTTACTCCAAACGATTCAAGACAACCATCACCTACACACGGGATGGAGGATGATGATATCATGCAAGTGGAACCTCCTTGTTCTCAACCACGGAATCCTCAAACTCAAAGTTCAAGCAATGAAATTCTTCGGGGAATAAGAGATCAAGATGGATAAAGAAGAAAAAGGGACCGAAAAGGGAAAAAGACCCAAGATTCATCATTCAACATGGATAAGTATATTGCATTTCGAGAGCGCGAGAATAAAGAATATCTTGATGTTCTCAAGAGCACTCAAGTAGTGGAAAAGCATACAATAGAAGATTGCATGAAGGTCTTCAACCAAATGAGTGGCCTTTTTACAGAAGAAGAAATGTTCAAAACTACCCAAATTTTCATTAAAGATAAGAGCTACCGTGAACTCTTCTTATGTCTTCAGGAAGACCATAGAGTGCCATGGCTTAGAATGATGTTCAACAAAATTGTGTAAAATATGATCAGTGTGTCATTGTTATGGGTTATTTTGAATGTGTTGACCTTGAACTTGTTATGGGAATGTTTTGATTATGTGTATTTTTTTTGTATCATTGTTGTAT
Organism: Dioscorea alata; assembly: GCA_020875875.1. NCBI lineage: Eukaryota > Viridiplantae > Streptophyta > Magnoliopsida > Dioscoreales > Dioscoreaceae > Dioscorea > Dioscorea alata. The sequence continues at coordinate 730,033 of CM037016.1, forward strand.
GAATGATATATATTTATGGGTGTATCTTTATCAAAAACTTGCTAGATATCTCTTTATCTTATACTTGTTATGAGAATGTTTTGATTTGAGGTATCTTTATCAAAAACTTGCTATGTATTTTTTTGTTTTTGTTTTTTGTCATATGAGAATGTTTGTTTATGGGTTGTCATATAGCATTCTTCAGATTCAACATTAAATCAACATAGGCAACGACTTTTTAACAATAACCAACAATTTTTCATCCCGAAGACCTAACGAAACAATTTCATGATTGTAACAAACCTATGCTCTAGCTTAGCGATAGCTACAATAATCATTCCACATCTGCATTGCTATTTCATCTCTTTTGCGAGCACCTGCATTTCGCTCAGAGTTCATGGTTGCAACATCCTCTCCATATGACTCATCTCCATTAGGAACAATAGTTTCTTGGGCTTCACCGGCATAATCATCAGCAACATCTGCACCGTTATGTATACGGATGAAGTTATGCAACATACAAGTAGCAACGACTATATCAGTCTGAGAGTCGATTGGGTGAAAAGTTGCTACTTTAAGTATCGGAAATCTCATTTTCAAAATGCCAATGATGCGTTCAACATGATTCCGTAATGAAGCATGTCGCAAATTAAACAGTTCTTTGTAATTGCTCGGTCTACATTGCGCTCGACCTTGCTCCTGCAAATGATAGCAGACACCTCTGTATGGAGCAATAAAATTCGGGGTATTGGTATATCCTGCATCTACAAGATAATATTTACCCATTGGGACTTCAAAACCTTGCTCAATCGAACGTTGGAGAATCCTAGCATCAGAAGCTGAACCTTCCCAACCAGCTCGGACATATACAAAACGAAGATCAAAATCACATGCGACCATAACATTCTGTGATAGCGTTTGCTTCCTGTTTATGTAAGGATCTTGTTTATCCAAAAAAATTGTGATAGGAATATGTGTTCCATCGATAGCACCAACACAATCCTAAAAAAACAAACAAATGAATAAAAATTACACTGACAAAAATAAAATATTCACAAAGAAATTCACAATATATAGCTTTACCTACCTTGAAATAGGGGAAAAATTTTCTGTTATTCTGAATAACTGGTGATGTTATTGTTGATGGAGGTTCTATGTATTCACGAGCAAGTCGATTTATAGCTTTAAGTACTTTACTAAAATAACGACTAACCGTTTCTGTAGAATGTTGAAATCGCTCTTGCACATCACGGTTACTAGCATTATGAGCAAGAGTGTACATAAACATTGCTAGTTGCTCCTCGACTGTTGTCCGTTTTGAGTTGCAGAGGAGAGATTTTTCTCTTAAACGATCAACCAATGCTTGAAATATATAAGGCTCCATACGAAATTCTCTTTTGCAACGTTCTTCATGACCTTCAAGAATTTCTTGTACATATGCAGCACCTGTAAGAATGGATGTGTGATGTTCTACACTTCCTGAAGTTGTTGGACATTGTCTCGACCAATAGTTTAGCATTACTAGATCATCTTCTTCAATTTTTTTCTTCCAAAGAGTCAAGGGATCCATAGTGAAACAATGGCTACGAAGTTTTTCAACAAAAAAAAGTATGTGTATAATGTAAAGAAATCATGTTGTGTATAAATAGGGGAAAATGACAACGGCTATAATTATAACGGTTATATTTACAACGGCTATAATTATAATGGTTATATTTTACGGCTATTTTCCAACGGCTAGTTTTCAAATTAATTTCCAATGATTATAATCCAAGGACTATTTTTATTATGTAATAATTTTTTATTATGCACAACAAACACTCATTCTGTAAGGAAAAAATATGTAATAATTTATGTAATAAATTTTTATTTTGTTACCCAAACACCAATTCTATAGAAATAAAATATGAGTAATAATCACTTGCACTTCCTACATAATAAAATTATGTCATATTTTTTTATTTTGCATCCAAACAGACCCTTAGTTTTATTTCAGTAAAATAAAATTCAGAGTTTTATTAAAATTAATTTTAATTTTTTTTTTCAAATAAATATTATTTGAAAAATTATTAATTAAGATTTTATTAGTAATAATTAAGTGGCAGGGTTAAGTTAAAATACCCAGTTAAGCAAACTAGAAGCTATAAAAGCCATTTCACTTCCTCACTCTCTTTCTCTCTGTTTTCTTTCTCGGAGTTCCTCCACCGATCTTGATGAAGGTCCTCTGATCCACCGCCATGGCGAACTATCTCACCCCGTTCCAGACCATCAAGAGCTCCTGCGATCGTCTCGTCATCGCTGGTACAAACCCTAACCCTAATCATATCCTCCCCCATCTCAATCTCTTGTAAGAAACTATTCAAATCCATGACCTAATTCTAGATCCACGATTCGTTTTCTTTTTGATCTTTTTTTTAAGCTCATTTGTTTGATTCTTTTGCTTGGTTAGTGGAGGATGTGAGTGATTTGTGGCCTAGCGTGAAAGAGGGTTTCGAGCAGCGATTGCCATTCAGGAAGGCGTGCTTGAACAACAAGACTCGGAATCCTGTGAATGTGGAGCAGTTGCCGGCTGAATTCATATTGACCACTGATTCGAGGCTGCGCAGTCGGTTCCCGCAGGAGCAGTCTGTGTTTTGGTTCCGGGAGCCATATGCTACTGTTGTTCTTGTTACCTGTGAGGTATACTTTGTTGATCCGATTTGTTTATTCATTGGAAGATGTCAAGTATGCTTAGTTGTAAATGTATGCATTTTTGTTGGTTGATATGTTTGTGATCAGGATCTTGATGAATTCAAGACGATTTTGAAGCCACGCTTGAAGTTGATTGTTCAGAATGATGAGAAGGAATGGTTCATTGTTTTTGTATCAAAGGCTCATCCCAGCAATGACCAGGCCACGAAGATGGCGAAGAAAGTATATGCAAAGCTTGAAGTTGATTTCAGCTCGAAAAAGAGGGAGAGGTATAGTGTGTATTGTGTGTTTGTCATTTTGCTTTTAAAATTTGACTTCTTTTCTTTCTGAGGCATGCCTCATTATCATACTTAGAAAAATCAAGTTCTTGATCTGTTATGTCAGTACTTTGTACTTTACATTGCCCAGGTGTTGCAAGTTAGATTTACATGGAACTGAGTCTATTTTTTGGGAAGATTTGGAATCCAAAATGGTGGAATCAATCAGAAACACGTTGGACAGGCGTGTTCAATTTTTCGAGGAAGAAATTCGTAAATTAAGTGAACAACGTTACCTGCCTGTGTGGAACTTTGTTAACTTTTTTATTCTTAAGGTGGTTCACTTGTGAATTTGCTTTGTTGCTTTTATTTTGAAATCAATTTTTGATGAAGTGTCTGTCTGAACATTGTATTTTGTTTTATTTTATTTTTAATTAGGAAAGCTTAGCTTTTATGTTTGAGATGGCTCATCTTCATGAAGACTCATTACGTGAATATGACGAACTAGAGCTTTGCTACCTAGAAACAGGTTAGTTTTTTCCCCCTCTTCAGTAATTGGAAATCACTCCTGCATTTTATATACCATTCTTCCCTTGTTTTGTTTTGAGAAACTGGTACTATATTAGATGCTTCTCTTTGGAACTGCAACCATAAAATTTCTTGATCATGCTATATGACTGTATTGTTCTTTATTGACATTGCTAACTTAGTGCTATGCAGTAAATACACCTGCTAGGCAGAGGGATTTTGGAGGATTGGATCATGGCGATGATCAGGCTGCCCTGCTGAATCCTGCATTCAAGCCATTGACTCAGATCGTTCTGGATGATTCTTTTAGAGAGTTTGAATTTAGACAATACCTCTTTGCATGCCAATCAAAGGTTGAACCTTATCTACTTTGTTTTGATCAAATTTGTTCGGAATTTTTTCATGTCATTTACTAAGTTAATCTTCATCAATATCTGAATAACTTAGGAGATTCTTGTCTTGCAATTGTTGTAACATGATGTCTGAGTTGAGTAAGATACAATGCTGAGATTGTTACTAATTGCTTTGTGGTCCTTATAGCCCATTTAGCTTTGGGGACACCTGAATCTGCACGTACAACTACTACCCGCAGCTTGCATGTACTGCTTTTATTTGTGTGGTGTATGATCTTTGCTATCATATTCATTTTTTAGTTCCACTTTCATAATCACGAGTATGACAATAGGTTGTTGACGGTAAGAGATTTTTTAATATACGAAGATTACATCTTTGCTTAAAATTTGGAAACATCGGATTGTTTGAATTTCCAATAATTCACCATATATTATTCTAAGGTAACATTATTACGTAATTAAACCTTGTATCTCATTTCTATGACTGTCTATGTTCACTGTGTTAATTTTGGGTAATTGGGAATCTGTGGCATTTCCCATTTTGGAGGCTACATATGATACACTGTTGGATGATTAACTAGTAGCTATTTTTTATTTGTTACTGGATTTTTTAGCCCACCTTAGTTTTTTTGAAAAATGGTTACATCTTTGCTCAAAATTTCAGCTATTATTCAAACTTTCTCGTCCACTTGAGGTTGCTGCAAGAGGCTATGCGTTTATCATCAGCTTCTCAAAGACATTAGCCTTGCATGAGGTATGTGATATACTCTTCCATTCTTTTGTCTAGATTTTTATCCGTTCTAGCACTCACTTATATTTTTACCATAGAGATTTCATGAATGGCTTATAGTCCTACTTTGAAAATCTTAGTGGTAATTTCTGTCTTCTATCTTTACTTTTCAGAAATATCTTCCATTTTGTTTGCGTGAAGTATGGGTAATAACTGCTTGCCTTGCTGTAATCAATTCAACTTCTTCCCATTACAATGGTGGAGTTGTGGCCCCTGATGTTGAGAAGGAGTTCTACCGTCTGCAGGGTGATCTTTATTCACTTTGTCGGATTAAGGTGAATAATGACTTTTCTCTAAGAACTACTTGGCATTTAGTCCTTTTCTTTTATGTTAAGGTTGACTAAGATATTGCCATTCGTTTATATATAAACAAGCTGGCTAGATTATTATTAACAGGCAACAAATTTTTTGTGTTTTGGCACTTGAGTTTCAGGAATATTACTCATATGTTGATTGCAAGAGTTAGTAGCTTTTAGTTTCTAGGTTATATGCAAGTTTATGTTCTTGATAATTGATTTTTCCAATTCCAGCTGGAATTAACTTCTGACTTTTTTACTTTATTTTATTTTATTTCTTGTTTTTGTTAATTTGTTATGAATGTAATCCTCAAGTTGTTTCATGACAATGAACACTATTGCCTTTTGGTGGAATGATCGTCAAACCTTTAATTACTTCCCATCTTAGCCACATGAAGTGGTCCAGTCTGTTTGCTTGATCAAATATTAGTTCTCTTGTTGCAAATCTGTTGCAATTGAGGTTGTTTTGTGAAGTGATTATGCTGTGATTCATATGGCAGTTTATGAGACTTGCATACCTGATCGGATATGGAGTGGAAATAGAAAGAAGCCCAGCTAACAGGTATGATAGTCAATCCTTTTTGGACAAATACATGTGATCAAAGCTTTCCACCATAGGTGGGAGGCATTTATTTTCTAGTTTTTTTTTTTTTTAGGTTTATTTCATCAGCTACTTTTACTTGATTACTGCCACATCAGGCATTATCTGGACACTGATTGAAATATTTTCTGTTCAGTGCCTCTTTAAGCATGCTACCCTGGCCCAGGCCAGCAGCTTGGCCAGTAGTTTCCCCTGATGCTTCGTCTGAAGTTTTTGCAAAGGAGAAGGCAAGTATTTTTTCTTACCATAATTAAACATCATTCTATTGTTATCATTGCGCTGCTATTTACAAGTGTGAACTAAACTGTGTTTCATGCAAACCAGATTTGATACTTCTTTTAAATAATTTGTAAAGAACTTGAAGAGATTAGTTTGAACTTGTTAGGGTAATAACCTAAAAAAATATGAATTATGAGAAATGTGGAAGTTATATGGGTTGTTACAGGTTTTGGGTGAAGCAGAGAAAGCTGTAAGATGATAGGGTTATTGGATATGATTGAAAATCATACCAATCTTTATTTAATTTTTGAATTTGCTAGGCAGGAAGCGTCGAATACTGTGGAACTTATGTGAGGAAGCTGGTTGTCTGAAACAATGTAGTGTAAGCATGATATCTACACTAGGGCTTATGGTGTATTATGAAATTCTCAATGTCTATGTCCATGTCTGGAAAGACTAGATTGCTGGCAATTTTATGACACTTTGGTTGCTTCTTCTGAGATGGTAACACTAGGACCAAAGACTCCCTTGTCTTGTAAGTCCAGAAGCAATGTTGTTCACAAGTTTTTGCTATGGTGGGATATTGTGCCAATATTGTCTTTGGCTTGCAAGATTGTTAAAAAATTGAGAAAATATCGCAAATTGAAGATATTATAAAATATTTTTTCATGTTAATTATTATTATTTATTATTATTATTTTTAGCTAATGTTTTTTCAGAAAGAAAATTTTAGCTTCTGTTGTAGCTCTCAAGTTGCTCAAGTTTTTGCAAAGAATCTTTTTAATTTCTTGATATCTTTTCCCACCCATCATCAATTTGCTACATTCGTATCTGCTTTTAATTCTCTTATCATCTATTTGTGACATTCTTATCATCTATGTTTATTGAAGCTTGGAGTTTACCTTTTCTCACAGATAATTCTTCAGGCAAATCCTAGGGCAAAACACTTTGACATTCAGAGAAAACCTTTGCCGTTGGAGCCTTCTTCACTTTTACGAGAGGCTAATAGACGGAGGGCTTCTCTGTCTATTGGAACTGTTTCAGAGTTGTTTGATAGTCATCACAGTGCTGTTGATGGGTAATGCATATGAAGATGGATTTTTCCCCCTTTAAGAAATTCTGTTAGACTTAAAGATTTGGTATATGGGCAGTTCAGGTGCTGATGGAGTTTCAAAGTTTTCCCCTTCAAGTAAGACTAATCCAAGTTCTATGTCAAGAAATTTCTCGGGCCCAGTAAACTTTGAGAGCTCTTCCCCAACACTTGACCGACCAATGAGACTATCAGAGATCCATGTTGCAGCAGAGCATGCCTTGAAACAGACAATTTCTGACCCTGACCTACTGAAGTCACTCTCAACCTTGCAGGACTTTGAAGTAAGTAAATTCCATTTGTTGATAAATTTCATCACACGTGTGTCAGTAAGTTCTGTTTTCCATTTCTTAAACTTGTTTATTTTTACTTTTTTTTTATTTTTAATTTTTGCCCTTTTTTTCTAACACCACAGAATCCTTTAGTATTTCACTCTTCAAATATTCGAAGGTCGGTTTCTTCTATATTTTTTGGAAAAGTCATCTTTTGCAGTGGTTTTGGATTGAAGAAGTGGAGAAAATGGAAATGAAAAGGCAGAAAATTTGTTTTCTATAGTTGGTCAAAGAAAATGGTATTGAGTGGCAAATGATGAAAATGTATTGCTATGTTAGTTGTTCCTTATCCTTTCCTTGCCACCATTTTCCATAACCATAACCTTTAGGAGGTGGCTGGCAAAGCCATTTTCAGTTAGCTGTAAGTAGCTTCTAAAGTTGCCATGTAGACTTGGAATTTTTAATGTGATGGAAGGCAGGATTTATTCATCTCCTGAGATCAATATTTTACAAATTTTTCTTGTTGGACTCTTTTTGAAGGACAATTCCTTATGAAGTTATTTGTGCTGTTCTAATTGCCAATCCTAATAGGTTTTAGAGAAGAGCTTAACTTACATGTTTTCCCAAAAAGGATTTTATCAAGAAAAGAGTTAACTAAGGATTTATAAATTCCTGACAGTGGACTTGGAGAAACTCGTGACACTAAATAGTTGTGGTAGAGAACATGAAATACAATTCCTTTATTGCCGTACAATGAATTCTATGTACTTTCAATTCCCAATCTTTTGATAGTATTTGGTATTTGGTTTATAGATTTATAATTAATTAGAATATTTGACTGATTTGCATGTAAGAAGGGCGAGTAATTTATAAGCTTTATTTCTTGCAGCAAAAGTACATGGAGCTAACTAAGGGAGCTGCAGATAAGTATCATAATTCCTGGTGGAAGAGACATGGAGTTGCCTTGGACAGGGAGATTGCAGCCTTATGCTTTAAGCATGGAAATTTTGACCTAGCCGCGAAATCATATGAAAAAGTTTGTGCTCTCTATGCTGGTGAAGGATGGCAAGACCTTTTGGGGGAAGTGCTTCCTAATCTAGCTGAATGTCAAAAAATTCTTAATGATCAAGCTGGTTACCTATCATCTTGTGTTAGGTTGTTATCTCTGGATAGTGGTCTATTCTCGACTAAAGAAAGGCGAGCTTTTCAGTTGGAGGTTGTCCGTCTTGCTCATAGTGAAATGAAGCATCCTGTACCCCTCAATGTCTCATCACTCGTAACTTTTTAGTTTTTGCATTTCTTAAACTTGTTTATTTTTACTTTTTTTTTATTTTTAATTTTTGCCCTTTTTTTCTAACACCACAGAATCCTTTAGTATTTCACTCTTCAAATATTCGAAGGTCGGTTTCTTCTATATTTTTTGGAAAAGTCATCTTTTGCAGTGGTTTTGGATTGAAGAAGTGGAGAAAATGGAAATGAAAAGGCAGAAAATTTGTTTTCTATAGTTGGTCAAAGAAAATGGTATTGAGTGGCAAATGATGAAAATGTATTGCTATGTTAGTTGTTCCTTATCCTTTCCTTGCCACCATTTTCCATAACCATAACCTTTAGGAGGTGGCTGGCAAAGCCATTTTCAGTTAGCTGTAAGTAGCTTCTAAAGTTGCCATGTAGACTTGGAATTTTTAATGTGATGGAAGGCAGGATTTATTCATCTCCTGAGATCAATATTTTACAAATTTTTCTTGTTGGACTCTTTTTGAAGGACAATTCCTTATGAAGTTATTTGTGCTGTTCTAATTGCCAATCCTAATAGGTTTTAGAGAAGAGCTTAACTTACATGTTTTCCCAAAAAGGATTTTATCAAGAAAAGAGTTAACTAAGGATTTATAAATTCCTGACAGTGGACTTGGAGAAACTCGTGACACTAAATAGTTGTGGTAGAGAACATGAAATACAATTCCTTTATTGCCGTACAATGAATTCTATGTACTTTCAATTCCCAATCTTTTGATAGTATTTGGTATTTGGTTTATAGATTTATAATTAATTAGAATATTTGACTGATTTGCATGTAAGAAGGGCGAGTAATTTATAAGCTTTATTTCTTGCAGCAAAAGTACATGGAGCTAACTAAGGGAGCTGCAGATAAGTATCATAATTCCTGGTGGAAGAGACATGGAGTTGCCTTGGACAGGGAGATTGCAGCCTTATGCTTTAAGCATGGAAATTTTGACCTAGCCGCGAAATCATATGAAAAAGTTTGTGCTCTCTATGCTGGTGAAGGATGGCAAGACCTTTTGGGGGAAGTGCTTCCTAATCTAGCTGAATGTCAAAAAATTCTTAATGATCAAGCTGGTTACCTATCATCTTGTGTTAGGTTGTTATCTCTGGATAGTGGTCTATTCTCGACTAAAGAAAGGCGAGCTTTTCAGTTGGAGGTTGTCCGTCTTGCTCATAGTGAAATGAAGCATCCTGTACCCCTCAATGTCTCATCACTCGTAACTTTTGCTGGAAATCCTGGCCCACTGCTTGAATTGAGTGATGGGGACCCTGGTACACTCTCTGTAACTGTTTGGAGCGGCTTTCCTGATGATATCACCCTGGAATCTCTGAGTATGATGTTGGTAGCCACAAATAATGTGGATGAAGGTGTTGTTGAGGTATATTTGAAGCTATTGTCTTTATATATATATATATTTTTTTGTTTATAGATGCTGTAGTTGCTCTCCATACATCAAATTATATAAAGTTAAGTTTGGTCTATTTTGGTTGTTGAATTATTTAATTGCTGAAGCACCTGACTGAGATTTCCTTTCTTGATAATGCACTCTTTAAAACTTGGAAATTTCATTGTTGCTTTGCCCTTATTTTTGGTAGGTATGAGAAGCTGTTTAGGAGGCTGTTTAATAGGGTTATGACTTGCATTCATTTTGTAGGCTATAAAATGTCCGGATGCCCCTGTCTTGAAGCCAGGCAGAAACACTGTTACACTCACCTTACCTCCACAGAAGCCAGGTTCTTATGTATTGGGAGTTCTTACAGGACAGATTGGACACTTGACTTTCAGATCTCATGGATTTTCAAAAGGTGGCCCCCCTGATGGTGATGATTTCATGAGTTTTGAAAAACCAACGAAACCTGTTCTGAAGGTAAGTTTTTGTAGTCTTCCAGGATTTTTGTAAAGTACCTATAGCTATGGACTCATTCACTAGTTTTATTTGCTAGGAAATGATGGACTAAATCATAGATTACTTCTTTGGCATGCATGTAATTAATCTGTTGTTGCATAGGTGTTCAAACCAAGACCTTTGGTTGATATTACTGCTGCCATTTCATCTGCGCTGTTAATGAATGAACCACAATGGGTTGGGTTGATCGTAAAGCCGATGAATTACTCTCTCAGAGGTGCAATCCTACATATAGATCCAGGTCCGGAATTGATAATTGAGGAATCTCACATGATTGAGATTGAGGACTACACAAGTGTGATGGAGCGGATGCTACAGATAACTGAGAGCATCACCTTGAAGAATCTTTCAACCATTAGGACTGACAAGTCTGAGCAATTGCTGCTTGAAAATGGTAAAATAACGTTGCCAGATTGGGCAAGTGATATAACCAGTGTCTTGTGGTTTCCCTGTCCGTGCTATAGATGACAGGATAGCAAGAGGAACATCTGCAGGTTCAGTAATTATTACCAATCTGCATTATCAATACTTAATGATGCTATGTTTGAGTGCCTGGCTGTATTTGATTTCTATTTTTTGGCTTAGTGTATCCACAGAGACAAAGTGTGGTGGATGGGATGAGGACAGTTGCATTAAAGCTTGTATTTGGAGCATTCCACAACCAGATATTCGAAAGGTTTATCTTCTGTTTGGATCATGGCTATGTTGTTACTATATTGTATTCTATGTTGAAGATTGTTTCTGACTACCTCACGGCTGCTCTGCAGGACCATTGCCATACATTTCACCAATCCATTGCATGTTAGCACGCGTGTTGTAGATAAATGTACTGATGGCAACTTGCTTTTACAGGTATGTTCTTTTGAAATTAATACTTTTACAACAATGAGCACATGTATATATATTGACCATTTGTGATTAACATATATCCCTGTTTGAGTGTTTGTTTTGTTAAGCAAAAGACTCTGCATACACATCTCATCTTCTTGAAATGTTGAAATTTGCAAGTGATATTCCTGACACCGATTTATTATTTTATTGCTTCCCATGGGATAAATATGAGTTTTTTTTTTCACTTTCTTTCATGTAGGTGATAATGCACTCTCAAGTGAAGGCGTCTTTACACATACATGATGCATGGATAGATCTTCAAGATGGATTTGTTCATAGTGGAAAAGGTGACGGAAGACCAATTTCAAGTTTCTTTCCATTGATCATCTCTCCTACTTCTAGGGCAGCACTATTGTTCAGCATCCGATTGGGGAGTTTGACGAATGGAGGTAAATAATTATATTTCATTTGAAGTCCATGACAACGACTATTACATCTTCAGCTAATACAAACCTAACTTTTGTGTCTTTGTAGATGAGGCTGGGAATATGCCAGCTGAAAGTATATTGAATATTAGATACGGAGTAGCTGGTGACAGGAATGTTGGAGCACATACACCTGTGTCAGCAAAAACCGCAGCAGAGGGGGAGCTGCTTTTCAAGAGCACACTTTTCTTACAACGGCCTGTACTCGATCCATGTCTTGCAGTTGGTTTTCTTCCGTTTTCTTCAGATTGCTTAAGAGTTGGGCAGCTAGTGAGTATGCAATGGAGAGTTGAAAGATTGAAGGAAGTTGAGGAAAGCCCAGGCTCCCCACTTGATGTAAGTTCATCAAATCACGTTTCTTTGAAAATATTTTTTTTTTAATTTTTATTAACATACCTGAAAACTTTAGTATGCTCATTACCTTGATGATCACTTTATATATCCAAGTAGTCATGATGAACTACTACTGTATGAAATATCATCTCCCCTGATTCCAAAAGCAGGTTATTCTTTTGTCCTCCCTATCACAACCTCACACGTATCCCCAGATTACAGTTAATCACAACATTAAAAAATAACATCATATGAGGACACATGTCAAGCTAGGAGGACCAGGGAATATTCTGATTCTGGAATCAAGAGAGATGAGTTAATGTTAACCAGGATAATTTGTGAGATGTGCTTAGAGTGCTAGTATTGATCATCTTATGTGATGTGATGGTGTCACAGGATGAACTATTGTATGAAATAAATGTGAACCCAGATAACTGGATGATAGCTGGGAGGAAGCGTGGCCATGTATCTCTGTCTACAATGCAAGGTTCATAATCTCTTTTCTTTCTGTGGCCCAAAATTTAATCAAATCTTTTGAATCTTAAGATTGTGTTTTACATATTAGTCTTTGTATGCGGTTTGATAAATCAGTTGAATTTGGCAGGGTCAAGGATAGTGATAACGGTCACCTGTGTGCCACTCATATCTGGATATGTTCGACCACCGCAACTTGGGCTACCAGATGTGGATGATACTAATATAAGCTGTAATCCGGCAGGACCGCACCTTGTTTGTGTCCTCCCTCCTGTGCTTAGTTCTTCATTCTGTGTGCCAGCATGAGTTTTATTTATGTTTTGAATTTGTTATTATCACTTCATTTTTATTTTTATTTTTACTTTTTTGCCCTTTGGTTGTCGGAGGAAGGACAAATTTATTGTGTTTTACTTTACCACCTTCGGCTTTCCGTTGTATAAGTATTTGCCAATGAGTATGTCTTGAGTCTCGTAATCAAGTTGAAAACATATGATAAGAGTAGTGGTTTTTCTTTGACATCACTCTTATTATGCCACGGATTTTTCGCAAGATGTGATCAAAGCTAGAAACATATGAGAGATTTAACTGCTATAAAAACTTTAAAGTAGCGAAGTTATAGTAAAGATGTCTATTTTTTTCCTCGTTGCAATGGGTGGTGGTAAGCGGGTATATAAATAAAATATAATATAATATAAGATAACTTCAGCTGCACCAAGTAAAAGCAAACCATGGGTAACGAGGAATTGCAGCAAGTTACCCAAAAAAACAGTGAACTTCAGGAAAATTAAAAATAAATAAATAAAAAAGGCGAAGAAGTAAGTTACCCAAAAAAACAGTGAACTTCAAGAAAATTATAAAAAAAAAATAATAAGGCGAAGAGACCAAGAAGCCGAAGGCCAGGCATCCTATTTACTCGTGGATTATCGAAACGCATATGGAAAAGTTGAAAACCTCAGAGGGAGAGCAAACAAAGCACATACCATATAATGATGATGTGATATGCAGCTTACTGAACAAGGCTGCTTGGTCTGTGGCGCCGTCGTCCCAAAGGCCCAGAGCAAGATCTATTGCACCGCTGCTTACAGGCCGGGGCAGAGCTATCCATTTGGAGCGGTCCTGACATTGCTGAACGAAAGTATGAGGGCGATGAGGAACAGTAGTAAGGGCTCCTCTTCTCATAATTATCATTATTCTTGTTGTTGTGTTTGCCATTATTCTTCTTCCAAAAGAAAAGAGGGGAGGGAAGTCCCCACCTCCACCAACCGAGTTTCTTCTTCTTCTTCTTTTTAGCGCCGGGAATGTCCTCCTGCTCTTCTTCTGCTGTAGTCATTGGCTTTTGAAGCTTAAACTGAAGTGCGTCCGGAGACTGAAGACCTAACTTGTTACCCCTTTCCATGGCTTCTTCCAGTATCTTTTCTCATTTTTAGGAAAGATATTATATATTATACCAACAACCATGAGAGATGATGAGATAATGACTTTGACTATTCATATATCTATTTATACAAACATAATAGAGAATATATAGAGATGGGACCTGAAAAAAGCCGAGCTGAGGATCAAAGCCGTAGTCACTGTAGTGTTGCCTCTCCGCCATGCCAAATACTGACCTCCTGTTCATTGACATCTCTATCTCTAACTGCTACTGTATGTGTGCGAGTGTGTTGAAATTAAACCTCTGTGAACATTCAAGAGATGATGAATCACAGAAATAACAGGACAGACAATGGATATATATATGTGTGTAGGCCTATTATGGTGCAGTCAAGCAGGAATGGCAGAGAAGCCCTGACCATTCGGAAAAAGCCTGCACGCTTTTTATTTTGTCACCAGGACAAGAGTCACGGTGAAAATTACCATGCTGTTAATGCATTATTTCCATTATGACCTTTCTTCTGCCTTTCCCTCTCAAAGCCATCTATTACTGCATCCAGGTTAATTTTCAAATAAATATTGTACCATATAGCCCATACCTTGCTGCTTCTTACCCTGCACTAGCCGGTAAAGAAAACATCCACCACATGCAGTGCTCAAACATATGAAACAACATGTGTAGATATATAGAGTTGCTTCGCGTGCCATTACTGTTTGAAATGAGACTGCAATAATGGTGTTTTAGATGCAATCTATATGGGTATGCAATGTTGATTTAGTTGACATCAAGAATCACAGTAATTAGTAAAAATCATTTAAAAAAAAAAAACATTTGCTTTTCAAAGTGATCATCAATTCAGTGCTCAAATGAAAATATTTTCATATTTTTGAATTAAAAAACTACATGGACGTTATCATGAATTTTTATACCCATATATGACTTTAATCATATGCAATTCAAAATTTATAAGATTTACCAACGGCCCTTGGTCAATTGACACCGGATCCCTTGTATAGGATGCTTGTATCAATGGTCAAACGTTGCTCCCTGAGTACGATCTCCATTATGCGCAAGATGAGTGCACAGTTTGGCAGTGAGCGTAGCAATCCACATGTACGTCCTAACTATCCTTAAGCGGGGGGCGCTTGTCATCTATTGTCAAAAAAAAAAAAAAAAATTATAAGATTTACAACTAATAACTATCCCTAATTAAATACATGAAAAAACAATCCATCTTATTTTTTTGATAAAAAAACTCAAATACACCGTGAATACATTTATTATTTTTGGAAAAAAAACATATGATATAATATTTTTTCTTCTGATCACAATCACAAGCGAAGGTTTGTAAAACAACTGTGTGTAAATAGTTTATATATACTAAGTATATGTACACTAAGTAAATAAGTAATAAAGTAAATGATAAGTGGGATGCACTAGTTATAGTGGCTTAACTGATTATTTAAATTTAAATCCCCATTATGCAACTATGAAGAGGAGAATGATATGAAAAAGAAGAATGAAAGGTAATTCTTACGCTGTACATGGATGATGCATACGCTCTTGGGAAAAAAAAAAAAAAAGGAAAAGAAAACTTGTTCTCGGTTCTGACGTGTAAGCGTTAAAGACCAAATATTTTCATAAAAAAGAGACCTCAAAGATGGTTTCAAAGCACGCAAACATGGCTTCAAAATGAGAGTCAATGAATACACACAAACTGCACAAATCACAATGCATTACCGTGAATCTTACGTTGGACGGACCCTAGTGTCATAAGTCACATGCAATCTCAGCAAGGTGAGACCCACTGGCTCAGGACCTGGTCTTGCTCTAAATTCCTGAATTACCCTCCAGTTTTTCTCCTGGAGCAGGTTGGGGTTAAACCGATGCAAATCCAAACTACACAAACAAATAAAATCAGCAAGCAAATATTGATATGAGGTTTGAGATTAATGTTTATACAAATCATTACATATCTGTATATCTATAAATATCTCTTTAACCTGTCCACTATTGCAGTTGCATGTATGTATATATACTTGGAAAAACAAAAACCTGATCCAGAGACTAATTTAACAAAAACTAAATTTTATTAAAATAACACATAAATTTTAAATTCATAAACTACTCAAAACTTAAATAAATTGATTTCACTTAAAGACAAATTAAAATCTTCTATAACCTTTCCATTTTATATAAAATCAAATAGAGGGTATTAAAAGCAAATTTTTTAATTTTTAAAAACATATAAAATATTACAATTTTTTTAAGAATACATCAATAAAAAACCAATATTCATGAGACAATATAAATTATCTATCATTTTTATTTTTGTGACAAAGACGATAAGAAATATCAATGAACATGCATGTACGGTGACTCAACGAACCCAGTATCCGTAGAGATTTATTAACTCGGCATTCTCCCACGATTCATGAACATTGAATCAATAATACCGTTATAGTATTTATATAATATTCTACAATATATGCACAATACTGTAACAATACTATCCAAGATACTATAACAATACTATCGACCTAGAAATTGAACTCTGGGTCTGCTCATTCACCATTCTCATAACATTTCACTAGGCATGATTGTTATTCTATCATTCTCATTAATTAACATTATAATTTATTAACAGGAATCAGATTTGTGATTCTTTTATTGGCTTCCTAGTTCCTGATTATCAAGGAACCTCTAGCGGGTGAGGGTAAATTCGTCAATTCACAAGTAAACGGATTCCAATTCCTACCGGCTTGAGCACGTTCCAAAGTAAATGCAAGAATGACACGCAAAAAAAGAGACAAACGAAACAGAGAGCTATATATACAAATGGCAGAGCAAAGACTCGAGGTCCACTCACCTCTCCAACCATCCATCGAAGCCGAAGAACGAAATGGTAGAGCAAGGACTCGAGGTTCACTCACCCGCCGATCCCCACAGCCACCGTCCCCAGCTGCTGCCGCCGCCGCCGCCGCCGCAGCAGCAGCAGGAGATTAGCTTGATGAGCGGAAGGATCATGCTCATGGCCATCTCGGCCTTCTTTACCACCATCTTCATCGTCTTCGTCTTCCACATCTGCATCCGCTACCACCTCGTCCGCCGAGAACGCCGACGCCGCGCAGCACTCCTCCTCGCTTTCACAGATCGATCCCCAAATCTAAACCCCTCCGCTAACCGCGGGATCGACCCTGATCTTCTCCAATCCCTCCCAATTACCGTCCGATCCGCATCCAACACGCCGATTGATTGCTCCGTCTGTCTTAGCAAGATCGAAGAAGGGGAAAAGATGAGAATCTTACCCAAATGCCGCCATGAATTCCACGCCGAATGCATCGACATGTGGTTCTCCAGCCACTCGACGTGTCCCCTCTGCCGCTCGACCATCGACACCGATACTCCGGCTGTGTTCAACGCCGGCACCTCGTCTTCGTCGGAAGAGGCTATGGTGAGGATCGAGGAGCCGCCGGTGAGGATCGAGGAGCTAGGGTTAGGGTTTGGATCGAGGCTGTGGTGGGAGTTGGCGGGAAAGGGGCTTTTGATTCGAGATCAAGGTTTAAATAGGGGGACGATAGCGGATGCGGATCTTGAGAGAGGTGAAGCGGCGGAGTTGGATCCGAATCCAGTTTCAGGACAATCTACGGCTCAGGGTCACTGATCTGTGACGTGGCTTGATGGATACCGTTGGATTATTTTAAAAAAAAAACATTTGGCGGTAAACGATAAGGTTTGGGGCAGTAGTCTTATATTTGAATTTTTGCAACTTGTTATACTAAAAAATATATATTAAAAATTTTGTATAAATTGCTAATTTTTGTGGATTTTTATTTTTATTTTTATTTGTTTGATGGTTTGATTAGGGATTTTTTTTTTTTTTTTTTTTTTTTTTTGACATAAGATGACAAACGTCCTCCTAAAGGTAAATTAAAAACGTGCAAGTGTGTGGAGTTAGCACCTCAACACACATGTACTCTTACCTTGCACAGATATGGGATTCTGATGCAAGAGACCCGGTGCCAATTGACCTAACGGTCGTTAGCGATGATTTGATTAGTGAAATAAAAAAAATTTAAAGGAGAAGTTTTCAGATTTCTATTTTTATTTATTTATTTATTTATTGTATAATGTAATTTTATTGCATTTTTTTAAAAGAGTTTTATTTTATTTTTATTTTTTTTTGCATGTATATCTTTGCAAAAAATAATTGCTTATGATCCCCAATATTATTTACGTATATACATCTTAGGCTAAATTATTCTTTCTTCTCTTCATTTATTTTGAAAAATATAAAAATAAAAATAAAATAATAAAAAATGATCTAATGTTGATAAAATTTGTAAATTGATCTTCAATGATGATGATATATTTTGTAAGCATATATAAACAATTATAGTTTTTAGAAAGGTTCATTATCATTCATCCATTTTTACATGGGTATGCAAACAGTATTTCTTTTTCAAAATTTCTTATGGTAGCAAGTGTTAAAAAAAATTAAAAATTATGATATTATTTTGATAATATTTTTTAATAAATAATTAAGAATATTCGAATTTACTATCCATAAATTCATTTTCATTAATTTTCTCTTTTTGATGATTAATATCTATATGTCATGATTTTATTTCGATATATGCCAATCTCGCCTAAATGATGAACCAATAAGTTAAAATTCAAGAAGTTAAATTAAATGAGTTAACCCTTTTTTTTTATGGGCCAAACATTTTCTGAACTTAAAAAATCCTATTCATCTGTTATGGTTTATATATATAAAATATTCATTTACTATTTTTTTATCTATAAACGTCTATAAATGAATTGTCGTCATATATATACTGCACAAAAGGCATAGGTCTGCTTATATATATTTTTTTGTTTTTCGAAATTGGGTGAAAAATAGGTGTGAGAGAAATTTGGTCTTTTTAATAAAATATGTCATCACTTTTTTTTATTCAAAGCTGTATATAAACAAATAACAATTATTTACAAGGGTATATAAAACAAGCATAACAGTCTTAATAATAGTATTAATAATAACAATAATAAGAAATTTCTTATTTCTCTGTTCTCAAAAAAAAAAAAAAAATCAAACATATACACTTACAAACACACCCTTATTTATTTATTTTTTCATTTTTTCTAAAATCTGGTGAAAAATAGGTGTGAGGGTACAACCATGTAAAATTACAAGCATACCCTTACACATACCAATCAACCCCTATAAGACCACTATAACCTTATACATAACAATATCAATCAGTCTCTATACAATAAAATTATATATATATATATATAGCCCTTTTCTTCTCAAAAATACCAAAATACAAAACATTATGTTTTTTTCTTAAGTTTTGAGTAAATCACCACCTCCTCAAAAATAATAATAAAATTCCAAAATTACCCCTATTACAGCCCACCCTTATAAGGAACCCCAGTGGAACCCAACCAATTATCCCCAAGAATAAAGTTACTAACAGTGAAATTAACAGCATCAGTGCTATTAATAACATGGAAACCCTCCCAAGTAACTCTCCCACTAGTATTAGACCCTGGTCCACTGTTATCATACTCAGCATAATAAGAAGTATTCAAAGCAAAATCCCCATCCCAAGGCAACCATCCTTGAGAATCAATCAAAGAACCAATGAAGGACTCCATAATAACAGTCCTTGAATACTCTTTCCAAGGTCTCCCAAGAAATGACCTTATTACACTGCCATTATTAAGGGCAGTGTCCAAATCAGGGGTAGCCAAAAAGTTTGAGTTTTGAATTGAAGTGCCAGTGTTTTGGTTTGGATCAGTCCTGCCTTGTGCTGTCACTGTATTCTTTTGGCTTTGCATTGGAAGTCTTGAGAAGATGTTGCAATCTTGAAACACAACTGCTGAATTGCCAAATATGTAGTCTACTGTGCCATATATGTCACATTCTTTGTAAAATTGTCTTAGGGAGTGACTGTATAATGTGTCTTGGTACCCTTCAAAGCTACATCGGTAAAAAGCCGAAAGATCTGCTCCGCTTCGGAGCGCTACCGCCTGGTGTTTCACCGCTCCCGCCGTGTTTCTTATAGTTAGGTTCACTCCGACGAACCCTTCTCCGACTACAACTGCATATATGAATTTGAATATATAAGCCGGAGTTTATTTTAAGTTGAATTGAATTTAAATAATATTATTGCCTTGTATTCAATATTGTATGAGAGTTTGAGTTGCACATGTATGTATGTATATGCATGCATGAAGATTAATACATGAAACAAAAGGGTATGAAATTAGAAGAAATGCTTACTGAAAGTGGCAGAGTTGAAGGTAGTCCAGCCATCAACAACACTATGGTTACCAGTAATGATAGTCTGGTTAATTCCCTCACCAACCATCATTATATACTTCTTATTCTTTGCAATGGAAACATACTCCTCATACAAACCAGCACTAACTTTGATCAAATAATACCCATTACTAGATTGGCTATTATTTGGAGCTGCACTAATAGCATCATTTATACTAACAAAATCTCCACTTCCATCCTTATTCACCACCACTGTGCTGTTAACCTTCACAGTACCATCATTAACACTTTGAAGAAGCTTTCTGCCATTAAACAAGGTTTTGTTCTTGTTCTTTTGAGGCCAAGTATGAGAGAACAAAGCAAGGGAAAGACTGTAAAGTTTAGTACCATAAGAGAGGGATGATGAGATGCCATTGATGATAGTTAACTTAGTGGAGGTCTCTTGTAAGCCATCAAGACAAGTTTGGTGGTTGGCAAGAAGAGCAGAGAGGAGGGTTTGGACTTGTTGGGATTGAGAATCAAGAAGGTTGGTGGAAGAGTTGCATGTGGTGCTGCTTGAGAGTAAGAAGTCAATGTTGAGGTCTGAGAGCAGTTTGCAATCTTGGAGAGCTTTAATGGAGGGTGAAGGTAAGAGAGGGTTGGAGAGGATGTAGGAGTTGATGGTTTGGAGGAAGGTGATGGCATTGGAGAGGGAGATGGAAAGGGAGAAGCGAGTGTAGTCAAAGAGAGTTTTAGGGTTTGATGGGAGATGGGTTTTGCAGAAGGTTGGGTCTAGGGTTGTGTTGCATGCAAAGGATGGTGAGATGGGTGTTGAGGGTTGAATGGAGGTGGAGATGGATGAGTTGATGATGATGAGGAAGGAGAAGAGAAGGAGAATGATGGAGTTTGAAGACATGGTTTTTGGTTTTTAGGAGTAGTTGTGTGTGTTTAGAGGAGGATGGAGGTGCATATTTATAAGGGACTAGAACATTATTTAGATAATAAAAAAAGCTAAAAAATGACTAAGTAATAATATGGTTGATAAAATTGAAGATATTAATTGCGAAGGATATTCATAACCAATTGGCATAAGATCATATGTATGCAGGTAAAAGATAAGGGTTTAATTTTCCTGACGTCGATGAAATGTCTAATATATTTAGAAAGTACACTCACGTCTTTGATTGTGGCTTGTCGATTTTGTCAATAAATAAATAAAAGTACTAGATAAATATATTGAAACGATTATTATCTCTCTCAAAAAGTTGAAGTTTACAAGTTTAATAAGAATATTTTGTTTCGTGTTAAATTTTATTGATTTGATGTGAAACTTAATAGAATGGGATTTTTTTATATATATATAAAATGAATAGACCATGAATTTAATAGAAAGATGAAAAAAATTAATGCTAAATTTTTAGTTAATAATAGATATGCATTATAATGAATTGGGAAATACATGATGCTATGGGAACTTACATTTAGAGTTTAGTATCTTTAAAATGCAAATAAAAAAGTTAAATAAACTTGTTTTCAAACAATCCTACGATTATACAACGTGTAATCTCAAATCAGAAAAATATAAATAACGATTAATAGAAAATATTGTCTATTTAGAACTATTAATTACTATAAATATTAGATGAATTAAATTAATTATTCATTAGTATTAAAGCTTATGTGTGTTTGATTAGATAAATAATTCCAAGACTTGTGTTTTTTAGGTTAATTGCATGATTTGATTTATAAATTAAAGAAGCGCGTGGAAGCCTAAAAAAGAAAGACTTATAAAGTGTTAGTCTTTGACACGTTTGGATCACATGAAGCTGTCATGCATGGGATATCATCATCCTTTCCATTCATTTTGTCAAACTTTTGCTTAATTTTCCCCAAGTCTTCAACTTTGAACTAAAAAAGTTGAATGGTGTTTAGGTGTGTTCTAGATTTATTTACTTTTCATTAAATAAAGTCAAAAAAATTAAATAAATAAAATAGTGAGATAACAATCATGATTATCACTTAATTGAGTTTAAAAAACATTAATTATTAAAATGTGTCTGCTAATCCCTTGAAATGACAGACAATGCTTAAAAGTTAATTTTCCCACTCTTTTCAAAGCCGTCTAAAATGAATTGATCTATTTCCGGCATCGTTTTTTGGTACCACTAATATTTTTTTTTAAGCTAATATTTTTTTTATATTCTCATTTTTTTTACTTATAGTGGATTATGTGGTGCTTTCTTAGTCTTGCTTGTTTTTTTTTCTTTTTTTACTATATATATATATATATAATCTTATGTGACAACCATACATAGTTGCATAATTTTTTTTTCTTAAATCTTCTATTTATAAATATATGTCATCTAACATTAATTTGAAAAAATGAATAGGCAATTATGTCCATCATTGTAATTGATCTGGTTAATAAGTTTATAAGTGATTAATAAACTGACGTAACTGGCATACTATTATACATATTTATTTTTTATAACTTTTTAATAAAATGACATTTGTCGGTATCGTATAAAATAAATAAATAAATGATTCGGATCACTAATTGATTACATGACATGAGAGTCATATTGATTAAATGATATATATCTTAAAACTATAAAAATCATACAATGATCACCGACAAGATTAATAAGGAATCCAATTTAATTTAAAAAACAAAGATGAGAATGGTTGACAAAATTCTCAGAGTGAGAGTAAAGGGAAGAAGAAATAAAGAGTAAATAATTATATTATTAGCATATATTTCGGTAGGTGGGTTGCCTTACATTGTTTTATTCAGAGAAGGCTGCATTGAAGAACTTAACACGGTTTTCTTGTCTTCTAGTTATGGAAATCAAGCCATGCATTTTTTTTCCATTAGTTTGATTTTTTTTTTTAATTCAATTCAAGACAGCTCAATTAATGATACAACATGTTGACCTTTGAATATTGATCAGGTTGTTTAGTGACGAGCCACTTTTTAATTTTAATTTTATTTATTACTTTTGCCAATATATTTTGATTTTTTTCAATAAAATTAATTAATTATGTCAAAAGTATGTATATACGATGAATTAATACATTAATTCATTCACACTTACAAACCGCATGAACTGAGATTTGAACACGTCTGTTTGGTAAAGATACAAATATCATAAATAAAGTCTTAGTTCCAATAGACCGAGAAATAGGTATCAAATTTTAATTTTTTAACTTATATTATACACATATAAAATATAAGAATATCTTTTATTTATTATATCCTATATTTAAAGATATAAATTATAAAAAATATTATAAAGAATGTTATAAATAAATAATAAATAATAAGTATAACCCTTAATAGTATATATATAAATACATAATATTAATCTTACTTAATAGTACTTAAATCCTTTATATGCTGTCATTTGCTTATTTCTAATTGCTTTTTTTTAGTCGAGTGGGTCCCACACTATTCACCATCCCTCTCTCCAAGGATGGGCATGGGGCGGGGACTCCTACCCCCGGTAGAGATCTGCCTTGTTTGTGAAGAAGAATCCACGGTTTCTCCTCTGTTGGGATGGAGACAAGAGAATAAAATTTTTCGGTCAATGTAGTAGGGGCGGGGCTAGGGAGTGATCTCCCCTCCCCAATTTTTCAACTATGGCGGGGACAGGGAATCCCCGCCCAAGATGGAGGAGTGAGTGGGGAGACACTCCCCGTCCGCGCGCTCCGCCCATACCCATCTTTCTCTCAATACATATATAATATAATATAATATAATATAATATATACTTATCTTTTTGTTTTTTATTTTGTTTTAATTATTTTTTATTGTTTTTCAATACATATATAAACATAGACATCATTGTCTATTTTAATTATTTTTTATTATTTTTCATATATATATATTTGTTTTTATTGTTTATATATTACATTGTTTATTATTATCTTATTAAGATTATCTAATAATATTAGTGTTTGATTAAATTTTTCAGTTCCACAGTGTTTCCGTAGCGTAAGCAACTGGTAACTATACTTGTATTATTATGAAACTTGAAACTAAGCTAAAGAAACATGCTAGCCTTTTCCTAATTGTTTAATTACTTGATTAACCACTTGTTTAATGATGTGTTAAATAATGAATTTGTTAAGAATATGAACTATATACATAGATATAAATGAAGCTTTACCATACATTCTAATATATTTAGCCTTCGATCATCATTAATTATATATCAATATTAATAAACATCCTTCATTAATCTAAAAAAAATCATACACTATTGCTTTAGTCTAGGAGATAAATAAAATCCTGTTTTGGCAAGCTTGCAAACCTACATCTACTTTACAAGAATTATAACATACACAATTGCTTTAGTCTCAATAGAAACTTGTACATTATTTCAAGTCTCATAGTAACACCGAAGTTTATATCGACGTATTGAATGCTGCATCTGCAGGCTTGCAACTCGGAATCTCATTGAAGTTCAATCATCAAAGTAGAACATTGTGCTTGATTTTTGAGGTTTGTGGTATCGTCACAGCAGCATCGGTTTATGAATCCATCGAATCCTGCATCCGCGAGCTTGTAGAAGACGAAGCACAAATGGGGAAACAACATGCCGGAGTTCACTTAGCAACTTCACCTTCTTCAGTTTGTCTGAGCAGGCCGTCAGCGCAAACTCCCACCCTTGCTTCGATACGCATTTGAGATGTACTAGTTTGGCATCTTGCAGATACCGCAGACTACTGAGCAGCTTTGTCAAGGCTGCATCAGAAATCCGGCAGTCTGATATATTCATCTGCGAATCAACCCAAATCGTAACCATCTTCATCAGCATCATATGTTTTATCAAACATAGATCACCAATGAAAACTCTAATGACAGATTTAATGTGTCAATTTGTTTTCTTTATAAATACTAAATGAAATCTACTATAAATCAGCAAGCTCATACTGTCTGGGAACTTGTAGAGATTATGTACACCAGCACTTGACTTTCAGTTGATGAGCATAAGAAAAATCGAGTTTGTTTTCTTTATTGAATAATTTGTTTTCTAATGTTTTAGATATCTCAGATATGATATTTGTCGCCACCAATGATCGTCTTATAGTATTTTATCAATTGTCACACTTTCAGACTTGACCAGTGACAAATTCCAAAAGATTAACATTAACAAACTCGATCATTGATTGATTATGATAAATAATCGGCAATGAATAAGCCCTGGATAGAAAGCAAGCATCACAGCATGAACAAGGTTGTGCAATTTGAATATATTATATTCATGTTGGGCGTGAACGATGCAGCCTAATTATAATTAACAACTCATATTTCCTAACGTTTAGGTATCTCACGTGTTCGGATTGCATATCAGTTCTCACAACTTCAGACAGCTATGAAGAGCCAATTTGATGACGGATTTAACAAGTTCCAATTCGTTTTCTTAATTGTTAATTAGTTATACTAAATAATAACTCAATAACAATTATTCAACTAGAGTTTTGAAAATGCACCTGTCTGAGGAATTCAGAGTGATGAGCAAGAGCCAGAAAGCCCACGTCATCGACAGAGTCACAGTGCTTCATGTCTAGTTTTGCCAGACTCCGGCATCCAATAGCGATTGCAGTGATCCCTAAACTTGTAACTTGAGTCAAGCCTCTTATTTCAATCTCTTTTAGCTCTTCCAATCGGCTTAAATGGTTCATTCCATGGTCTGTTATCTGTGTGCAATAGCACACGTTCAACTTCTTGATCTTCTTGCAGCCAGTCACTAGAGCAGCCAATCCTTCATCCCCAACAGCAGTACAACTGTAGAGCAAACAATGATAGATTTGATAAAATTTATAGATATATTTGAAAGGTAGCAAGAGTAATGAAGAATAAATCAATATAAAGCTTACCGATAAAGATCGAGTTCTCCAAGCTGTCTGCAACCGGATCCAATGTAAGCGAGTCCTATATCTGAAACATTTTGGCAAAGTCCTAATTTCAAGAACATCAACCTCGAGCATTTGGATAAACCTTTCAATGCTGCCAATAGAGGATAAAAAAATTAATGAAGAAACAAAACAAAAAACAAATTAGGCAGGAATCATAGAAAAAGGTTGCCGTTTTACCAGTGTCAGAAACATCACAATCTGTAAGATCAATCTTTTCTAGATTGGCGCAACAAGCCCCGATGAGATTGATACCTTTTTCGGTGATCAGTGAACAAGATTCTAACAAGAGAGTTTCAAGTTTATTACAAGAATTTGCTATTGAGACAAGGGAGTTATCAGTGAGCTCATGACAACAGGTCAGATCAATTGAATTTAGATCAACACAGCTGGATACAAGCTCAGAGACACCTTCATCGGTTATGCCATTACATTTGCCTAGCCCTATCTTCGTCAAGTGCTTGCAGTTGGCACCAATGATCTGCAGGCTTGCCACCGAAACTTGAGATCCATCGAGTTTCAAGGTACGGAAGCCATTTGTCAAACCACCCAATTTGGACAAGAAAAGCGGTGTGAGATCCTGCATATTCAAATTCCACCATTTCAGAAACAGAGGAAAAAAAATGATACCAGTCTGAGAACACAAACATGGTCTCAACTCACAAGAAAACAATCTCCGGCTTTAAGTTTTTGGAGAGATTTGTGTCCATCAATCACTGAGACCAAGCCTGATGAAGTAATATTGTGAGAGCGCAAAACATTGATCTCCTGAAGTTCATAGAGGAAAAATAACATCAAGAATCAGCTATAACATACTGAAAGCTATCGAAATTTCTCAATATACTTGATAAAAGACATTGTCATTCCTCTAATTTCAAAACGCAAAATTACAGAGAATGAGATGTCTATGGAAAGATTACAAAGCCGGGAAATTTCATGAACACCAAATATACTGACCTTCAGCGAGTTGTTTCCATTGTTTAGATATCTCAAACCTTCATCAGTGACAAAATAGCATCCCACCATTGACAAAACTTGCAGTTTTCCAAGAGTGGAAATGAATTGAAGGGATTTATTGGTGACCTGAAAGCATCCCAATGATAACAAATATAAATATGTATATATATATATATGAGACCAAGTAATCCATCATCAAAAGATACATATGAACAGCAAAATCAGATCTTTCTCATCAAAGCCAAGAGAATGGTAAATTAAACTTAATTTAACTCACAATCCAGAATCAATATTATCTAAAAAAAACATGAAATCTTACAGCTATATATATGAACAAATTCCAGAAGGCTTGCGATCGTTTCTCAAATCTCGGGAAGAAAAACAGAGAAGAAATATAACTAAAAATCAAACCTTTCTCCAATTCAAAACATCAAGCAAACAATCAGACCGCACAAAGAAAATCACAAACCTTCAAATACGAGATATCTAAATCCTTCAATTCCCGGCACTTCTTCACCAGCAACTCAATCCCAACATCCGAGATCTCAAGGCACCACTTGATCCCAAGCCTCTCAAGCCCGGGGCACCCCACGGCCACCTTCGCAAGACCAACATCGGTGACCTTCAAGCACTTATCAAGCTTCAACTCCTTCAGCCCCGGCAATCCAGCCAACGCCGCAGCCTCACGGTCCCCAACGCCAACGCAATGCGAGAGGTCCACAGTATCCAGCTTAGGACACGCAGCCACCATAGCAGTCAACCCGCGCCACCCAACGCCGCTAGCGCGGCTCAACCGGACCTCCCTCAGCATCGGCGCCCCGCCGTTGGCCACGGACGCTGCGAAGACGACGTCGTCGAGCCCCGCGCACGACGAAAGGTCCAGCCTTTCAATGGATCCATAGCGCCTGAGAAGAGAGCCCAAGGCGTCACGTTGGAGCACGTTAAGAGTTCTCCGCTGCAGGGACTCCGCACGGAGAAACGCGAGGGAAACGAGTCGGACGGCCTTGCGGTCCGACGGATCTAGCAGGCGATCTACGATTTGGATCAGTAGATCAAGGGAAAGGACGGCCAGGATTGAATTTCGGGGTTGATTGGGTCTCATGATGGAGGGAAAGGACGGCTGAGATTGGAAGCTGGGCGTGTGTATTTTTTAGGAAGGGACGAAGAGGAAGTAAATGAAAGGGAGGAAGAGGTGGTGAAGAGGGAGGGAGGAGGAGGAGGAGCTGGTGGGCCTGCGGAGCAACGAACGCTTCAGTCTTAACTGCATGGCTTTCCGGCGCTGGACCACGTTAAGAAGGAGGGTGTCAGGCTTATTGGTTTGGACCTGAGGGACACCAGAACCAGAGTGAGGTCGGAGTAGGGGGAAGAGAAACGAAGACGATGATGGAGGTGAGATCTGTGATATGGATACCGTCTTATGTAAAATGACTTAAATACCCTTGTCCTATGTGGGAAATATGGAGAAAAGCGTGATGGTTAGACTGCAAATATTTGGTTGTTTTCGAGGGTATTTTGGGTAAATTAAATTTTAAGAGGTGTTATCTGGAGAGGGTGACGTTACCGATCGAAGTACATAGCCGTGAACACGGGCATTTCGCTTCGCTAAGAAAGAGTGGATCCGCTGTGAGATTTCTAACAGAAATGATGACGTGGCCATCGAGTGATTACAACGGATGACCAATGAGAGAGGTACACGTCATGAAGGAGAGGAGATTTGGTGTTTGGGATCGGAGACATCGTTTTAAAGGGTATTAAAGTAAATAAGTGGGGAAATTCCGTACTGGGCCGGCAAAGAAAGGTGGGGCCCAATTTGGGAAGAATGGAAGCCCGTACTTATCTAAGGACGGGCGTACCTGGGCTTACGAATAAGTGGGACCCGCCCTTTTTTAAAAAAAGGAATTTTTAGATGGTTGGTTTGGAAAAAATTTTAATTGTTTATTTTAGAATATATTTAAATTATGTTTTTTTTTTAATAATTGATCGTACTTTATGCCGAGAGTAACATTTATTCTAATGAGTAATTGAAGTAGTTATTTGATTGCTTTTCCATAAGAAAATTTGGATTATTTTTTTTTTTTTTTTTTTTTTTTTTTAGATAGGACGAGAAGCGCCAACCGTCAGAGACGTAAATAAACGGAAAAATTGCCACAACATCCTTACCCTCTTGAAATTGAGAAGTGCTGTTAGGGGGAATCGCATCTCTCCCAACGAGAGGACCCGGGTACCGCTGTGCTAAAAAAAATTTGGAGATTTTTTGAAGTTATTAAATTAAAATTAAGTGGTTAGAGTTAGTTTTTGTGTGTATATATATGTTTGTTTGTTTGTTTTTTTTTTTAAAGCTTTTAGGCTCGTTGAAAATGAACAAATTGTGAATAATTTTGAAAATATGAGAAAATAAAGCGTACAAGTCAAAGAGACTTGAATAAATATATTTCCAAATTGAGAACATTGTTCAAGTTGATATATATATATACATATATAAAACTTAAATTAAGTTGAAGGCATGGTGGAAAAGGAACTCAAGAAAGAGACTAGCATTAACATTCAATTAATCCATGACATCATGTGCTTTTGATTGCTACTTTGACCTTTTTATAACTTTTAATTTGATTAAAAAAGGTGACTTTTTAGAACAATGAAATGCATAGCACCTCCCTCATGATATTCAGCCTTTTTTCTTATCTTGGTGGTTGAACATTAAATCAATAAAGCTTAGAGTTTTTTTCCTTTAACTTTCTATGTTTAATTACTTTTTAATTTAATGGTAGCTTTCTCATTGATAAGCCCGTAGCTCATTTTAATTAAAGGTGCAAAAAATTATTGGAATTTTTATTGCTATGGGGTCTTCAAAAATTCAATATTCAAAACAGTTAATAAATTAAAATTAAATGTGTTGATAATAAAAGTGAATCTATAGGTTTTATTAGTAATTTTGGTAGTGCTGATCCTTTATTAAATTCATTATATTCATTGTGGATATATTTATAGTAGCAAATGAATATCACCAACTTCTCTTCTTAAAGATAAAGTATAATTTACTCTAAAGTAAAGAATATTGTAGAATAACTTTTATATCATTATTTATTTATTTTAATCAAAAATATGCTTAGAAAGATCAAAATAAATGAAAAAAAATATAAAATATTGATAAAATAGAGCACAAAAAAAATTGTACTCCTCTTTCTTTCTACTTATTAAAATAAAACAAATGGGTTATATTATATTCCTTGGAGGGGAATATTTATTAAAATAAACCAAAAGGGTTATATTATATTCCTTGGAGGGGAATATTTATTAAAATAAACCAAAAGGGTTATATTATATTCCTAGGAGAGGAAACTTTTGGTTCTAGCTAACTTTGAAATAAAAAAAAAAATAAAAAAAAACTATTTGTAGTGGAATAATAGCTCACAATAAAGTGCATAAAAAAAAGCAAGAGCTTAAAATTTTACTTTTACAGTACTGTTTATACATAAGTCACTGTAGATCTAATATTGTAGTATATTACTTATTTTATTGTATATGGGTTCTCAGTGTAATTTTTTTTTAGGATAATTCATATTTTTCATTTCATGAGAGTTAGATAACATGAGAGATTTACTATTATGGAATAATATATGATATCTAATATATCATTTTGAACGTATGTGGTAAATTTTTAATTTACCACGTGTTAACATACCCTATATAGTAAATCTTAAAGGATTATTAAGTCATTATAACTTGTAAACTTTCATACTTGTCTGTTTTTTTGACAGCAGTTATAACTTTTTTTTATAATAATAATAATACTCGCAGTATTTGGGATAGCATGGTTTCTACAGATGACTTCGAGTCATATATATATATATATATACTTTATTAGTGATGCTTATGTCTTATTCTTTGATTCATTTGTTTAACATTTAATTAAAGAGAATGGATTCTCAAGCCACATAAACATTGATATGCATCCAAAATCTAGCATCTTTTAATTATGTCATTAGTGTCATATATGGTTTCACTTATTCTAATATCATAAATTTTATTTTAACAAGAGTTTAATTGAATATTTTTTTAAATAAGATATAAATAAGTTTTAATTATAATTTTAAATGAAAAGTTTAAATTAAAAATTATTACAGTGGTAACCACAAATTTAAAATCTTCAAAAATCCCTTACAGGTAAATGGTTGAAAATTGTTAAAAATGATTCATTTCTCAAATATTTATATTTAATCGTTTTAACTCGAGATCTTAATTCTCAAAGACTAGTGAAATTTTAATTAACAATATTATTTTTGTGATGAAATTTATATTTATTTATTTTATAACTTAAATTTATTATAATTACCAACTTCTCATTATCATATCCAAATACCACTTATACTAAAAACCATTATATTCATTATACAATAAACATATTATTAACTAGTCAAATTATTTCATTAAATAGATCTACTTCAAACCGATCATAAAACATTTGACTCTTTGTAAAATTCTCAATTTTAGAAACTTTAAACTTGTAAAGGGTTGTACATGAAAATTAACACATATTTATTCCAACACTAACCACTCAACACAGAGTGAAAAACCCTAAATGACACTTCTAAATATAAACTTTGAGAAGCTCTTAAAATTTCAAAAGTAAGGTTGTTGCCATGTAACTGAAATTGGGCTCCTAACCAAATGCCTTCCATCACTCCATGTCAAGGACCCAAACACAGTCTTTGAGCTCCCCGGAGACAACCTAATCCAGTCACCGGAAACTCGAACCATAAACCCTTTCTTATCTCCCTTCTTCTCAAACCTCAATTTCTCCGGCACAACCACAACCTCCACTGTTTCAGGTGTACTCACACTAATTTGATACTCCATCGTCTCGTTCCGAACACTTGTCAGAGTACGATAAATTACCGTTTCTATTTTTCCTGCCACTTGTTGCTCAAAAACTACACTTATCGATGGGTAATTTATATCAGACGGTTTTTTAAGAGGTTTTGAGCAACGTGAAAAATTTCCTCTAGCAACAGATTTTATGTTCCGCCGTGAATAATTAGAACTGCATAAAAATTGGATGTAGTCATCGATAGTAATGTCATAAACGAGTCCGGGATCATTAGCCTTTTCAGGATCAATATGACCGGAACCTAAACCCCATGGGTTCGCATTCTCGCCGGAGGACTCATCAACGATGTTGTTTCCTTGATTATCCTCAATGTAAGCCGTTGTCATCAGAGCTGAACTGATCATCGCCGGAGACCACTCTGGGTGAGCGGTTTTCAACAATGCCGCTATCCCTGACACATGCGGGCACGCCATTGATGTTCCAGTCAGCACATTGAACTCAGTTCGCCGTTCATCGGCGGGAAGCTCGGTCGGGCCCACATTGTCTGGCCAGGCGGCGAGGATTCCGACACCGGGAGCGATAACATCCGGCTTGATGACATAAGCTGACTCAGCATTTGGACCACGTGCGGAGAAGGTGGCGAGGGTTGGCGCTGGAGTGACGTTGAGTTGGGTGGCACCGAAGATGAGCTGGCACGCCGCCGAGCCATTGGCGGCTTTGATATAGCTCTTGAGTTGTTCACCGGCGTGGAATCCGACGGCGGCCGCGGGGAGCATATGCGGGTCAGGGATAACTCCATTGCCTTCCGGTGATTGGTTGGCGAGGATCATTCCGACGCCACCGGCTTCCTTGACGGTTAATCCCTTCTCGGCACGTGCCACTCCGCCACGCTCGCAGAGAACGATACGTCCTTTAACGGCTGCAGGATCGAGAGAACCCTTGGCACACAACGCGGCGGAGGCGCGAATCCCGAGACTGGAGCTTGAATCACCGCCGTAGATCAAGGGGTAAGAAGTTTCGGGCTTGAGAGCGGGCCCGGTCCAGATACCATCACCGGCGAGAACCGAACCGGAATCAAGTTGGATTTGGACCGGAAACCGGCGATCCATCGTGCCAGCACCGACAGTGATCATCCATGGAGCGATGTTAGTCACCGTCGACTCAGTAGGGCCGTCATTACCGGCGGAGACAACGACGACGACACCGTGCTCGACGGCGCCGAGAGCTCCGATAGCAATAGGGTCAAGATGGTATGGCTTAACGCCGGAGCCGACGGAGAGGGAGATGACATCAGCGCCATCCCGAACGGCGGTGTCTAACGCCGCTAAGATATCAGAGTCAAAACAGCCGGAAGACCAACAGACCTTATAAACAGCGATGCGAGCATTGGGAGCGACGCCGGAGGCGATACCGGCGGCGTAGCCGTGGAGGGAGGCGGGGGAGGTGGGACGGCCAGCGGCGGTGGAGGCGGTGTGGGTGCCATGGCCGGTTGAGTCGTAAGGGGAGAGGACATCAGATGAGTTGGTCGTTTCAGTGGTGGAGTGACGAGCGCCGGAGAAAAAGAAGCGGGCGCCGATGAGCTTGTTGGAACAGGAGGAGGGAGGGAAGAGAGGGCCGGATTGGCAGATGCCGGACCAGTGAGAAGGGATTGGAGGGAGGTCGGAGTCGTTGAATGAAGGGTGGGATGGGTTGATGCCGGTGTCAAGTAAGGCGACGATGGAGGAGGAGCCGGAGATGGAAGAGGAGAGAAGGGAGTTGGGAAGGTTGGAAGAGGAGAGAAGGTTGAGGAAATGGGAGGAGTGAGTGGTGTGGAGAGAGTGAGACTGGTCGGGGAGGACGGAGAGGACGCCGGGAAGAAGACGGAGAGAATGGGCTTGAGAAGGAGAGAGGAGAGTGGAAAAGCCATGGAAGATGGTGGAGTAGAGGTGGAGAAGAGGGGAGGAAGGAGAAGGGAGAGTGGAGGAGTACCAGTGGTGGAGAGTGGGGAAGACTGAGGGTTTGAGTGAGGGGTGAACTCTAATTATGTAAGTTGATGGAGATGGAGATGATGGAGTGGAGAGGATGGAGAGGAAGAAGAAGGAGAGGATGAAGAGGGAGGAAGCCATGGAGAGATGGAG
The DNA here is from genome assembly GCA_020875875.1 of Dioscorea alata. Taxonomy (NCBI): domain Eukaryota; kingdom Viridiplantae; phylum Streptophyta; class Magnoliopsida; order Dioscoreales; family Dioscoreaceae; genus Dioscorea; species Dioscorea alata. The sequence continues at coordinate 763,884 of CM037016.1, forward strand.
AGGTGGTGGTGGTGGTGGTGTTGTTTATAGTGGGAGGAAGAAGGAGGAGATGTCATGGAGGTAAGGGGGTGATGTCAGGGAGGTGGAAATGGAGACAGGTTGCATGAATGGATGGCAGGCAAGACAGTTGAGGATGATGATGCATGAAAGACAATGATTGGTGTATATGTAGTGAATTTTTTTATTTTTTTTGGAAGTATGTGAATTAAGTATAAATAGTAAAAAATCATAACATTTATTTTGGGAGAAAATTTGAAATACTACCGTAAGTATGAGAAATCATTTGTATAATACCTGAATTAGTCTTTTTATTTTTCTCTCTTTCCTTTAGTCTTTTAAAAATGCTCACAACTAGTCCATTTACACTTGAAAATGGAGCCACTTAGTTTCTCTTCTCTTAATCTTTTCCCAACTAACCCCTCTATTTTTGAAAATACAAAAACTAGTTGAGTCATTTTCAAGCGTAGAGGAACTAAAGGGGTCCAATTTCAAAAGTAGAGATTAATTAGGAGCATTTTTTAGTAGAGAGACAAAAAAAGAGAGAGAGAAAAGTAGAGGGACCAATTTAGATATTATACCTAAATCATTTGGCTTCTATGTGTGTTGATTCATCTACTTTAAAAGTGAATTTTTTTTAATTAAAAAAAAAGGTGAATAACACTCAAATTAGTTTTGGATATGAGCTTGGTTTGCTTTGAAATGTTAATGTTAGATTAATTATCATTGTTGAAAAATAGAGGGTTATATATATATATATATTAAAGAAGCTATCATTGTTGGAGTTAATATGGGTTATTGTAATAAATAATCAAACCACTTTCTAAGATTTTTTTTTTACTCCACTTGAATATATTGAAATTTCTATCCTTTCAGATATATTTATAGAGGGTATACATTTAACCTATATTAGTTCATTGATGAATAATACTAGATATTTCACATATGTATTATATTTTTATTTTGAATTTAAAATTTTGAAATTTTAGGGATTGATATTGGGATGTATAGTTGTTTGCTTTGGTTAGTTTGTTATATATATTGTTGAGAAGATGTGTAAAGTAAAAATTTTCTAGCCATGAATAATTACGATTGGCAGAGCTAGGGGAGCGCCAAGGAGGGCCATGGCCCCTTTGGTTTTGAGTTTATTTTATTTTTTAAATATATATATGCATATAATACAAAAATAATATTTTTTTAAAAACATATTTGGTGAAATTTTATTGTTTGGCTTTTTAATATTTTACAAATTAATTTATATAAATTTTTTTGGCAAAATTCTATTGTTTCATGAGTTTTTTTTTTTAACGGTCTAAAATTATTATAGTTTTAGACAAACATATTTATAAAATTGTATTATTTAGCGTTAGTAACAATTTTTTTTTTAATTTACTGTTAGACAACTTGATTTTCTAAAAAATAGAATATATTTTATTTGAAAAAAAGTATAATTGCTAAACACCATTTTTTGTTCTTTTTACATATAAAAGTACTTACATTACATCTACTTACACATTTACTATTAACCGAACAACACCTAAAAGTGAGTCTCTATTTTCAGAAGTTATCATTATTGGAGTTAATATGGGTTATTGTAATAAATAATCAAAACACTTAATAGATTTTTTTACTTAAATATATTGAAATTTCCATCTTTTCAAATATATTTATAAAGTGTATACATTTAACTTATATTTGTTCATTGATAAACAATACTAGATATTTCACATATATATTATATAAAGGGGAACTTTATGAGGATATTAGAAGACATATAAATATATATATATATATATATATATATATATATATATATATATATATATATATATATAGGTGTGATTTCAATATTAAATAATGATACCTATGTAATGATATAAGACAATGAGAATTCTACTTGATATATAGTCTACAATTAATCAGTTTTAATCTTAACTCTAGCTCTTATAAAACCACAATACCCTAAAAATACCATCCTACGGTAAGAGAGTTGATATTTCATTACCTCCCATGCCAAAAGCCAAGGGTTAGAATCCCCGAACCCCAAGGTCGAGTGTTCATGCTTTATCTGCATTTATATAACAACAACAACAACAATAATGGCCTAGAAATACATATTTCAGGGTACATATAAATTTAGTCATAAGCAAACGAGGTACAAACATTACTCCAGTAATATCCATTGGAGGTCACCAAACATGGCCTAAATATTTATTTGGGATGCATGAAGAGAGAATTGTATTATTGTTTCACAACAATCTCTAGTACTGAGCATAAGGTTTCCAACTTGAATTTCAGTTTATGATTGGTGCTTTGCGCTTCTGGACATCAAAGTGGACATCAATGAGACCTGTAATCCCTGCAGTGATCTTTTGTCCTGCTTTTACAGGGCCAACACCTTGAGGGGTACCTGCACAAAAGGGCATAGCATGGCTAAGTATAGGTTCAGAGGTAAAACAAGTGTTTTGAAATTGTAAGGCTAGAAGGATATTCAAACAAGGCAAAGAGGAACTTGATTGTGAGATTAGTGAAGTGAGGTCATTCACAAGATTAGAAAGAACCTCTTTTGATATCTAAACCAAAATGAACAAGGGAACTTATTACTGATGCTTCCAACCATAAAAGAATTGTGTCGAGGTACCAATTTGATGTGAAAGACTGTGTCACCATGATTTACATGCATGGGCAGGTTCATATTCAATGAGAAGAATGAAACAAACAATTAGCTTACTGCGTGCCCCTAAGAACAATAATAACGATGTCTGACATTTTCTTCACAAAAATCAGTTACGGATAAAATTGGAACATATCCTTCTAATGTGACTGTGGTAAAGTCGCTTTTCATTCTTTCAACAAATAATTTAGGTATATAAAACTATATGGCATATTCTTCATTAAAAACCATAGGAAGCCCTCATACTTGCTAGTTATCTCAATAAGCTTCTAGTTTATATAGGTCTAGCTTAGCTTATCACTGAACAAAAATTACCTGTTAAAATGACATCTCCTTCCATTAGCGTAAAAAAGGAACTTATATGGCTGATGAGGAAAGGAAGCTTAAAGATCATATCCGAGGTTGAACCTTTCTGCTTGATTTCGTCATCAACCTGTATAACAAACACCATTGTGTTAACATTTCTGGCACAATGATATAGCCAGATATAAAAATCAGCGACAAAAAAGCACCTTTAACCATAACTCTAGGTCGTGGGGATCTGCAACCATTGATTTAGGCAACTGCAAGAGAAAGTGTGAACTTTAATTATTCAAATGAAAAGTTAACTCCAGAAAGCAAACGGAAAATTTCTTTTCCACTTTGATTCATCCACATCCTCAATTCCTGTGAATATCCATATGTGAATTTGGTTCCAGCACACAAGTATATGCTATGTACATGCACTATTAACTTTCAAATAAAAAGAAATATCCATCAGAAGGCTAGAAGAAAACCATTCCTCACTTAAAATAAGACACTGGAACAAAAACAATGAAAGAATATCTCACCACTTCACTTATTGGAGTGAAGGTGTCCTGCCCTTTGGCCAGTATCCATGGTAGACCAGCTGACTGCAATATATAAAACAATTATGGTTATTGATACATCTCATTCACAAGTTAAAATAATTTACAAAGGGGAAAAGCATGGTTGCTCTCACAGACATCCATAAGATTGACAAAACACCTCAGGGGTATAGAAGATAAGGATCAGCGCGAACGAAAGCAAAACATACCGACCTTATTTCCACACACACACACACACACACATATATATATATATATAAGTCATAACATATAAAAAAGAACTCTATATATATATGTATACTGTTTACCTTCGCTGAAGCTTGGATTTCTCTGGCGGTCATATCTAACGCCAATGCATATCCTGCAAGTGTGCACAAAGAGCAATCACATGGATAATATTGAAATCAAAATGAGGCTTGAGAACACTGAATACAAGAAATTTTCAATTGCATGAAAAGAAAAAGGCTCAAACTTCATCAAAAGCCCAACTTTTGACCTCTTGATTCCACAACAACATTGTTCCATGCTAATTCACAAAAATGTAAAATCTAAGACAAACATTTATACACAATTATTTCTATCTCGTCGATCCTTAGATCATAATCAACAACCTTACAAATTTGGGCCAAATTCTCAAAATCAAGACAAAATCACAACACAAGTACCTCCAACGTAATCCATGGCGGAGGACTCAGCGACATCACGAGCCTTACGCCCGATGACGACGGCGAGCTCCACCTCGTAATGCAGCCATTCAAGAGCGAGTGGGATCTCGATGGTCCCGCCGTTGCGTACGTATGAAGAAGTCGGCTTCATGAACAGCACCGGCTCCTGAAAACAACACCAAATCCCTTGATGAACATCGAATTGGAGGTCGATCTCGATGATAGAAGTAGCAATAGAATACCTTGGGAACGGCGTTGCCGAGCTCCTTGGCATGAGCCGCGTAGTTCCTACCCACGGCGATGATCTTCGTGCCCATCTCGAAGAGCTTCTGGCAAGAGGTCGCCATTGTCGATCAGAGAGACAGAGAGACAGAGAGACAAGAGGTTGTCGAAGCTGGACCATTTTGAAGACTCAAGTGGTAAAATTCATTATTGGTCCCTGAAAAAGACAAAGTGTTTATTTTGTCCGCGAAAATATTCATTTAGTCCTCTTATTAAATTCATAAAAAAATTATTTTAAGTAATAATTTAGTTGTAACGTTACAAAGTATTAAAATTTTGTTTTTTATAAAATAAAATAATATATTTATATTATAAAAATGACCAAAGCTCGCTGTTGAGTAATTTTAAAGCTAAAATGATGCTTATTTCTTTTCCTATGTTTGGTCACCAAAGTGACAGACTAATTTTAATTCATAAATTAATTATGACCTTGCTTCGATGTGAGAGACAGAAATGCTTTTTTTTATATAATTGATTTTTTTTCAAACAAAAATAAAAATAAATAAATAAAATAATGACATTTCTTGCTATTTTCCACTTCTAGAGATCATACGCTTGTAAATATAATAGGGTGCAGTGCATAAAATTTATAAGCTACGTTTTTTCTTTAATAATTTATAAATAATATATTAAAAAGATTTTATAAATGTTATCTTAACTAAGATAAAATCCATTTAATTTTTGAAAATTATCCATCAGCCTTTCATCACTTTTTCCTTGGTCATCTTTGTCCATCACACTCGTCAAATTGTGCGGGTAAATTTTTCTAGTGAGTACCTAAGTTTGACGAGCAATAATTTTCAATTTGTATCAAAATGAACACAAAGTTTTAATTTTGTTTCTTCAGCAGGACAATTGGAGAATTTTGGTTATAATCGAATGACGTGGAAACCGAAAATATGATGTGGACACCCACTAACCAACTTAGCACATGTCCACATCATCAAATTATACACATACATCATCATCCTTTTCCTTCCTCCCCTTCTTTATCTTCATCCCTTTCCAACTCTTTCTGACTTGGTTGATGATGTGGATAGTTGCTGACTTGGTTCCTGGACGTCCACATCATATTTCCGGCTTCCACATCACTCAATTATAACCGGAATCCCCCAATTGCCCCGCCGGAGAAATAAAATTAAAACTTTGTGCTCATTTTAATATAAATTAAAAGTTAGTGATCAAACTGATATATGACCAAACTTAGGTACTCACTGGAAAATTTACCCCAGAAAGATTGCGCTAAAAATACAACCATTGCCCTCAACTCTTTTGGGCAGAACAATCCTGAAAACTTTAATAAATGTGATAATTCACAAATAGTCAAAGCTCTTTATAGAAAATATATAGCAAAGGTACCCTTATGCAAAAGTTATTAGGTCACCATAAATTTTAACTGTTTTCACCTCCAAGATCAGACAATTACAGCACATCATCATGCTTGTCATTTTACTTACTATTCAGTCAATAGCAAAATCCTGTAGTCTTCCTTCGCCATTGCTAAGAGAGTGGGTAAATAATGACACCTGGGAAAAGAACCAGTTGGAAACAACAAAAATTTATTAGCAATATACCATGATAGATATCAAACAAATTTGGTATAAGTGGTTGATTTGTAATATAACTTTCTCTTCATTTATATCCAAATTCATCCACCATGAGTACAAGCATGCAAGAAATTAAAATGATAGAACAATTCACCTGCAGGAGTCTTCTGTAGGCACCAAGTCGTCTCCGTAACATTCAATTCATTCCAGTCGTTCCATCTGAACGAGTAAATATTTGAATTTTAGGTAATTGATGCATAATAGAACAAGGTTTCACATAGATGATAGAACTAGCTATCGATAACTTAGCAATGGTCAGTAGTTGTATTGCTGTAACTGCTATAGCAGGAGTTATTCAAAAGAATTGCTTGACGTAAAACAGACAGTGGATTTGTTTGTCTTTTGTTGTATCTTTTCTATATTTCAATAGATACTTTAATAAGCCAACGATTGTTTTGCCAACCACAGGGCAGCAGCCCAAGCAAGACAGATTCCACTGGCATATCAAAGTTTGCCATTTATCATTTGTTACTAATTAGTCTGTAAGACATCTAGTTGTCCAACAATAGTGTATATTTTCCAAGTACTTCAAAAAATATATGACATATCAGAAGAAAAACTAAGGTTTGGAAAAATTTGATGACTCTGTTGTTTTCTCAAGGATCTAATTTGTAATCTAAATCAGTCTACTCTAGGAAATGCAACTGCAAAGCAAACCAGAATCTGAAGCAATGCTTCCACTTAAATCTAAAAGATAATAGAGATGCACACCTTCCAAAGGCCATCATTGAGATAGTGCATGTTATCAACACCAATCCCCTTGTTGACAGCCCTTCTGTAACCACAAAGATACAGTACTTAGATTTCAATTAAAAAAAAATTTAAGTCACATCAGCTAGTAACTCATGTAATGATGCAAAGCCAAAACATCAAAAAAGGAAAAGACATTAGATAAAGATGGTGGAGAATTCTTGTACATGGGGCTGCATATATGTTGAAATTAAGGCATAAGACAACACGTTATCATCAATGATGAATATGTCATTCATGGCAAACAGAAGAAAAATATGGCAGTTGCAAGTAACAAAACCCAAAAAGTTGATAGGCCATAAAGATATATTTGCTTTGTCAAACAAACATGTCACATGATAAATATAAATTTAGGTTCAAGCTCAAAACTCACATCACCCTATAGGATTTTATAATGAGCTATCAATTTTTCACATCAAATAGGACATGAAATTTTAACAAGAACAAAGATACTTTTGTTAGTGAGAAGAGATGATTTTGTTATCAATTTTACCTAACTGATAACATGAACAATAAGGAAACAGTATACAAGAAATTCAATAATGGATTACAATTCAAGTTAGATTACAGCTTACATGTCTTTAGCTGACAGTTTGGTGAACCCAATAGCCAGAGCATGTTGTTTTCCTTCAGCCATAACAGCCTAGAATAAAAGGGCACAGATACAATGATTTCTCAAGCTAAGTATGCACATTGACATCTTCAGACAGCTCATTAAAATATAGAAATCTTATTTTCTTTAAAATTGTTCAAAAGAGCCAAGAGAACATATTGAACAAGTCTAAGAAAATCTTTCATAACACAAGCTTAAATTGATTGGTCGAACTGCTCACATGGCAAAGAATGACATGGTAATGAGGGCCTTGATTCAAAATACTAAAACAAACTGCACATATCTAATAATAAAAATTTAACTCTTCTACCCTAGATATCTAGCAAGCATGAAAACTTTTTCCACATAACATGAAATTTTTATCAAAGAGCAACTTATATATGGTGTACTAGCTAAGAGACATTGATGGGGAATTTTACCACGGGGGTTTCTTCTGATACTTCATCATCCATAGCACCACCAGGAGATGTAAGGCCAGGGCACATTATGTTTGCACCAGCAAGGACAAACTTGATTGCACCTCTATCCACTTGGAACTTCTTCATTATATCAGGATCTAAAAGGCATAGTATATTGCAAGAGTGAGAACATGAAACAACATAAGACTACATAAGAACTAAATGATCAAAGCTTTCATCCTAACTGGTGCCAGAGGTGGGAAGGTTGATTTTACCAACAGAAAGTTTAATTTGGCATTTATTACAGAATGAGGAAATAAAAGTACAATCATTTTCTCTTCAATAAGATATAATAGTCTTAAGGAGATAAGTATGACCATATCACCAAAGGATACATCTCATCCGTGTCACAAGCATAACATGCAAAAATAAGTACAATGATAAGTTGATAATATACTCACACTGATGAAGAAGCCTAAGTGTCGGCATGTAAGGACCATCACGAACATTGAAAAATAGCGGAACATTGTTCACCACAACAAGATTTAGGTGATTTTGGCTAGAAAAGAGAAAGGGAATAAATGAAATCAATTTCCTAATATAAGCAGAAAAACTCACATAGAGAAGAACAGGAAAGGGAAAAAAATATATAGCATGAAACAATTGGATACTAATTATCACAAATATGTGGACGGTGAAAAAGGGGTGTCAGGCATAAAGTGCTTATACCAATGGGGATTGGTCAAATAGTAGAGGGTTGAGTCATTTAAACAAGTGGTTTCTAGTTTGAATCATTGTATATGTAAAAACACCAGATGGGAGAGGTCTACCCTTTATATGGCTCTTGGTAACTCGACCCAAAAAACTAATGTTCAAAGACCAAAAAGAAAAGAAAAGGCATAGAGTGCTTGTCACAAAATCTACCAATCAACATTCAAGCACATTCTCGTACATCAGCAATTTAGGGTTAATTTTTAGCTTATGAATTATCACGTATTATGCCATCATGGTGATTGGGGTATATTTTGAAGGTAAGCTGACTGATACTAGCATACTATATCCTTTTCTACATGAACATAGTACAATTTCCATTGTTGTTCTCATGCTGAGAAGAAGGTCACCAGCTGAAGTTGTTTTTTATACAAAAAAACTAATAGTTGGAAACATAAAAGCATCATGGCAAAAATCCTTCACAGAATAAATGGTGTTGGAGAATAACATCAAAATTACTACACTAAAATATAATTAATAATGAACAAGCATAAATAATAAAGACTATGGAGAATAAATCAAACTAGCAAACAAAACTATGATAAACATCCAAGGAATGAAAAGACTAACCACTTCGCAACAAGTAAGGGTGACTTCTTTGGAAGTAAGTCTTCCAACAAAGGTTCAAGTCCTGGGTACTGCAATAGATACCATGGTTATACTCCCCAAATCCATAAAAGTAGTATACATGAGATCACAATAAATCAAATTGCAACTCCAACCTCCTCAGCAATGCTTTGACGGATCTTCCTCTGGACTGATGTTTTAACTTGATTTTGCGCAGAGATGTCTTCAAAGGAAAACCTTCAAAGCCACAAAAATTCATACTATCAAAAACATAGGTAAAAATCAACAAAAAAAATATATCAAATTTGCATCTTTATTGTCATCCATAGAACGGAAGAAAAAAAACCACTAGGGCATCTGATCTCGATATGAGCATGGAATTCACATTGCATCAAATCATCACTCACATAAAGATATAATCATCCACAATTATCAATAAAACTAGAAAAATCGAACTCTATTTAGAAACAAATCTTAGATTGCATTGAATCAAAGAAAGCACTAACAAATTCCACAAAAGAAACAAAAAAAACTCCAGTAAAACCTAAATCAGAAGAGAGAAGATGAAACTCTTTGAATGGAGAAATCAAACAGAGATCGAGATGGAGATTGCTTACTTCTTGAACATCTCGACGAAGGGTGGAGGAGATCGAGGGCTTGGAAAGTGGAAAGTGGGAACTGGGAATCGTCTCGTCAGTGGCGAGATGGCGAAGTTAGAGGTTTTGCTGATCTTTTGGTGCGAATCACGAGGCAACAAACAAGAGATATGATTGATTTGGCGGGCAATTTGGGTTTGATTGGGTTCGGATCCAATTAGTTGGTTGAACCAGATAGAGTCAAATTAGTTGGTTCAACCTTAAAATAAGATTGAAATTTTATCTATATTTAATATTTATGGAGTAAATTAGAAATAATGAAAAAAAATCCACTTATTAGCGAAGTTTGATCTAAATGGTAAAACCCTGGGTTGCAGTAACTAACTAGTCTCAATTCCCTTCTACAAATTGTTTTTGTCGGAGTTGTGTGAAATTGTTCAAAGACAGAGCTCGATTTAGAGTAACACTATGAGAATTTGAAAGAAGTCGATAAAATATTAAAAAAAAATTATAATTTATTATCAAATGATTCATACTCCAACGATATTGGGACTATTGTAAAAAATGAGTGTGAGGTATTTTAGAAATAACAAGATAAGTTTCACTGAATATAATATTAGTAATAAATTGTCAGTTTTGAATGAGTTTGTTATCCAAATTCAGTGTCATCAAATGAGTCTTTATGCATATAGTGCATGTCGCCTTTACCATTTCTTTCTTTTGTATTTTTTGATAAGTCCATGCTCTCTCAAATTCATTTTGATTGACTTATACATCAACTCAATTAATCATTAAGCTTTGAATTAGTATTATATATATATAATATTCATTTTTTTGTACAAACATGTTGGCCTGTTTGTTTAAAAAGTGTTTTTTATTATTTATCTATAAATAAAAAATAATGAAATAATGCCACGGCACACAATCTCATGCATTTTGCGCTAAAAAACAATTTAATATAAAATATAATAAACTAAGAAATAAGGAGACTCATCCAATGTACACAAAAATCAGACCTACCTTGAAACAAACATGTCCTTATAATGTGAATTAATTCATTTTATTCTGATGGTACCTTGAGTGCATTAAATTCAAATTTTTTTTTTTTTTATTGTCATACTGCCAAAAGTACAAAATAACCATTAAAAATTCTTGTTCATCTCTGTCTTTTAAATGATAATATTTTCATTGAAAAAAAACCCACTAAAAATTAATATATTATTTTCAAAACCTTCATTAAAAATAAAAAATATTTTATAACCACGCATTAGATACGTGTTCATCTTAGCTGAAAACAAGGCTAGTCAAATAAAGGTGGCGACATTTCCTCAAATTTTCTGGTTCAGAAAAAATAAATTAAATTAACATTGAAGAATTAATATGATAGACATTCAGAGAAAAAAAAAAATTGGGAGAACACTAACATTTTCACTCTTTTCCTTATATATATATATATATATATAGAGAGAGAGAGAGAGAGAGAGAGAGAGTGTGTGTGTGCTCGCGCGTGCGCCCGAATCATATTGATAGATTAAAAATCTATTGATGTTGATGCAGGCCGTTGAATTTTAATCCAATGGTTGTGATGTTCGATAAATATTCCCAGTCGACTTATTCTATATATATTAATGAATATGACAAGTGTAATAATTATTGGGAAAATATGCACAGTAAAAAATTTATCATTCGGTCGATAAAACTAGAATTGGACTGCAAATTAACTCTTATATCAAAACCCTTTTTATAGTATATATTTTGTGCATTAGAGGACTCCCACTGTTTGTGGAGAGTGTCATGTTGTCCACCATTTATTGGGTAGAATTTATATCTTTATTCATTATACAATACTCTTCATACATTATTCAATAAGTAAAGTATTGTAAAAAATTGTTCATTTACTATTTACTGATACTGGTATGATTTTTAATGAAAAAAGTTATATTCTTCATTTTTCTGTATAACAAGGGATCATTATAAAATTATAGTTCTTAATATATCATGTCGAATGCATTTGATAATTTCATTAACTGGTGCATCCTCTGTACCTGTCTATTATTTAACGGAAAAACAAAAAAAGTTTTTTTTTAAAATACTTTTTTTTATAATTTTATTATCACTTTATAATCTCCCACACTCCTTGGGAAGTGGGAACATCAACACCACATAGAGATAGAGCATTAATTAATCCTTGTTCTAGAAGTGTATAATTGTTTAATTGTATGTATGTACCTAAAAGGATAAGATCACACCTCTCTAACAAACCTCTCGTTTCCCCTCACTAAATGACAAACCGGGAATCGATTAAGAACGCGTTTCCCCTTCTCTTCAGTGTCTCCACTTCTTCACCATTTTCCCATCCCGCCACGCAACTCTTTCCATAATAATCTCTCCATAAAAATCCCCAATTTCTACTCTGTTTTCCAATTCTCAAATCGAGGAATTAGGTAGAGAGAGATGGCTAAAGGGAGGACGGAGATCGAAGTGGGAGCTGATGGTGTGGCGCTCATCACTATCATCAATCCTCCGGTCAATTCTCTTGCCCTGGATGGTACAGTCTCTCTCTGATGTTTTGTTTTCATGGAGATCTTTTGATTTTTTATTTTTTTTGGTTGGGATGATTTTGAGATCTTTTTCTTCTTCATTGAATGCGGAAAGTTGAGTTTTTTTACTGTTCTTGTTTGTGAGCGATTTGTGGGGAATTTGTTTGTTGTTTTAGTGTTGCGTAGCTTGAAGGAGAGCTATGACGAAGCTTTGAGAAGAGATGATGTTAAAGCAATTGTTGTCACGGGTAATGAGCTGTTTGAGATTTGTTGATTTTTTTTTAGTTTGTGTTGTGGAGTTGTAACTGTTAGAAGGCTTTGATTAAGTTTTGAGTTTTGCTGTTGAGCAGGTGCTGGTGGGAGGTTCTCAGGAGGGTTTGATATAAGTGCATTTGGTGGTATTCAAGAGGGAAAGGGTACTGTTTTCTCTCCTTTCTTTATTAATCCATGATTTTATTTTGTATTTTTGATTCTGCCTTCTAATTCAAAGTTTTATTTTTTTTTGTTTTGTTTTGTTTTTATCAGGTGAGCAAGTAAATGCTGGTCATATCTCTATTGATATTGTCACAAACACTTTGGAAGGTATTTTTTTTTTTTTTGTCTACTGAATTGATTTAATAGGATTTTATAGGCTGAAGCTGGTGTTGGTCTTATATGTTATCAGGTGCGAGAAAGCCATCAGTTGCAGCTATTGATGGTCTGGCTCTTGGTGGTGGGCTTGAAGTTGCAATGGTATGCAATACTAATTTTTCATGGATTTCAATTATCTTTAATATTTGAATAAGTTTTTTTATATTTGTGCTTAATTTTCTTTGAAAAGGCATGCCATGCTCGCATTTCTACATCAAATGCACAACTTGGGTTGCCTGAACTTCAACTCGGAATTATACCAGGGTTTGGAGGTTTGTTCACCAGCCTATGCTATTTAAATTGAATTCTAGGATAAACAATTTCTGTAAATATTATGTGGACTGTTTAGTTCGATTGAATTTTACTGGTTAATGGACAATCCAGTATACACTTCGTTTCTAGACAGGTTGATGAGTTTTTGTTGTTTGTTTGTAGCTAATCTGTTAAATGACATGTTTCAGGAACACAACGATTGCCACGCCTTGTGGGCCTTGCTAAGGCCCTTGAAATGATGTTGGTGTGTTGTTGTATTTTCAGTCAATGAATATTTTGTTATGCCTACCGTTTCAGTTTAGTTCTTTGAATCACAGTGCTGCCTCTGAACAGATGTCCAAGCCTATAAAAGGGAAGGAGGCCCATGAGCTGGGCTTGGTTGATGCCATAGTTCAACCTGGGGAATTGGTCGATGCTGCCCGTGCCTGGGCTTTAGACATTGCTGCGTTTAGAAAACCATGGATCAAGAGTCTTCATAAAACTGACAAGTTAGAACCACTTGGTGAGGCTAGGGAGATACTGACATTTGCAAGAGCCCAGGCTCGAAAGCAAGCGGCTAATCTCCAACACCCGTTGGTTTGCATTGATGTTATCGAGGAGGGTGTTGTGTCAGGGCCTTATGCAGGGCTTCTGAAGGTATGATGATGTCAAATCAAGTCTACAACAAGCTCTTTTTTTCTCAGCCCAACTGCTACTGTATTGTAGCTCACACTAAATCTGGTTTTGGCAGGAGGCACAATCTTTCGAGATGCTTCTTCACTCCGATACATGCAAAAGCCTTGTCCATGTGTTCTTTGCACAACGGGCCACTACAAAGGTTCAAACTTACATACAATGTCACTTTCATGCGTGATCATATCATGATAATGCCACTTTACTTCATTCACGGCTTTCCTTTATACACACTTGTGATATTTTTTTTTCTATTTCATAAGATAAGAATAGTCTCCTGTTCATGCATTGGTATATTCTTCACACAACTCAAACCTATTTGAGTTCTTTCTTCTGTAATTATTTACCTAATGCCTTTTTTACCTGTGACAGGTCCCTGGGATTACTGACTTAGGTTTGATGCCAAGAAAAATAAAAAAAGTTGGTATTCTTGGCGGAGGTCTAATGGGGTCTGGAATTGCAACTGCACTAATACTGAGTAATTATCCTGTTATACTAAAGGAGGTCAATGAGAAATTTCTAAAAGGTGGAATGGATAGAGTGAAAGGTATATGCTTCTATTCTTTTTTATTATATTACTTTGATCACACTGTCTTCTTTTTCAAATGTAATATGCTTAATTTTGCTACCTATATTTTCAGCCAATCTGCAAAGTCGTGTCAAGAAAGGGACAATGACTCAAGAGAAGCTTGAAAAGACCCTCTCTCTCCTCACAGGTGTTCTAGATTATGAAAGCTTCAAAGGCGTGGATATGGTCATTGAGGCAAGTTCCAATTTCATTCTTTATCCAGTCGCAATCTCCCATTCCTTATGATATGTGTACATATTCTTCTTTCTTGTTCTAACATGAAAATATTTATTTCTTTTTTCTTTTTTAACAGGCAGTTATTGAGAATGTGTCCCTAAAGCAACAAATATTTGCTGATCTAGAAAAATTCTGTCCTCCCCACTGTGTGCTTGCGACAAACACTTCAACTATAGACTTGAATTTAATTGGAGAGAAGATCAAGTCTCAGGATCGCATTGTCGGTGCACATTTCTTTAGGTAATACTTTTAGAATTATATGCATGCCTTCTCTCTTGTTCCAACTGCTAATAATTTTTCCTTAACAGTCCTGCTCATATCATGCCTCTACTGGAAATAGTTCGTACTCATAAAACATCACCACAAGTTGTAGTGGACTTATTAGATGTGGGGAAGAAAATTCGGAAGACACCGGTAGTTGTCGGGAATTGTACAGGATTTGCAGTCAATAGGATGTTCTTTCCTTATACACAGTCAGCACTCTTACTTGTGGATCATGGTTTGGATGTCTATAAGATTGATCGTGCAATTACCAAATTTGGAATGCCAATGGGCCCTTTCAGGTAACTAATTTACATAGCTCCAAATTCTGTATTGCTTTTTGATAAATCTAGCCCAATGGGATTTGAGATTTCATTTGTTAGGCTGTTGCCTTAAGAAGTAGAATTAACTGATGCTTTTGCCTCTTGGATGAATGATTTTCTCTGCTTGCAGACTTGCTGACTTGGTTGGGTTTGGGGTTGCCTTAGCCACTGGAAGCCAATACCTTCAAAGCTTTCCTGAAAGATGCTACAAATCAATGCTGATTCCAATCATGGTTGATGATAAGAGAGCAGGTACTACATGCATGATCTGGCTTGCACTATGCTACATGTTTATGTTTTAGGTTTAGTTGGTTTCTGCCAATTCACCTGGTATGGTCTGCTCCAAACTCTTTTTTTACTGTTTCTCACCTTTTACGGGACATGCTCAGGTGAAGCTACACGGAAAGGTTTTTACATTTATGACGGTAAACGGAAGGCTAGTCCTGATCCTGAAATAAAGAAGTATATAGAGAAATCAAGGAGCATGGCTGGCAGTGCTCCTGATCCAGAGGTACTCCTCTTCCCATACATGATTAGCTGGATGAAGTTGGATCAACTAGTTTTAACAGGAAATTAGGCTGATTATTCCAAATTGCTTATTAATTTTCATGCAAGGGAATTCACTTTTTTATTCATTTCCACAAGTGATACTGTGAAGTCACAAAATATATAAATCATAAAGCATAAACTTGATAAACTTTTCCTAGTGTTGTCATTTATTTATACAATAAGAAAACAATCCTTGTAGACATTTATAAATTTTTCAATGTGGAATGCAGATAATGAAGCTATCAGATAAGGATATAGTAGAGATGATATTCTTCCCTGTTGTCAACGAGGCCACACGTGTCCTCGACGAAGGAATTGCTGTTAAGTCATCTGATCTTGATATTGCTTCCATCATGGGCATGGGCTTCCCTGCTTACAGGTTTGTTCTTTAATTCAGTACGAATCGTCTCTTTCGTTTCGTATCTAAATTATTCTACTCAAAATGACAACAGAGGTGGTGTTGTATTCTGGGCTGATTCTCTTGGAGCAAACTACATCCATACCAGATTAGAAGCCTGGACGAAGAAATACGGTAATTTTTTCAAGCCTTCTGCCTATTTAGCAGAAAGAGCAGCTAAAGGATTGTCATTGGTGAGAATCAAAACTTATTCACATACTATTAATTTCTAATTTTCAGTTTATCATGATTGAATTGTAATTATGCCATGAATTTCCATGCAGAGTGCTCCTGCAAGTCAATCAAAATCAAAATCCCGGCTTTAGATTAATCGATCTTGAATGAAATACTGCAGCAATGATCTTCGACAAAAATGAATAAATTCAACAAAGGGGATATGCATGCCCTATCCTTCTTTTTCTTAGTTTTTAAGGCAGCAAATGTTTGATAAGATAAAACCTTTTTATAGACTCAATGTTGTTACTTGTGTTATACTTGAAACTATGTAATGTTGTGTCTTCTATATCTGAATTTTAATCTGGTGGACTCTGTTCTATAATAACTACCATGGAATCGAACGGGTGAGGTTGAGCCACATTTCGGTTCTATAATAACTATCACAGAAATGGTTTTGTAGGATCATCTCTCCTTCTATTTTGAGAGTTTTTTTTTTTAATTTAAATCTCATTTATTTTGTTTATTAAAAAATGTGTAAGCCTTGGTTTAGGTATTATCCTTGGTTTCAGTTTTGTTCTTTGACAAACACAAAATATTAATTTCCATTAAAGAAAAGAAAAATATATATATTATAATATAAATTAATAGTCTTAAATACAATTGTTGATAAATTCCTCTCCATGCACTAAATACCTAATAAAAACAAATATAAAAATATAACTAAGAACTAAAAATGCTTCTAAATTACAAATTTATTATTATTCCGTAAAAGTGAAGTATATTAATAAGAAATTTAATTTAACTATAATTAATACCAAAATTTATTTTGTACTTCCTTTGGTTTTTTTACTTGTTTTTTTTGGTCTCGTTTATTTGTCCATTTAGAAAATTTATAAAACATTTAAAATTATTTTTTCAATTTTATTTTTTATATTTAATGTAATTATATATTTTTCAATAAATCATATTCAATTATACATTTTATTAAATCATATTTTAAATAAAAATAATTTTAAAAAATAAATATAATTTTTAATTATCAATTAATTTTAATTAACTTTCTTAATATGTATAAATTAGTTAAATTAAAAAAAATAAATAAGCGAAAAATAATAATAATTCACTAATAATTAGGAGCATAAATCTCAATGCACTAAATCTCGAGAATAATTAGTAATACATCATCGAAATGAGAAGCTCATCATCGAGAAAGAGAAAGAATTCTTGTTTTTCAATTATATATTTTATTAAATCATATTTTAAATAAAAAATTTTTAAAAATAAATATAAATTTTAAATTATCAATTAATTTTAATTAACTTTCTTAATATGTATGAATTAGTTAAATTAGAAATATATATATATATATATATATATATATATTAAGAAAGCGAAAAAAATAATAATTCAGTAATAATTAGGAGCACAGATCTCAATGCACTAAAAGTGATGATCTCAAGAATGATCAGCAATAGATCATCGAAATGAGAAGCTCATCATCGAGAAAAAGAAAGAATCCTTGTTTCTCTCATGGTATGGCTCCATTGCTCCACCTCCTCCTCCTCCTTCTCTTCGCCCTTGTGATCCCATCCTTGGCTGGTAAGAGCCCCTCAATCCTCTCTCTAGGGTTCCTCAATCCACTATACTCGTTCTGCGATTCATAAAGTGATCATTTTGTGTTTGATTCTCAATACTATGATTTATAGTTTTGTTTTTCCTTGATTTTTGGCTTGAATTGATCACTGAATGCTTGAGAATTTTTCAGGTAAATCTAGTGGAGTTTGTGTTTCTCCTGGTGGTCGCTTTCCTCCATTTTCATCCGAAGGGAAGGCCCCTGGATTGGTCTCCAGAGGACCAAGAGATTTGGCTCTTTGTAGGGTTTTTAGAAAGAATACTTGTTGTGATTTAGCTCAGACTTACCCTTCTTTGTTGGCTATTAGAAGGTTGGCTTCTGCTGGAGAAGCCAGTCAAGAGTGTTTGAGTTTGTGGGAATTGTTGGAGTGCTCTATATGCCATCCTCTTGTTGGTGTTCAGCCTGGGCCTCCTCTAATTTGTGAATCTTTTTGTGATGGGATTTTTCAGGCTTGTGCCAATGCTTACTTCTCAATTGATGCAAAGACACAGGTGATTAATAATCTCAGTTTGCTGTGGATTTTATTTGATAATTGTATTTGTTTTGTCTGAGATTTTGATTCAAAAATTAACTTGGTTTGTTAGGGTTTTTCCTGCTTTTTGAACTGTTTAGGCCGCTTTGTTCCTTCTGATTACTGGCTAAAATTGGTTATTTGTCTTCATCATGTGGATGTTGATTAAAATGATAACTCTAGACAATTTAAGAGATCATCAGGACAAAGGATGTTGCTTGAGATGCTTTACGGCTTCATATATCTGAACATGGTGTTTCAGTAGATCTTTCTGCTCATCTATGGTACACTTAGTTTTCTAGACAATCTTGTATCGTCTATAAAAGATAACTACTGTAATTGATTTTGTATTCAGATATGGTGATAATAAAGTTAGTATGTTATGAATCTGCATCAATTAATTACGTATATATATCAATGTCATGAAAGCTATTGTTCAAGATGTCATGCTTGTGATTGTGATTTGTTAATGTGCATGACGGCTCATTAATGGACCGTTATTTGTCGTCAAGCGAAGAACTGAGTCTGGTTTATCCTTGTCAGGTTTTGTCTCCATGTGGACCTAGTGATGTCGTTTGTGGCAGGGCAAGTGAATGGGTCTCAAACGGTACAGAACTCTGCCACTTAGCGGGTTTTGCAGTGCAACCGGCTAATTTTATCTCCCAGAGTGACACTGTGCCCTTCTGTTATGGAGAGAAATCGAGCATTGAATCAGTTGCTGGTTCATGGAGCACTCCTCGATCAAGGTCTCTTTTTAAGGGTGGGAAGTCTAGGGTGCTTGAAGATTTTCGGCAATGGTTGGGCAACATGGCAACTACTGAAAAGGTTTCATGGGCAATTGGAGGGATGGTTCTCACTGCAGGACTCCTCTTTGTAAGGTTAGTCCTCTGACATGTACATGGCTTATAATAGCAAGGCATGTTACTTTTGGTTTGTGGTAGTTAATGTATGATATCGTGATATGCAATAAAAAGTTTTGGTTTCGATATGTTACATATTCTGCAATAAACCTAGAAGCTAGAAGCATAAAATGTATCACACTCGCACAGTATGGTGGGATACCAAATGGCAACTTAGATGTTCCTAATGTATCCACTAGGTTTTTTGGCTATTTATAGGTGATTTTAAGTTGCCATTCTCCATGGGGAAAAAAAACCTCCAACACCATGTCATTGTTTATGGTGCTAGCTTAATCAGTAATTGACGCAGTGCCATAAATTTTCATCCGAAGTGCATATGTGTTTGTAGTGAAAACTAACCAGGAGGATCCAAGGGTGAGTCCTACATGCAGTTTATATTTCCCCCCCTTTTTGTGATAACAAGTTCATATTATCTCTCTAGATAAATATGTATGTGTGTATGTATTGTATTGTATTGTACTATATTGTATGTATTGTATGCATATTTATATGTATGAATGTATGAAATGCAGCTCTGTAAATGAAAATGATCATTTGACCCCAATGTGTGCATATGCAGTGAGACCAGCTGGCTGGTAGGATTCAAGGATGAATTCTACCTTCCGTTTATAATTTCATGGTGATAGTGCAGTTTTGGTCCAATACTATGTCTCTATATTCTTTTTGGTCCCTAAACTGGAAAATTTTAAAATAAATAGATAAATAAATAAAGGAGTTTGTTTTGGCCCTTTAACCAAAAAGAAGATCGCATGTAGCCCCTAAAGTATGAAAACAGTGAGTAGCTTTGGTCTCTATTTTTCTTTTTAAAATTAATCCTTTGATTCAAACTAACTTTTTTGTTTTTTCATTTAACGGACCAAAGCGCTATTTTCATTTCACAGAATTTCTACTATAACTTTTTACTCTTGTTCAATGCCCTCCTATATAGGATCTAGGAAGCACCCATAGCAGTGTGCACCGAAAGAAGTTACTTTTAGATAGCGTTTAGTTGGATGTAATTCTATATGCGCTGGATTTCTAATTACAATGTAACTGGAAATACTTGGTTTTCAAAATACAATGCAGTCAAATCTTGTGTTTAGTTGGATGTAATCGAAATTATTGTATTATAAGATTTTATGTTTGTTTGGAAGGATTTGTTAATCTGGAGTCGGAAAACATGTGTATAAGTGTATGTATATGTCTGTGTATATACATATATCAGTATATATATATATATATATATATATATATATATATATATATATATATATAAATATATGTATGTGTGCATATATGCATATATATACATACCTGTATGTGTATTTGTATATATAAACATACTATGTATAGGTATATCTAGAAGTGTATATACATACATGTATGTATGTATATATGTAAAAATACATATGTATGCTTATATAAATATATATGTATATGTGTGTATAAGTATATGTATAGATTTATGTGTGTGTATGTATGTATGTATATATGTATATATACATATGGATATACATTGGTTTTGAACTCTCTCGATTTAGTTTTACGGTCATTTTGACCGTAAACCAAAATCCCTCAATGATGGGATTTCAAAAACACCTGAAAAATGAAATACCTCAAAACAAACACTCGAGTTTAAAAAGACAAGGAATTTGGAGTTACATGTAACCCCAAATCCCTTGAAATAAACACCACCTTAGTGATTGAACATGATTGCAATGAGAAATGTAATTCAGCAATAAAATTAGATGCTTGCTGCAATGTAGACATATGGCCTTGGCTTGATAATGTTTGCTAGCTATCCTGTTTTATATGTTATTTCATCGATAACTTAGGACAATTCATAAATACATTTCAACTTGATTGGATTTCCAAATCGAAATGTGCTCTTGTGTTTGCAAACTTAGAAATCAGAGATTGGAACTTACGATGCAATTGTCGATGATTAAACTGCAAAAGAAAAAGATGCTTGCTGCAATGTAGACATATGGCCTTGGCTTGATAATGTTCGCTAGCCATCCTGCTTTATATGATATCTCATCAATAACTTATGACTGTTCATAAATATATTTCAACTTGATTGGATTTCCAAATCGAGATGTGTTTTTGTGTTTACAAACTTAGAAATCAGAGATTGGAATTTATGAAGTAATTGTCAATGATTATACAGCAAAAGAAAAAGATGCTTGCTGTAATGTAGACCTATGGCCTTGGCTTGACAATGTTTGCTAGCTATCTTGTTATATATGTTATCTCATCAATAACTTCAGACTGTTGATAAATATATTTCAACTTGATTGGATTTCCAAATTGAAATGTGCTTTTGTGTTTACAAACTTAGAAATCAGAGATCGGAATTTATGATGCAATTGTCGATTATTATGCAGTAAAAGAAAAAGATGCTTGCTGCAATGTAGACATATGGCCTTGGCTTGATAATGTTTGCTAGCGATCCGGTTTTATATGTTATCTCATCGATAACTTATGACTGTACATAAATATATTTCAACTTGATTGGATTTCCAAATCAAGATGTGCTTTTGTGTTTAAATGGAAATCAGAGATTGGAGTTTATGATGTAATTTTCGATGATCATGCAGCAAAAGAAAAAGCTATAGCCGACGGCAGAAACAGGCAGCTATTTTTCGCACAGCCAGAAAACTAGAAGCAAGGATCAACCAACAACCTGCAAGAAAATAGAAAGGGGCCTCATTTCTTTCTAATTCTCATTTTCTTATATATTAGAATGTTAGTTTTGTGCATTGTTTCAGTAGCCATTGTGATGTAAGCTCAAAGATAATATATTTCTGTTTAGTTCTTAGTTAGAGACTGTAACATCCAAGCAATCTCTTAAAAACATTGCTGTTTCCTAATTGTTTTCTTTGTAAAATGGAGAGTTTTCTTTAAAAAAAAAAAAAAAAACAAATGCAAAAAGGAAAACTATGTTTTTTTAAGAGCATTTCTGGAGTGTAGATAATAATAGGTACAACTACTAGTTGGTATAATAAAGTTTGTGTTGTTATGAATTGATGCGTTGAGAAGAATAAATGTGGATGCGTTTCTCCTCCATTAATATCCCTTTTCGTTACTTAACATTGGGCTATATATACAAGGGTTCCGATGTGTGTTGTAGAGACAATTCTATCTTCAATATTATAACTCTTCTTCTCACTATTATTTCTTATTTGTTTTCTATAGGTAATTTGGGTAATTATTTTACTTTCATTTATTTTATTGCTTATTTATATGTCACAAATTTCTTTACTTTTTAACACGTTATCAGCACGAATTTGCTTTTGATATATATATTATTTTGATTTACTTCATACATGCTTTATTTTTATATTGACTAATACTAAATTTATTATTTGTCGTTTTCATTATTTCAATATTTTATTTTCATTATTAATATATTCATTGAATTATTGTTATATCATTTATTTTCTATAGAATTCGATATTATGGCGAATATCGCAAGAAGAGAATTCGAGGTTCTTAATATCTCTGGGAGCAATTATATATCGTGGAACCTCGATGTTAAGCTCCATCTAAATGCTAGAAACCTGGGAAAAACAATTGAGGCTGCTAACAATGAGCCAATTGATAATAAATCAAAAGCATTGATATTCATACGTCATCATCTTGATGATAGCCTGAAAAATGAATACTTGACTATTGAGGATCCACAGGAATTGTGGTTTTCCCTAAAAGAGAGATTTGAACATCTCAAAATGGTTTATTTGCCAAAAGCACGTAATGATTAGGCAAATATCAGGTTTCAAGATTTTAAAAGCTTGCAAGAATATAATTCCGAGCTATTTAAAATAGTTTCGGTGTTACGTCTCTGTGAAGAAACGGTGACAGAAAATATGATGCTTGAAAAAACATTCACAACATTTCATGCTCGAGATGTTATATTACAACAACAATACAGAGAAAAAAATTTTACTAAATTCTCTGAATTGATCTCTTGTCTCCTTGTGGCGGAGCAAAATAATGAATTGTTGATGCTAAATCATCAAACCCGACCATCCGGATCAACGCCACTGCCTGAAACCAATTATGGGCAAGGAAAATGACATCGTCGTAATGACGGTTATAAGAACCGAGGTGGAAGAGGTTATCGTGGTGGTCGTGGCAAACGTGGTCGTGCTGGGGGCCGAAATTATTTCGGACCACACGATAGTAAAATAAATGTGCATCATCAAAAACAACAAAACCACAATAATGGATTAGACAAGAAAAGAGATACATGTCACCGTTGTGGACTGGAGGGTCATTGGTCTAAAATTTGTAGAACCCCCAAGCATTTTGTCCAACTTTACCAAGATTCACTTAAAAACAAAAAGGGTAAAGGTGTTGAGACAAATTTTGCAGACAACTCCACAGAAACTGACTTTGTTGATGATATAATTCAGAATACACACTTAGATATGTCAGACTTTTTAATAGATTAGATTTATAATATATGTAGTATGTTTTTTTTTAATATGTTATGCATTTCATTAAAGTTATATTCCTTTGTTATGCTATAGATAAAATATGGGTGATGATGAATGCATTGTTGACTGTGGAACGACACATACTGTATTGCAAAAGCAAATATATTTTACATCCTTATCAATGAAAAAGGCTTTTATAGCCACAATAGCTGGGTCATCAGACCTGATTGAAGGTTCCGGTAGAGCAGCACTGGTGTTACCAAATGGGACACCTATGCAGATTAAAAATGCTCTTTATTCTCCAAAATCCGGAAGAAACCTTTTAAGTTTTAAAGATATACGTCTCAATGGTTATCATTTAGAGACGGTTGATAAGGAGGGAAAAGAATATCTTTATATTACTCAAGTTATTTCATGCCAAAAACGTGTACTTGAAAGCTTTTCTTGTATATCTTCAGGATTATATTGTACACATATTAAAGTGATAGAATCACATACGGTCTTAACCAAGAAGGTTAATGATCCAGAAATATTTAAACTATGGCATGAAAGACTTGGGCATCCTGGTGCTATTATGATGCGTCGGATTATTACTAGTGCCCATGGACACCCATTGAAGGATTATAAAATCCTAACAAATAATGAATATGCATGTTCAGCATGCTCAATGGGAAAATTGATAACCAGACCTTCTAAAAGTAAGGTGGCTGGTGAATCTCCTAAATTTTTAGAAAGAATACAAGGAGATATATGTGGACCAATACATCCATCATGCGGACCATTTAGATATTTTATGGTTTTAATCGATGCATCGACTAGATGGTCCCATGTTTCACTTCTGTCTACAAGAAATGTAGCTTTTGCAAGATTATTGGCACAAATTATCAGGCTTAAAGCACAATTTCCAGATTATCCTATAAAGACAATTCGTCTTGATAATGCTGGTGAATTTACATCAAAATCATTTTATGATTATTGTATGGCAGTTGGAATATGAGTTGAGCATCCAGTAGCTCATGTACATACCCAAAATGGGTTGGCGGAGTCATTAATTAAAAGACTCCAAATCATTGCTCGCCCAATATTATTAAGAACAAATCTACCTACAAGTGTGTGGGGTCATGCTATTTTGCATGCTGCAGCTTTAATACAAATCCGACCCACTGCATGTAATTCATATTCACCACAACAGCTTGTTGTTGGTAAAGAGCCTGATATTTCACATATAAGAATATTTGGCTGTGCAGTATATGTGCCAATAGCACCACCAAATCATACCAAAATGGGTCCACAACGCAGACTTGGTATATATGTTGGTTATGACTCTCCCTCAATTATACGATATTTAGAGCCATTAACGGGAGATGTATTTACTGCAAGATTTGCAGATTGCCATTTTGATGAATCCACCTTTCCTTCATTAGGGGGAGACATGGTTATTCAAAATGAGCGGAAAGAAATTGATTGGAGCACATCCCAATTATATACATATGATCCTCGTACGAAAGAATGTGATCTTGAAGTTCAAAGGATCATTAAATTGCAGAATATTGCAAATGAAATACCTGATGCATTTACAGATGCAAAAAGGGTAACCAAGTCATATATACCAGCTGTCAATGCTCCTGCAAGAATTGAGATTCCTATTACCCCATTAAAAGAAAAACATATAGAAAACAAACCACGCCAAAAACGTGGAAGGCCAATAGGTGCAAAAGATTCAGCTCCTAGAAAAAGGAAGCAGAAAAATAATACTCTTGAAGAGGGAGATCTCCCATGTGAAAAGGGAGATGAAAATATAAAACCCTCAGAGCATGTCAATGAAAAAGAATTAATGGGGAATGATATCTCTAAAAATACTGAAAACTCAATTTGTTATGTAGATGATGGTAAAATAATAAATCGATGTGAAACTGATATAAATGATATATTTATCTATAATGTGGCTATAGACATAGAAATAAATACAGATAATGATCCAGAGCCACGATCTATTGATGAATGTCGACAAAGAAAAGATTGGCCAAAATGGAAAGAAGCTATTCAAGCTGAGCTAAATTCCCTTTCAAAACGTGAAGTGTTTGGGCCGATAGTGCCAACACTTGAAGGGATAAAACCAGTTGGTTACAAATGGGTATTTGTGAGAAAACGAAATGAAAACAATAAAATTATAAGATATAAAGCTAGACTGGTTGCTCAAGGTTTTTCCCAAATGCCTGGTGTCGACTATGAGGAGACATATTCTCCTGTAATGGATGTGATCACTTTTCGATTTCTAATTGCCATGGTAGCAAGTAATAAATTAGATATGCAGTTGATGGATGTTGTCACCGCGTATCTATACGGATTACTTGAAAAAGACATATATATGAAAATCCCTGAGGGATACAAAATGCCAGACACTTCAAAGCAGCGGCATTTGCACTCTATTAAATTACAGAGATCTCTTTATGGGTTAAAACAATCTGGACGGATGTGGTATAACCGTCTCAGTGACTATTTGATAAAAGAAGGGTACCAAAATGATAATATATGCCCTTGTTTATTTATTAAAAGTTCTACTAACGGATTTGTTGTGATAGCAGTATATGTGGATGATTTAAATCTTGTAGGTACTCCTCATGAAATAGCAATTGCAGCATCATATCTAAGCAAGGAGTTTGAAATGAAGGATCTGGGAAAGACAAAATTTTGTCTTGGTATACAAATTGAGCACTTACATGCAGGAATATTTATTCACCAGTCAGCTTACACAGAAAAAGTGCTGAAAAGATTTAATATGGATAAGGCCTATCCATTAAGTACCCCAATGGTTGTCCGGACACTTGATGTTCAGAGAGATCCATTCCGTCCACCTAGTGAAGAAGAGGAAATTCTTGGCCCAGAAACTCCGTATATAAGTGCAATAGGTGCATTAATGTATCTGGCAAATAATACTAGACCAGATATAGCTTTTGCAGTAAATCTCTTGGCAAGATATAGTTCTACACCGACACAAAGACATTGGAAAGGAGTTAAAGATGTGCTACGTTATTTACGAGGAACTACAGATATGGGTTTGTTTTATCCCAAAGAGTCTTCATCCAATCTCACAGGTTTTGCAGATGCCGGATTCTTGTCTGATCCTCATAAAGGACGATCTCAAATTGGATATATATTTTCTTATAATGGTACAACCATTTCATGGCGTTCTACAAAACAAACTCTTACAGCTACTTCATCAAATCATGTTGAAATTCTAGCTCTCCATGAAGCTAGTCGGGAATGCCAATGGTTGCGATCTATGGTTGGACATATACAGTCATCATGCAAATTACCATCAATTACAACAAATGCCACAATAATTTATGAAGACAACAGTGCTTGTATTTCTCAGATACAAGGAGGCTACATTAAAGGAGATAGAACAAAGCATATATCACCAAAATTTTTCTACACTCATGATCTTCAGAAAGAAGGTGTTATAGAAGTCCAGAAGATTCAATCTAGTGAGAATCAAGCTGATTTATTCACAAAATCACTACCAAAGTGTATTCATCAGAATCTTGTGCACAAAATCGGGATGAGAAGACTCAAAAACATCATTGCTGAAACAAGTTGATAGTTACTTTTATGAGGGGGAGGCTGCACTCTTTTTCCCTTCGCTACGGTTTTTATCCCATAGGGTTTTTCCGGAGCAAGGTTTTTAATGAGGCAGCAATTACTCCATATACCAAGGATCATATACTCTTTTTCCTTCACCAAGTTTTTATCCCATTGGGTTTTTCTTGGTAAGGTTTTAATGAGGCATATCATTTGGTTATACGCATCCAAGGGGGAGTGTTATGAATTGATGCGTTGAGAAGAATAAATGTGGATGCGTTTCTCCTCCATTAATATCCCTTTTCGTTACTTAACATTGGGCTATATATACAAGGGTTCCGATGTGTGTTGTAGAGACAATTCTATCTTCAATATTATAACTCTTCTTCTCACTATTATTTCTTATTTGTTTTCTATAGGTAATTTGGGTAATTATTTTACTTTCATTTATTTTATTGCTTATTTATATGTCACAAATTTCTTTACTTTTTAACATGTGTTAAATTGTAAAATTTACACTGCAGTAATCAGATTCAACCAGTTCACTAATAAAATCAAATACAAAATATATAATTTATTTTGTTAACAACATGAACAAGCCACTACAAATTCACCCTAGTTCATGTGGCGACAAAATGTATCATATAAAATAAGTAGTATTCCCTAAAACCATGCAAAAATAATAGCATTTTGCTTGCATTCCCTGCAAAATTGAGTAGTTGTTTATAAGCTGTTATAAAAGCCATATTTACTACCGAAAAATTATTTTTATTTACTTCTACACCTTTTTATAATTATTTACTTATATACCCTTCTGAGCAGAAATCAATTGAAAAATAACAATCAATAATTTTACCTCTTCTCTTGATAAAAATCGCACATAAAGCAAAGCCATAACAAAAATATAATCAATTATATTTAACTAAAACATAAACGAACAACAAAATCGGTTTTCAAAAGAATAATACAACCTACTCAAAATACTACATTCTTGGTGACCTTATAAACTTCACCAGTGGAACAAAAAGAGGAAAAGAACGGTGCCCTGCTTCCTCGGCAATTCCATATACAGTGAAGCATGCACAAGGGACCAGAATAAGACCCCCACCCTTTACTTCTCTGGGAGAATGTCAAGCAGTTAAAAAAAAAAGGCCTAAATACCCTCAGCCTGTGGTTTCAGAGAACCAATACCTGTCCTTAATCTCCCAACTTGCTATAAAACAACTCCAAGTAGCAGAGCATGCCAAACTGAAGGAATCAGCATGATCTCAATTCCATACTGATAATCCTGTAGACCTCTAATATGCCACATCAACAACCAGAATGCTGACAAAGTTTAGCTAGTTTTTATCAATCGATTCGTAGGTAATTCCATTAGAGAAGTCACATGCAATGCAACGTTGCTGAACCTATTCAGTTAGGGTTCTCCACAACCTACAACATAGCAAGAGCATGCGTGAAAGGTGCTAGTCTGTCGTGATCTATGAACTTAATTTCTACAACCCTAATTTTGTAGAAAAATGGGTAAATGCATGATAGAGGTATAGCAGAGCAATATGGCATGTGACTTCTCTATAAATACTGGAAACACACCAACATGCCAAGACCTAGAAAGCGAAAATCAGTTTGAACCTTATTGGACACAACATAGTTTCCAGGTATTCTCAAGTACAAGCCATGGCCTCAAGGATGATTCTCTTTGTTGCAATCATGGTGGTCGGAGTGGCCATCCCTACAGCTGAATGCCAACTCCTTGGGCTCATTCGCATCAATGGCACTGTCCCCTGTGGCGTCAACATTCCCACAAGCACCGCAATAACATCTGTTTTTCCAAGTACATGTCACCTCTCTTAAGCCATTGCCAAACTAATATTTGTTATGAATCTTAGGATAGTTCTACGGAAATCATCCCTTAACTCATCTAGTTCATTTGTGCTTATATCATGCTTTGAATTCAATTATAAAGATAGCAACAACTAGTAAATCTTTGGTCTATTTTCTAAAAACACACTATTTATATGGCCGTATGTTTCACGATAGTGTGATAATAGTAAATAGAAAGTTCAAAGCTGTAACAGAGGTTCACCATTCTCTAGATGCAACTTCATGGAAATCTAGGGTTATAATCTGCTGGCATTTCAAGTAATAGTTCACAAATTTATCAAAAAAAAAACCTACTGACGGTAAAGTAAAGTTCTAAGAACTATTATCACATACCATGCAGATGCTGCAGTGCAACTGCAGTGTGGAGGGACTGTGGTCTCCAGCACCACCACCAACAGTGCCGGTGTGTTCACTATGTTCTTAAATCCAGTAAGCACCCTCCTATCCTCGCTCCTGAGCAACTGCAACTTGGTTGTCAACACCCCTCTGTCTACCTGCAACTCTGCTCTGCCACTTGGCGGCATCCTTCAGTCACCTCTGCAGCTGCTCACTGGCACCATCTCTGGACTTCTTGGTGGCATCACTGACATCATCCCAGGTGGTTTCTCTCTTGTTCATTGAACAAGAGAGAGCCTGCTGCTGTTGTGCCATCTCTGATGAAGTCCCTAAATCTTAGTACTAAATGTCTGCTGTTTGTCTCTTCTGAAGCCTATGTAACGTAACATAGGCTGTAATAATGCTGTGATATTTTATAATAAGAATAAAGCCCATCAACTTGATGCCAGAATAAAGTCCTTGTAGCATCATCATTATAGCATGTCTTATTACTATTACATATCATTATGCTAGAGCTAACAATCTTGAAGAATGATAAACAAAATCCATATAATTACTATTTTCCTTTTCTAGGAAACATCAAAATCTAATGTGAATCCTGCAAAACCTCAACATGTGGTCCTGACATTAGACACCCAGAAGAACTTCATTAAGAGAATCAAATATCAGCCAATAACAGATTGCCAATTGCGACTGGATGGATACAAAGAAAACCATCAGAAAAGCATCTATTGTCATGATGAGGAACAAATGAACAAGATAGTGAACCCTTTAACTACTGTACACCTGAGGAGATTTTTGCCATTCATTTACAGATATATTGCAAGAATTAAAGAGTTCCAAACTGCACAAGGACGATCAATCAATAAAATTATTAAAATGGCCTCTTCTGGACCCAAACCAATTTACAGATACCATCTAAAGCTAAGCCAACTTCCATGTTCAGGTTATTCAAGTAGCTTCAGGCCTTTCCACCTTTAGAAGACTGATAGAACAAAAAAAGAAAACGAAAAAAAGGTCAGTATGAAAGTTAACTTAATAGAAACAACAAAGAACCACAAAGAAAGGAACAGATACGTACCTTCTTGGGTAGTGATCTTAATGTGTTAGAGCCGCCAGGCATGGCTTTTTGTATAGGTTTCAATATCTCAAATGAACAAAGCAGGGAGTCATCTATGCTTAATAATGCACCAGCATTATCAAAATCCCCACAATAGTTAGGAGCTGAAAATATTGTGACTAATCTTCGTTGTGCAAAAAACTCATACCCATCCTCCACCACCTGGAAGACAAAACCTGTTAAAACTACATTCATAGCTAGATATCATAATAAGAAATAGAATTCTAATAAGAAATGTATCCAACAACCTGATGACCTCGTACTATAAGATCAAGTTCATGTTTATCTAGAAACTCTATAAGCTTATCTGCTCCGAAAGTACAAGACACCCCTCGATCACTGTTTCCCCACCCTTCAGTACCAGAATCAGGATCAGACCAAAGCAAATCACAAAGAAGACCACTCTCTGGAATTTCAGTCGGCCTCTCAATATCTTTTATTTGCTCCAGACTGTTCAAATCTGGCGAAAGGCCACCATGCATACAAAGTATCTTATCATCAATAAGTGCAGCCACAGGCAGGCAATTAAAGCAATCAGTGAATATTTTCCAGAGTCGTACATTAAACCTCCTTTTACATTCATCATAAAAGCCATAAACTCGATTTATTTTTGGGTCTTCATGATTTCCCCTCAAAAGAAAGAGTTTATCAGGGTATTTTAACTTATAAGCAAGAAGAAGACAAATCGTCTCTAGGCTTTGTTTCCCCCGATCAACATAGTCCCCGAGGAATAAATAAGATGAAGATGGAGGAAAGCCACCACATTCAAACAACCTCAAGAGGTCAGCAAACTGTCCATGTAAATCACCTGTAATTAAACTGCAACATAAGATAGGTTTTCCAAGTTCTTTGCTCTAAAGATGCAAACTTTGACTAAAACAAATGCTGATTTCACATTCATCACCATCAGAACTAGATAATAAAAGGCTCAAATGGACATCTAAATGGTAGAGATGTTTAAACACCACACTACATTCTTCTTCTTCTTGCACGCATCAAGCCATTTCATATCTTGGATATAATGTAGAAATTCTAGTGAAACCTAATCATGATGCCTAAAAGAGACAACTTTCTATAAATTTGCAGAAAAACCGAAACAAATGCTGGTTTAACAACCATTAAAACTGAACTAGTTTCTAAAAGGCTCAAATAGATATTCAAAGGCCAGCGATGTCACAACATCATGCTACATTATTGTTACATGCATCAAACCAGTTGATATCTTGGAAATTCAATATACAAATTCTCTCAAAACCTGATTGTAACGCCTAAAATAGATAACATTCCTCAAAATTTCCCCAAAAAACAAAACCAAAACAACTCAAATTTTATCTCCAAAGTTACAAACAAAAAGAAAGCTTCTCTCTTACTTTTCTAAACCAATTTAGAATTAAATAAATACAACTCAACGCACAAGAAACAACCAAGAACTGATCTTTATCGCACCAAATTCCAAAAACCAATGAAAAAACGAGAAGAGAGAGGAAAGCAAACCGCAGATCTTGATAGGCGCCTTGAGGACAAGGAGATTAGGCTGGGATAAGAAAATCCGGCGGCTTTCAACACAGATCTGGCGGATCTCAGCCTCCGAGAGCTGGACCTGCTTCCCAGAACGAGCTCCGGCAAGCAACCGCCGTATGATATCGTCCAGCACTACGGTATTCATTGCATCCATGGAGCTCATCGTCATCATCATCCTGCTGATCGATTCTCTTGTCCTCTTCTTTGTTTCTAGGGTTTCGATCGCGGGATCGAAAGAGACGAAGAAGGGAATGAATCGATTTGATGTCTTTCTTGTTTTATTATCATTTTTGGAAGGCTTCAAAGCCGCGTGAATTTTAGGCTGTTCTAAATGGGACCGGAGACCTGAGAAAGTGACTCCTCAATGGGACCCGCTGACATGGAAATAAATAACTAATTAAAAAAATTATTAGTACTGTGAATTTATCATTATTATTAATAGGGGTCGCGTCATACAAATATAAGATGAGAGTACTTTGATTTGAACCGTCAAATCATAATTGTAATAATAGCTCAATCAATTACAACCGCCTAACCTGACTTCTATTAGAAAAAATTATAAAAACCCAAACAATACCCAATTACATGTTTTTAAACAAACGGAAAGAGCTCCACAGGTGCATGTCTTTGTCTCAGTAGAAGTTTGATTTCATTTAGGTTCATCAAACAACACCCAACTGCCTGTTTTTAAACAAGTTTACAGAAAGAGCTCGACAGACGCCTGTTTTTGTCTCAGTAGGAGTTTGATTTCATTTAGGTTCACCAAACAACACCCAAGTACCTATTTTTAAACAAGTTTATGGGAAAAGCCCGACAAACAGCCTATCTTTGTCTCAGAAGGAGTTAAATTTCATTTAGGTTGAGACCACAAATATATGAATATACTACACTATGTATGCCATTAACATACAGCTCCTAAATCTTATGTGCTTTAAAGTACAAGCTTTCAGACACTAGACACTGTTGTAGCTATTGTTCATCAACACATTTTTACTTTCTCTTTCTATGACTTACTTTTTTCCAATTGTTGACGTTTTACGAATGTCAGTAGTTGATATATTCATTTATTAATATTTTTTTAATGTGTGATTTATACTTTAAGCATAAAAGGCAAATAAAAAATTTGTAGAAATTAAATGGTAAAACTGAAAATTTATAATTGAGTGACTAATAAGGGTAAACTACAAGCTCTAAAGGCAATTTGCCAATATATTAATACAATTCATAGCCTTTAATAAAACAAATACTTTAAAAGATGAATAATTAGAAACAATTTGAATGAATAACACTTTAACTTTACAAATAATAATCTACTAAATTTTTTATTTGCCTAAATAATCTAGTGCTTATTTAAACTTTTATATATATATATATATATATATATATATAACAAATACCAAATACCAAATACCAAATGGCGTCACACGATGAGGTTATGAAAGTTTTGCCACTTAAATTCTCTGTCGTAAGTTAATAAATCACATGCCATGCAACCCAAAAAGAGTGATATATCCTTCTCACAGATGACCCACTGGAGTCTGAAAACAGTAATGAACCATATTACCATAGTATTTCAGCGCAATGAAACCTTGCACCTTGCTAATCATAGTCTTCTAAAAATGCCGCTAGGCTACCAACGGCTAATTAAACTTATTGTCTAATCAGCACCGCTAAAATTATAACAAATGTATTAATAATTATTGATTAGAAAATTTAATCAAAATTAGTTTGCTTTATTTAACAAATACAACCAATTTGAGTAGACGATAACACAATATGAATAATTATCTGACAATTCAAATGTAAGACTGTAAGCAAAGTTTTTGAACATTTTGATTAACAGTAAACAACAACAACAACAACAACAGCAACAGCATCAGAAAAGTGCAGAAACTTCATATTTCATTAAAGAGATAAATTTTGAGAGTTTTACAATGAGTAAACACATGTTACAGATAAACTATGTGATGCTGCAGTAATGATCACATGAACTAAAACTCTTCCAATTCTTTCAAAACTTCAGAACAATCATCGAAATCAATTATCTCTTGAAGTTGAAATTTACATGAACTACATAACGCATCTGTATTTGATCGACATCATACACAATGTATTCATTGTATAACAAACTACCCTGCAAATGTAGAATGATAATAAGCTCTTGTTGATGCTCTTTTTACTGTAAGTACAAAAACAAGATGTTCAGTACCTGGTGGTCAGTTTGCTTCTTTGGTTTCCCGAGAGGAACGATCACATCTTCAAGTGAATAAGATTCCGACATGTTTGGTGCTGTAGCGCCAACTCCTTTTGTACTGCAAAGTAAAGAAAATAAAAAACATGTTGAGGGAAATCCATCATAGGTTAGAGAATTTTGTATGAGTTAATGTAGTAACACTCATGCTGAAACCAAATATTGAAAATTTCAGATCATAAAGAATATAGCTTGAAGTTTTAAAGAAACCTTAGTTTTCCTGGTGGTAACTGATTAGCATTATGGTCAGCGACAAGTAGCTCAGACATTTCCCCTAATGCAACCTGCCAGTTTGGCATTATAATCACTTTCTGATCAAATACCAAGTAAATAAAAAATGCTGATTTTTCGAGTTAGAAGCAACCTCACATAAGAGCAGAACACCAGACGAAGATGAATTTGATGCAAAGCAGTAATTTGCACTCTTAGAGAACATATCAGCAAAATAAACACCCTTTCCAAACATATAGCCTGTGACAGGCGCTTCTGGTGGAGCAATCCTCAATCCTGTTAGTTTATGGCACAATCAATAGATGATAAGATATTCTCACATCACTTTGAGAAAGTAAAAATTAGATGCATGCTCACACTACAGCAAATTCAGAAGCAAAAAGGAACAAGGATAACCTTGTGAAAGAATTCCAGTCCAATTCGTTAGTCTAGAACCATGCCAGAGCAGCATCCGATTTTTTGTATTTGAAAACTGCAGTCACAAAAAACATTGACTCATATGACATGTTACTGAAGGAAATAAGTGTTGGAACTAGAACCTATGGGAGAATAAGGTAATGAAGTGCCTGGGTTTTCATCTTCACCTTACTGAATCGTTCGACTTCACCATGCCTAGAAACTTTAAATATTTGCTGGATATCAACCTTATAATTTGAGTGTGTTTTGGCATGCGTATTCAGCATATACTTCCTTATCTGATGCGGGAAATCATGTCAGTAAATCGAAAGTCTTAACAAGTACGTGATTCATAAATCATGCATTTAAACTCGAGGCTTGGATATATTTTCTGACTAAAAAAGCTACAAAGCAAATTACCATTAAAAACTCCTCAGAATCAGCTTCAACTGGATTTAGATCACAGTGGAGTTGCTGATAACGATAATACAAAGGATCCTTCTACAAAATTGCAAAACTATGGTTTAGTAATAGAGGCAAAGCACAAAAATTTTCAAACTGATATGCTGCACCACTAGATAGCAAGTCAATGGTAAAATGTATGATGCATCATGCAAAGATAAGGTATTGAGAAAAAAGACATTCTTTGGCTTCTCAGAAGGGAAAGCACAAGCATAAGCCTTTTTATTCATACTAATCTGATTTGTATTGTCATCAAAGCCTTATCAATAAGATAGGGAGTAAATCTGAAGAACCTGGAAACAAATAAATAAATTCCAAGAGAAAACTTACTTGCATCCTACAGTCATCCTGCAAAAGCTTGGTTGCAACTTCAATCTCACCAAGTGCTGCAACCTTCAAAAAGATAATAAAAATGAAGGCTATCTCAGCACTATCTCAGCACATGCAAAAAATGTAACTGAACCTTAGGTTCAAGACTACATACACACAGATTGTGAACTTGTGAGTGAAATTAACTGCAAGTTAAACAGGACAAATAAACTTGCAACTGTGATACAAAACTTGAAAGTGGATGAAAGATCCCAGAGCAGAAAATATACAGTCATGTGTAGGATATAAACAATAGTTGTCATTAACCGTTTTGCAAGTGATTGGATGAATAGAAAAAACTATTGCTAATTATTATCCGGACATAGAAAGCAATTCTAAGTATCAACTATAACCAAAGAAAAAAAAAACTTTTCATGATTAGAAGAAATTACCATTTCAAGCTTGCCTTTTAACTTGGAAGGGGTGTCAATAACAAATTCTCCTGCAGTATTGGATTTCATATGATCAGTTACATCATACAGCATCATGGTGCAAAGGTAAAAATAAAAAATAAACAACTAATATCATAAAGCTCAAGCTCTGGCAGGGACATACGCATCTTTTTAAATCCAAAGTCATGCGGAATGACGGTGTAGAACTCTCTGCCAACAAAAGTGGTCAATTGCCATTTGAGGCAAGAATAGAGCACTCACGAATAACAACTCAATTGTAACAATGAGAAAACAGTATGAGTAGCACCACATGAGAAAGTAGTATGAAGACTAACCAGCATCCTAACTAGTAGGACACTTCTATGTCATATTTTCCCAAGCTATATATGCCTTGTTTCATTAATGTGGGTGCAAACATACCACATAAACAGATGAATGGCATGAGCCTTAATTAGGCGACCTTAAAAATCCATGATGATATTAATATGCTATAGAAGGAACCTGGTATTATGTATCAACATTGTTCCAGTAGCAACCAATGTTATCATGCAGTATATATTTGAGACCTCACCAACACTGTTAATAGAGTAAAAGGAAGAAAGCCATCTAATTAATAAAGAGGCAGTAGTCCTTCAGGAAATAATACATACCCACTCAGTTCTTCAAGTTCTTTTTGGTTAGATTGTCCCATCACCTCTGAGATTCTCCTTAATACATCATAACCCTGTGAGTTAAATCTTAGTGACCAACACAGCATCAGATAGAGAACAAAAAGAAAACTGTGCTCTGTGGAGATCAGTGG
Source organism: Dioscorea alata (assembly GCA_020875875.1). Classification (NCBI taxonomy): domain Eukaryota; kingdom Viridiplantae; phylum Streptophyta; class Magnoliopsida; order Dioscoreales; family Dioscoreaceae; genus Dioscorea; species Dioscorea alata. The sequence continues at coordinate 801,110 of CM037016.1, forward strand.
TAGAATCAAGTTAGTAACTCAGTATAATTAAACATTACTTTGTTACTCAGGTTATCGTTTATCAATACCGCATGTGTTGCACTGGATGCCTGTGGTACTTGTAGTATAGCACCCTCAACATTTTAGTTATGACATGAGACTTGTATAAATACATTTAATTTCACAACCATTATGATGTTAGTAGTCAAGGCATTTGTTTTTTCTCAGGTCACTTAACCTTGTACACACATATCAAACAGATGCCATGCAACTTGCAATTGAATCAACCAATGCTTCACATTCTAAAATTTTTAGTCCCCAGATTATAAGATTTTTGAGAAATATTTAATCATGTGATAATTTGGGACTAAAGTTATAGATAATTATCCTTTTCTTCCATCACTATATATACCCAAAATATCTGTTCATCTACTATTACGCCACAAAATTGCAGGATCATGTGATTTTTTCGAGAAAGGAAATATAGTTTTTATTGGAAATTAAAAGGCATAATAAAGCATATAAGGCTCACCTTTAAAATTGTAGATTTGCTTAGCTTACCAAGCGGCAATTTTTCAGCATTGTATCCTAGAAGGAGGAGAAGGAAATTAGCCAAAAAGAAGAGGAAATGCAGATTAAAAGGAGGGAAGCAATCTCAAAGGGATGTTTTATAAACAAATTGAAATGTGTGCCTACCATTTTGTCAAAATATTCATCACTAAAAAGTTCATGCCCAATATAATTATAGACCAAATTCATGGCAAGTAGATGAGATTTACTATTGATAGTGGTTAATTATTTATGCAACACCAACCATATCTCACAACAAATTCAACGCAACTAGAGAGTACATAAGGAATACTGACCTATCTCCAACATTTGCTGCTTCATCATGCTAATATTGCAAATAAGGGATATGAACTTTGCAATACATTGGTCAAGTTTTGTCTCTCGAAGTTGACTACCAACAGATGAATCAGCACATTCAGAAACCTTATCATATGAAATACAATATGTGGTCAATAAAAAGATAAGACATAATATAGTCAATTGAGTAAAATCACAATCAGTCATAATCATAAAAAATAAAAACAATGAATAACAGTCATACCGTTGCTTTGTCAGTTTCACTGTAGTCCATTTCCAACCAAGTGTAGCACTTCGGTTTACAAATAAAGGCCTTCCGACCAGACCAATGATTCTTTGTCTTGTCAAAGAACTTCGTTTTAAATTCATTAATCGCCGCTTTAACACTGGTGTAAGGGCCAAGTAACTTGTCTTGACCTTTAATTCCAACTCTGCCCCATCTATTGTAAACCATGAATTTGCCACCGTCATCGGATTCTGCAGTTAATATTGTGTAAGGAAAGATTTAGCAATGCAAACACATAATCTAGAAATTCATTTCATTAGCTAGAAAAGCATAAAGAAATGCATAATTTGCTCTGGCATTTAGAAGGTAATAGTGTTCAATGCAGCAAAACTGTAAATCCTGAGAGATAAAGGAAGAATAGAAATGTCATGTGGGTCTAACAGATAAGCTTGATATGCAGGTGGTTCCATATATAACCACCCAAGAAGGACAGCATTTCTGAAGATAAGGATCATAGAATATAGGAGAAAGCAAATGGAAGCTCTCTATCACTAGCCATGAATTAAATATGGGGTTGGGAGAAAACCCCTCACAAACCACCCCACAAACCACCAGGGCCTATGAGTCTGATGCATTTTCCACATAATAAATAATCTGAAGAAAATATATTAAATAAGAAAAATGAAAGAAGAACATACCAAGAACTTGAATTACATAGAACTTGTTATTATTATCTCCGACATTTGTTTGATTAAGAATGGCATCATAGATTTCCTCCCCCTGCAAAAAATAGAGAATGCTACTCTTTGTTAAGCAGGTGTACAAGAACACTTACAAAAAATCGCAGCAGAATAAACATCCAATTGAATACCATATACCAATCAAACATTTAACTATTTGCACCACTGCATCAAATCAAATAAAAGTTCATCTCAACTATTTGCTAAGCTTAGTATCTTTTTATTTTAGCCCAAATTTATTAGAGAAAAGTTCCTCTCAACAAATAGAAATTAATAAAACTCTTGCCACAAACAATTTGTGTTCTGGTATGAATTATGATCACATTATTGTTGTCCTGCTATTGAAGTTTCTCTAACAATGTCTTGTATTCTCCTTGTTGTTAGATGCAAACCAAATATATTATTTGAGCTGATCAGCCCAATAGCTTACGCTAATAGGATGAGAGATCAAGATTTATATGTTCAAATCACATTGCAAAACAACCAATTAACCAAGCTCTAGGGCAATGTTATATGCAAACCAAACATATTATCTAGGCCCGATTTAACCAAAAAGCTTAAGTAATAGGATGAGAGATCAAGATTTATATGTTCAAATCACATTGCAAAACAACCAATTAACCAAGCTCTAGGGCAATGTTATATGCAAACCAAACATATTATCTAGGCCCGATTTAACCAAAAAGCTTAAGTAATAGGATGAGAGACTTAAGCTCATATGTTCAAATCATAGTTTATCAAATTAACTGAAGTGGGATGCTTTCAACCACCAATGTAGATTAGTAGCAATCATTTGTCGTCAGTCAGGTCAGTATCATTTTAAAGTAAAATGTAGAATATCTTCCTCAAAAAGAGCAAGTTTGAGAGGATATAAAATCAATTTGAATCAATCACTTATCTAAGTAAAAGTATTTCTTGACTCAGATGGAGAAAAATCACTTCAAGTGGTCCTGCTACTTTGTGCTAGAGCAAATAAGTTGATATATACATACTTGCTGCAACACATGAAAGCTCGACTTGATATTATCTGGGAGCCACTGATCAAGCACGGCCCCCCCTTTCTTTGTTGCGGTGACCATTTTCTCCTTACTCTCTTCCACCTCTTTAGCTGACAAACATAGGCAACAAAAAAAAAAACCCAAAACTTCATTGAAAAACTGATTCAGCATCTATGTACAACGAACACCATTAATAGTTTTTCATGTACCTTCAACAGCATCTCCAGAATCCTTAAGCATATCAGTAGAAAGCCTCTGAATGAGTTCCCTCTTCAATCCATTTGTCTGGAGCCCCCGACTGGCAGCTAACTCACGAAGTTCTCTCACACCCATCTCTTGAAGCCTTTCAATGGCTTCACCAGGTTCAGGATCATCTTTAGACGAGTCTCTCTGTCTTTTCCTACCACCACTAGTGGCATTGCTAGTGTTATCATCTTTTAATGATTCCTTCTCTTCTTCTTCCTTCCGTATGGCTTCCTCAAGTCTCTTGACCTGTGGTCAAAAAACATGCCCCCATCTTATGCTCACCAAAGAAGCTCATGAAATTCAAGAGAGGACGTTGGAATATAGATTTTGAAGATGGACTTCTATGTTAGCCATTCAACAAACAAGTATGCTATGCAATGAGATATCAAAAGATAACGAATGAAAATGTGTCTAAAGATTGAGATAGATGCAACTAAAATTTGATTTTATAGAGCAAGAGAAAGCTAGAATTCGATTAGAAACAGAACCAATATATATATAGATAGATAGATAGATAGATAGATAGATAGATGAAAGGGACGGACACTACAGAGTGAGGAATTAGGAGAAAAGGAGGAAATGGTGCCTTCTTAAGCCTCACAACAGCCCGTGCGAGCGACGATATATAGCTCAAAAATCGATCTAAGAGATAGAGAGAGAGCTGAACTTTGATTAAAAAAAGAGAACAAGCTGAAATTTTTCCATTAGAGAGAGAGAGACAGAGACAGAGAGAGGTAACAGGGCCAAGAATTGGGAGAGAACGAGGAAATAGCGCTTTACTAAGCCTCGCAAAAGCGCACCAACGAGGATATACAGCTGAAACTTGATCATAGAGACAGAAATTCCTCAACTTTGACTCCAAAGAGACAACCAATGTTTGTTAAATCAATCAAGCGGCCAAGAGCGAGCGAGAGAAAGAGAGAAAGACAGCTTACCAGAACGGGCTTGGTACCGGCGGAGTCAAGTCCACGGTGAGCAAGCTGAGCTCGCAGCTCTTCTACTCGAAGCTTCGCAGCAGCCATAGCAATTTAGAGAGTGATCGAGAGATCGAGAGAGAGAGAGAGAGAGGGTTGAATCTTGAGAAGAAGAAGAAGAAGAGGTTATTTATAGAGAGGAGGAGGAGGAGGAGGAGGAGACAAAGTGGAAGCTTGGAAGAGAAGGAGCATGGCGAACATTGGTGGGAAATGGGAATCACGACCTTTGGAACTCCATTAACTTTTTTAAAAAATAAAAATAAAATAAATTTTATTTTAATTGTTTTTAAGGCAAATGATATGTAAGAGATAATTTTAATTAATTATAAGGGAAAATTACTATTCACCCCTCGGGAATTGCAAACTTTCCCAGACAGCCCCTGCAAGTTTGCAATACCCCAGAAAGCCCTTCCGTTAGTGTTTTATTTCATTTTTACCCCCTGTCGTTCATTTGTACAAGGTTTATGCTGTGAAATTCCGTGTGTACCCTTGTAAATGGTGGGAAAACAACCGCCCAGTCACATCATGTTAAACATTTTTTATTTGGCTTTTGTCAATCTTTTTCATTCCTTCTTGTATTGAATTTTCTGAAACAAAGTTTGGAAGTGTCATCGTTCGCATTCGTTTGAACTCCGCCGGTTGTCCGATAAGGGGAGATAAGGTGAGAATGTCTTCCTTTTTGTCTCTGTTTGATCATCCTTTAAGAGAGAGTACCAATTTATATTTATTTACATGCAGGTTTTTAATGGAGAGTTTTTGTGCAATTGCAAGATACAACGGGGAGGGACGAGTGCTAGTGTTCACGGCACAGACTTGTTGGGATTCAATCGTAGCGGAGATATGTGACCGATGGGGTCTTGATGTTTCCCATGTTAGGGTGAAGTTTATCACACCCGATGGACATAAAACGATTTGCCCAATAGAAAATGAGGTTGACTTCCAGCGCATGTGTCATGTATACTCACTCTTCAAATACGCTGCAGTCGATCTCGTTGTTGAGACAGATGATGTGCCATTGTCGCATCATAGTCAAAACGAATTCTTGTCATTGTAAAGTTCTTATCCTTCATCTTTACTCTTAAAGTCATATGTGTTCGCCTAATTATTATATTTACCGTTTAATTATTATAGTTACCGTTTAAGTATTCCAGTTTCCTTTTAAAAAAATAAGTTCCCGTGGTAACCAATAAGTTATGCTTGTTAACCGGTCTCATCCCCGTTCCCGTTTAAACATATATTTTACCGTTTAAAAATTTGTGTCTGTGTTTAACTTATTATGTTTTAGTTTAAATATACTTGTTTGAAGTGAACTTATTTTGTTTCCGATTAAGTTACTGATGTTTTCCGTTTGTCTGAAGTGTTGGCAGGAATTCTGATTCTGCCAGCGCACCTGTTCCATCTGATGGCGACCCGGACGCGGCAGCATGCCTTCCGTCCTCCTCGGATCATTCCGAAGTGTTGTCGTTGGATATCGGACAACGTTTCATAGACGTTGAACATTTCAGAGACGCGCTTCGGAATTTTGCAATCAAGAGGAATTTTGACTTCAAATTCGTAAAGAATGAGAAACACAGGGTGACTGTAGAATGCGCTGCCGTTGGTTGTCGCTGGCGCCTTCATGCATCAAAGGAATACAATAAAAATACGTTCAGAATAAAGACAATGCACCCGTCACACACTTGCGGTGGTGGAATTGGCTCGGTGTCACATCCTAAAGCGTCGAAAAAATGGGTAAGCGCTCGAGTTATTGATAAGCTTAAAGGCCAGCCATTGTACAGGCCAATCGACATTCAGAAGGACATGTTACGGGAACACGGTGTCCACATTCCATACAAGCAAGCCTGGTTGGGTAAAGAGCGTGCCCGGGTGATCCTCGACGGCAGCGACGTCTCCAGCTATGATCTGCTGCTCTGGTACGTCGATAAGGTGGCTGAGACAAATCCCGGCAGCATTGCGATTGTAGAAAGAGACGGTGACCGTTTTAAACGTGCATTCTTCTCGTTCCGTGCGTGTATCATGGGATTCAAGCGGGGTTGTAGGTCGCTGCTGTTTGTCGACGGTACCCATCTTCTTGGGAAATATCGTGGCACGTTGCTGGGCGCCACAGGCAAAGATGGAAACAATGGGTTTTTCCACTTGGCCTTCGGTATCGTCGACAACGAGACAGATGCGAATTGGACGTGGTTCATTTCCAAGTTAGGTGATGCGTTATACGATGAAGGCGATTATGAAGAGATTATTACGTTTGTGTCGGACAGGTCTAAGGGGCTTGTGAACGCCATTGCTAGGGTCTTCCCCTCTTCCCCACATGCCTATTGCCTTCGACACTTGGAGGCCAATTTTATGAAAGCCAATGGCGGACTTGGTAGGGCATTGAAGGACGAGTGCTGGTCCATATGCTTTCGTATTGCGTGGGCATCAACGAGTAAAGAATTTGATGATACGGTAAATGAATTGCGGGGCATATCACCAGAAGCACATCGCTGGCTGCTTCAAAAGTCAGATTTGTCACATTGGTGTAATTTTTTGTTCAAAGGACAACGTTGGGGCAATATATATTCAAATGTCGCAGAGTCCTTCAATGCGTGGATAAAAGAAGCTCGCCATTTACCCGTTACGAGAATGGTCGACTCCATACGGTATTTGAATGTTTGATTCCTTCGATCTGTTTAAACATCTTCGTCAGTCTTTAACTTCGTTTACTTTACATGTGTCTATAATGGCTGTGTTTAACTACGTTTGTTACTATTTAACTATAATTGTTTTCGTTTAACTATCCACGTTTATGTTTACGTATTCTTTGCTTACGTTAACAATCAATTATAATTTGTTATGATACAGGTTCAAATTAATGCGGATGTTATGCACACGTCGTGAGCAAGCGAACAAATGGGACACGTACTTGTGCCCCGATATACATAGGAAGGTAGACGAACTGGTTGCAGAAAGCCGAAATCTTTATGTTGGTCGTTGTGTCGATGATCGTTACGAAGTCGTTGACCATTGCATTTCCCGTGCACATATAATGTATCTACTGTATAAATTGCCTTCGAGTGGAGTGATTAGATTATAAAGTTACAAAAACAATTGATGCGACATCTGCTCGACCAGGGGATCGCCGGGACACATATCGTCAATGAAATCGGAGTATCCTTGAAGATCAGAGAATCTGCAGGTGGTTGTTCAACTTGCAATTTGAACAACTCCCTGCGATGCCTCTGATTTGCAAGACTCCGACGATGACATTGATGACATGCATCCTGGACATCCCCTGTGCGATCAGATATCCCATCAATTGTTTTAAAACTTTATGAAGGTTTCTAGACACCATCAGATTTTGCGGTGACATCCCCTGGATAAAGTTACAAAAACCAATTGATGTGACATCTGCTCAACCAGGGGATCGGCGGGACACATCTTGGCGATGTAATCGGAGTATTCTTCGAGATCAGAGGCTTCCCAGGTGGTTGTTGAACTTGCAATTTGAACAACTGCCTGCGAACCCTCTGATGTGCAAGATTCCAACGATTACATCGCCGAGTTGCATCTTGCTCATGTCCTGGTGGATCAGATATCTCATCAATTGTTTTAAAACGTGTCTTTGTTTAATATTTATTCTCGTATTTGCAATAAACGTGGCCTTGTTTGTTATGTAATCAGTTATTCTCGTATTTGCAATAAACATATTTCATTTCATGTGTAAAACTGTCTCTATGTTTAATATTTAAACACAAACGGTTGCTTTTCAGCATAAAAATATTATTGTTAAAGGACTAAAATTCCGGTAGTACAATGGCCATGCTGATGTTTAAATAAAAACTTTTAAAATTAAATATATACACTTATAGTTATACATAAATCAAATTTGCCTTCGAGTGGAGTGACTAGATTATAGAGTTACAAAAACCTGTTCAATTCACGCTTGAAGACGAAGACGATGATGATGAACTTGCGCAAGACGTGTCCATTTTTAGACGATGATGATATGTAACCAGTTATTCTCGTTTTCACAATAAAGTTATTATCGTTTTCTCCGTAAACATGTTAAATTCAAGATTACAAATCTGTCTATTAAACAGAGCCGCATTATTTAAACAAAGACGGAAATAGTTATACAGAAACGAGTGGGTTTCAAAAATAACATATTTAGTTAAACAGAATAATTTAAAACAATAACTCAAGTCGGTTTCCCCTCCATAGTCGAAGACTCGCCTCTTTCTAAGATCCCGTTTCTTCGACCTTCGAAAAGTATGCGGGCAACATACTTTAATCGGAAATATGGTACATCCTTTCGAGCAACGCGTAGCTCCTCACCTTTGAGCATTTGCTCGATAAATCGCATCAAATAAACAGCGCAGTCGACACTTCCTCGTCTCTGTGGTGGGGTGTCACCGTCGTGAATTAGCGGGTACAGCATAGTCACCGCGTTGCTGAACTCCATATCGACACAGTAGTCAAATAGTTGCCGCTGTTGAGATATACAACCTGATGCTATTAAATTACTATTCATGAACCTGTGACTATGTCTGAGGAACGTACCATTTCAAACGCGTCTCTGATGTAATCATCGCAAAGGCATGAGGAATAATGCCTGTATTCCTGCTTCTCATTGTCCAGCACCACCACATGGACGCGGCCGTTAATGATTATTGGAAAGATAACAATGTCAACTTCATGCAGGTTTCGCGCGGCGTCTCCGATCATATCGAGCGACAACTCGCACGCGTCAGGAACCTTGGACATAAACAGTGCCAGTGGACGTGTAATGGAGGCGCGCTTCTTATAAGGGTATGGTACCCTCTTCATGGATTTTTGCATTATGCATACGAACGCGTCCATCAACTCGTCCATAAGCCACTTGTGCGTCGCTTACGCCCAAGCGTATCGGCCCATGCCAGGTAGATCATCGACGTAATCAACGACCCAATTTGGCACCGAGCATGATGTATTTGGGAAGAGGACTGTACCCATAAGGTACGCCATCAGGAGTTTGACGAAATTTTCCTCTTCCCCACTCTGCCGAACAAGTTGCTCAAGAGTGCTCTTGATAGAGTCGCTGTGTCTCTCGTAGCTTTTGGAGAAATACCTCTCTTGGAAAGATGAGCGTGATTTCTTCTTCTGGAAGACGACTTCCTCTCCATCGCAACGCAGACCAAGAACGACGGCGACATCTTCAGGCCTGAAACTTACCATGCTTGCCCCGATCCTGAATTTATTTGTGCGGTCATCGTACCTTTGCAACAAAAAATCAAGAAGGGCCCTATCGTGGAATACCGCTCCCACCTCAGTAAATGCTTCGAACGGTGTCAATCGTATAAGTTCCTAGTGCTGTCCATTCATGTAAACCTTCAAGCCATCCATCGTGTCCGCAACCGCTGCCATGGAGCATCGGCCATTAACTAGGGTTGCCGCCATAAGCCCTCCGTCGAGACAATGACCGAAAGGTTAATTCCGGGCATACAGTGCGGAGTAGAGAATATATTTCAAAATCCCTGTTCTCCTCCCAACAAGCCGAAATTATTGCAGTGACCGTTACGATCATACCACGTCACACTCCCACGAATTCCCATGCAGAGTTCAAACAAAAACTTGTCTATTTCTCAATCAGTGTTTATGACACACAAGCTTACTTACGTAATCCAAGATATTTATATTTAAACATAGACCTTTATATTTAAACAGGGACCTTTGTGTTTAAACAGAGACCTTTGTATTTAAACACAGACATTCTTAGTCAAACATGTATTTGTAAACGTAAACACTAACGAATAAAATTTACATTGTATTTAACAAACTAATTTATTCTTGTGCATCGGATGCGGTACTCTTCTCGGCTTTGTCCTTGACACCGGCTGGACTCCCATCGATGAGTATGCGTGCGACAAACTTCGCTTGTAGGTAAGGGACATCCGCTTGTGGTAGGCGTAGCTTTTCACCATTTAGAATCAGCTCAATGAACCGCATCGCGTACACTGCGCAGTCGACAGTTCCTTTTTTTTGTCATGGAGCACTCCTATCGTGAATCATGGGGTACGAGGACATCGCCGACACGCCCAATTCCATCTCGACGCAATTTTCGAATAGTTTCCGCTGTAACGAAATAAGCTTTAAAGTTAGTATGGACAAATACGAACTCCGATGTGTGTGCTATACGTGACTTGTAGCTCACCATATCGATCGCGTCTCTGTCGTATTCCTCACTCTTGCAAGAGGAGTAATGCCTGTACTCTCGTTTGACGTTGTCCAGCACGATGACGTGGAAATGGCCATTTAAAATTATTGGCATGATCACGATGTCGACATCATGGACGTTCCGCGCAGCATCGTCGACCATGCTGAGAGCGTCTTCCGCCGTGTCCTCTTGTTTGGACAGGCACAGGGCCAGTGGCCGAGTGATGGCAGCGCGTTTCTTGTAAGGAGACCGCGATCTCTTCAGCGCTTTCTGGATGATGCAGACCAGAACGTCGACGACGTCGCCTGTCACCATTTCCTTCCCGTCCAACAACGTGAACACGTTGGCTCGTGTAGTGAAAACATAATCATTCCTCCATACGACAGTCCTGACATTTAAACGAAAAATTAAACAAATTACATTCTAAGTAACATACTTAAACAGATATATAACCTAGTTGATTAATAAATCGGATAGTTAAATATAAAAGTAAACTACTTAAATGATAACATAGATAGTTAAACGGAACTTACGAGTCCATATAACAGTTTAAGAATACCGATATGATTTCCTGTTCGAATTTCGAAAGACGCGGTAACCCGGCATATTTTTTCTTCTTCAGAAGAAAGTTCTTCGGCACGTCATCGAATTGTTGATTTGCAAGGAGTGTCCTCTCAGCTTGAGTGAGCGTTCTTTGCTCGTTGACAGCTCCTTGCCCTTCGGTGGCAGCCTGTTTATTTCCCGTACCTGCTGCAGCAACTTTATTAGACTCCGGTACTGCCACAGAGTCTTTATCCGGTGCCGGTGCCGGTGCCGGTAACACGACAGCGTCTTTGTTCGATTCCAGGGATACTGTCACCTGGACTGTGTCCTTCTTCGTTGCCGGTGCCGCTACCGGTAACAAGCCAAGGTCTTTCTCCGTTTCTACGGAAATCACCGCCTGGATGGTGTTCTCCTTCGTTGCCGGTGCCAGTGCCTCCAACGAAGGGACTTCACTGGCAAGAGATTCTATTATCCTGTCGACATCGCCAGCGGGATCGACAGGCAGGGCCACAGCCAGTGCAGCCGGCGCATACAGTGCTTGCGGCTTTTCCAATGGCGCGCTCGGAGTTAAAGTTGGCTGAGCCTCAGCCATTGTTGGTTCAACATCAATTGGTGCTTCCGTTGCGACGACGTCTGCCGGCGAAGGCAGCGACATTGTCGGTTCCTTCCACGCAAGCCTCTTCCGGCGAAGGAAGCGACGTCGGCCTCGCGGGACTGCTTTCGCAATGACGTCGTCATCGGAGATGGTAGCACAGTCAACCGGTGGATGGAGGGGGGCTCTTGCGTCAACATCGGCCTGCGAACGTGCCTCCAGAGCCGCCACGCGAGCAACAAGCCTGGGGAACTCTACAGTCAATATCTCGCATGCCTGCAATAGACGTGCGGTCAGGTCATCGGATGTTGCTATCGGGGGGGGTGGAGGGGGGCTTGCCCGTCGCCGATCAGTCCGTGCGCGGGGTGGGCTCCGAGATGGTGGTCGGCGTCGGACGCGCTTCGAGGATGTTGGCCGATCATCTCTCCTTGACGCCAACGGAACGGGAGCAGGAATATCACCTCCGTGTGTAGTTGTATCACCGACACGCCTCGCCCCAAGAAATATTTCTTCGTCCTGGTTCGCGGCGACCAATTCCGGAAACTGACAATTGTAATCAACAATACTGTTAAACACTAAATACTATGTTTGTAACAAAAACAATTCAGTTAAACAATAACCAATATAGTTAACGGTTAACTTATATGTTTACAAATTAATACAGTTTGTTAAACGACAAATACAATACTTAAATCGATTTAGTACCTCTTTTCCTTCAAAAGATGAAAATAAGTTTCCCGTGGACACTTGCTTCCGGTAGCTGTTCTCACCGTAGCACAGGATCCTCGGGGTCTTGCCAAAACGAATCTTCTTGCCGGTTCCGGTGAGCTCATAGAACCAAGTCGTTAGCGCAACCGAGCAACCTTTGACATACCCCGTGTTGGTCTTGTTCCCGGCGCACCTCGCTTGCACTCGAGCGGCCGCTTGTGGAACGTCCTCCATCATCCACTTGTGGGTCGCTTGCGCCCATGCATATCGTCCCATTCCCGCTAGGTCGTCGACATAGTCTACGATCCAGATTGGAACAGAGCAGGAGGTGTTCGGGAAGAGGATAGTACCCATGAGGTACACCATGAGGAGTTTTACAAAATTCTCCTCTTCCCCCCTCTGCCGAACTAGCTGCTCAAGTGTTTTCTTGATGGAGTCTTTATTTCTCTCGTACGCTTTTGATAGAAACCTCGACTCGAATGCCGAGCGTGGTTTCTTCTTGTGGAACACGGCAGCGTCTCCAACACACCGTAGCCCCAGGATGAGAGCCACATCTTGAGGCCTGAAACTGACCAGGCTTGCCCCGATCCTGAATTTGTTGCTGCGGTCATCAAACCTCTGCAGCAGAGAATCAAGAAGGGTTCTCTCTTGGAGGACGGCTTCAATCTCGGTCAAAGCCGCGAACGGTGTCCTTCTAATGATCTCCCAGTGACGTCCACTCATGTGAGCTTTCAATTCACTCAGAGTCTCGACAACAGGTGTCAAGTAGCATCGACCGTTAACTAGGTTGACTGCCATGACCAAAACCCTACAAGAAGAACAATACATCTGTTTAGAGTCGTATAGTTAAACAGAAAGCAAAATAGTTAAACAGTAAACTCAATACTTAAACGGAGACATAAATTGTTAAACGGAGACAACATTATAAAACACAAAATCAGATTTATCACACAGAAAAAGTCAACCATCAGATTCATCAACGGCCTCCTTACCTTGGTGTGAAAACTGATGAAATTCCGAAGCCTTGAGCGGGAGTTCTCCTTCCAGACAAGGGTGAAGAGGCGATGATCACAAATAACCCAGCCAATGACAACTTCGGAAACGGAAAAGGTGAAGAGGAGATGATCGTAAATAACCCAGCCAACAACGACAACTTCGGAAACGGAAAAGATGAAGATGCGATGATCGCAGTTAACCGGCGGCGTAAATGGTGCCCTCTCGGTAATAAACAAAGAAAAATAACCGGCTTCCTCTATAAGCGGTAACATCATTCCACGTAAGGGCATTACCGTCAAACCAACTCGCGATTTCACAACTTCCCACGTAAGGGCAATTTCGTCAAATAAATTCAAATTTAACTCCGTCAATCTCCGTTACAGCCCTGGGGGGTTTGAAATTCATTCTATAGAAAAGGAGGGGTTTTTTAGGGATATCAAAATTCGTGGGGTTTTTTTGTGAATATTGTAAACTTTGGGGGTTTCTTTGGTAATTACCAGTAATTATAATTACTTTTTTTTTCTTTTTAATAGTTTTGTTAAGATATGCTGAATAATTTATTTTTTTACATGATTAAAAATAAAAATAAAATTCAGTGAAATTAACAAGCATTTTGACCATCCATCAATATTATGACTTATGGTTACTGTGTTTGCCATCAGTTATTTGAAGTCTTGATTTTTTTTTATTTTTTTTTTATTATTTTTTTTTTGTACAAAGAATCAAACACATACAAAGTACGTTATTTATGATAGTTTGTTGATCTTTTTAAAGTTCTTTATCATATAACCTCTACCATCCCCGCCCCGCCCTACCCTGTCTTGTTTTTTTATAAACCGCTTACTCTGTCCTTCTCATAGTTACAAATAAGTAATTAAAATTTTAAAAAATATTTTTAAAATAGATTATATTTATTTAAATAATTAAAACATTATTTAAAAGAGGAGTTTCATATGCAACCTCTACGGGTGAATCTATAAAATCTTAGTTTGGAAGGGTCTAAATGCAATTACAGTGGCTAACTCAACAAAAAAAAAAAACAAGACATCAAAAGCTAGAAATTGATCATCTGATCAAAAAAGAAAAACTATATATGATGAAATAAAAGCAATACAAAGTTTTGATTAATTATAAAATCTCCACAATGTTCCTGAAAACAATTACACACTGTAAAGAAAAGCTCAAATACACTCAAGGATCTCTTCGGCAATCGACTTCTCTGGTACATCAAAAACCTGTATATAGGAAGTGTTCATGATAAAGAATGCCGGTTGAATCGTTTATATACTCGATATTATTGCTGAACATTAGGTAGCGTAGGGCGTGGTCGGACGAAATTCAGCACGCCTCTTGCCGTAGCCTGTTGCCGGAGAAAAGTCAATTAGAATTACATCTCGAAAACTAGACTCAGCTCTTTGCATATGAGCTTACCTCGAAGAAGGAATTAAAATTCAAGCGCATGAGGAATTGTCGCAGAAATGGTGCTCGCTGACTTCCGGCGAGCCGGCTACTCCGGAGAATTGTGTACAGAGAATTTGATTTCTTGCCAAATTCCTGGATCACCAGATGAAAGTAATGAAATGATAGGCAAAACAAGGTGAAACTCGAGGTCGATCAGTTACTGGTTCCTCACTAGCAAAGATTAATTAGAGGAAAAAAAATTTTAAATGATACCTCAGTAATGTGTTCCAGTTCAGACATGTCTGGATTAGTTTCATAGCGTTCGACGTTCCAGCAAAACTGCAGGCAAAGTTTCATTATGCTGTCTAATATTCTTGATACAGAGCCAATATCCAGGAAGGATTGCGAAATCAAAGCTGATAAATAACTGCAAATAGAGACAAGTATGTCAGTAACAAAATAAAAATGTTTCCATATTATTGACACTGGAAGATGTTAAGGGAAGGGTGTGACAAATGATTGTATGATATGCTCTAACAAAAAATCACTTTCAAAACTATGACAGCAATATAGCTGTAAAATTTCATGTTTCATCCATAATGAAAAATTTATGCACAGGAATTCAACACAGGTTGCAGTGAGCAAGAGCAAATCAATTACATACTCTTGGTGAAATCCAACAAGTTCAGTGAAATCGTGTGAATCTTGAACACGAGCTTGCAAGGAATTCCATTGAGACTCAATGACATCAACCTAAAAAAGTAATAAGTCAGCATAGGTAAACTTTATAAGCAGAAAACAAGATACTTGTACCAAACCAAAGTGAAATGTGCAAGTTTAGACAACAAAGAAGTGCTATTCGCAAATTGGGAAGAAATAGCTCACATAAAAGTGTAAAATAACGGTTTATCATGTTCCACAAATGTTTCACTTCTCGTTAGTGACATAAAAGAACCAAGGGAAATATGGCAATAGTTTATCTAAAGGGAATGACCTGGATATAAAATTGCAGATTTCTGATCAAGAAAATCATATGTTCCCTAACCCGCCACATCGGGTTATACCTTCTCCGAAGGTGAGATATGGAGCTGCTTTTCCTATCTTTGCGATAGTTAGCAAAGTCAACATGTTCTTGATGCATAACAGAAGCCCATGATTTCTCCAATTCCATCTGTGTACGCTTAAGCCTTATTAAATACTGAAACACTTTGCGGTACCTGAAACAATCCACTGCTTTCTTATATTAGATGAACAGAGACAACAACTAAAATTAAAAGAAGTTTATGAACCACAGAGTTGATGAGTTTGGTTACACAATGTTTTGCAATTCGGAAATCAACAAAAAACTTCATTTATGGAACTCACTTGGATAGGACCTCTTGAGTGAAAAACAGCTGCAAGGGCCAATCAACAGAATATTCAAGAGCCATTCCATCCCAACCATCAACTGAAAGTTCTGATGAGGCAGATCCTTGTGATGGAACACTGGGAACACCATCAGTGCTAAGCTTCATCTTTGATAAACCCACTTGAGCAGCACCCACACTGATACCAAATGAGGGCATTCTGCGGAAAACCAAGAAAATAAATATCATGATGCATGCATATTAGAAGCTCCCAAAAGAGAGGAACCCATGCACAAGATTCAAATTCAGGCTATCTCCATTGGAGAGGCATCTGCTGTGGCTGGATTTACCGACTGTGATGATCATTACCAAACAATTTTAAATGATTTGAACTCAGTATAATTCAATAATATGGGGGCAAATAGTAGACAAAAGGCACCAACCTAAGTGAGACTCTTGAAAAGTATTTGTCTTCATCACCTATAGTCTTTAATGAAGCCTGCATTAAGTAATGGAAATAGTTCATACTTGTTTTGATAAATAAAGCTTTCTAACCCCTAGTCAGGGCCTCTACCCAAGCCTAATGTACCAACCAGAGGATGCAATTTCATTGATGTAACAAGTTTCGATGAAAAAAAATCTGAATCTTACAAGCTGAAATGGGACCATGAGATCTGCTTCAGCCGTGGATTGGCGAGGTGGTAGACGCATCAATTGCCGGCTCTCCTCAAGAAAGCACTGAAAGTTACACAAGCAACAGAGTGAGATAAGTTACATGGCAGGATCTCATATAGAATATTCTAGAAAATCAAACATTCACAAACTGCTGAATTTGGGTAGGAGAATGACACATATGCCTCTTGAGACTGACAATACTGCCAAGGCAAGATAGAAACCTCAAAGCTACTAATACTAATCACCAAACAAAGGGTATAATCACACTCTTCAATGTATCTCACATCATATGCAAGCATACTATTTCAGTATGATGGCAATGGTAATTTGGTAATGGTTCTGAAGGACTATAAAAAGTTTGAGGAGAACCAAAAGAAAGCCCACCTGAAAGAAATCCCCTTTTGCTAAAAGGAAATAGTCTTTAAGGGCCTTTAAATGGCCATTCAAATCTGCACGTATGACAACAAGCTGCAATAAAAGAGAGTATGACTCAGCAAGAATTAAAAGAAAGAGTAACAAGAGTATCAAAATTTTGCAAATGTGACAGTGGCACAACCTGCCAGAGATGATTTGCTGCAATAATGCGGATAGAACTAACAGCAGATTCAAAAAACCTTCTGTGAAACTCAGGTGATTCCTTCAAGAAAAGAAATACAGCTGAAAATTCACAATATTTGGAGACAAGGAATTCATAAAAATTGCAAGCAAAGAAAGAATAGATATTTATGTCAGCAATAGGACTAAGCATATATACAAACAGAAAAAATACAAATCCAAAAAACCTTTAGCTGTCGAAGCATTGCATAAATCTTATCAGACTCAGATTGGGGAAGTAGTTCTTCAAACAAATCAATACCCTTAAAGAGCTCCTTTTGGGGTGCACCACCTCCTAAAGAACCTTGCAGCTTCGAATATCCTCTCAGCACTGGGTGGTGAACAAATGTTTGTTGTAGTTTGAGACTAGAACTTGGATTCCGGAGAACCCTAACTGCCTTGCCAGAAAAAAGAATCGACTCGGCAACAGGCATACGAATATACTCCGGTAACATATCCTGTATATCAGAATAAAGCTGATTAGCTTAGCGGATTAGGTCTTAATAATAATGGAAGAAATAAAATAAAAAATGCAACAACAAAAGTGGTAATGAAGTCCAATGGTTTAATTTTAGCACTTAAAATTATATCTCCAGCAAGACAATTATAATTTTCCTTTCTACGAAATGAAATACTACAGTATACCAGAAAAATATGGAACCCTGAATGCCAATCAGTTAGAGACGCATCTTCAAATGATTTCTGCTTCAGCTTGTGATCCGGATCAGGTTGAATTGATTCACTTTCAACATATCTATCTTGCCTGTGGGATTATAAAAGGTCAGAGTGATGTGAAGGTTATGCCACAATTTTGGCAAAAGTCAAAAATGAGATTTTGACCAATAAATCTGTATCCTGTGAGATATATGGCCAAGGCCACCCATTCCTCAAGAATAAGATACAAAATGCAAAAAAATTAGGATAAGGAGTTACTTCATTATTGAAGATTTCAAGTGCAAATTTCCCTATTCCCAACAAAATTACAAATTCAGAAACATAATACCTTCTAATGAAAAATTCTCCATGTTGATCTTGAAGAATTCCGTAAACCATCCAAGAGGCAAGTTGGTTGTACAAGACTTGGTGTCCATGCCATAATAGCCTACTCATTTGCAAATAGCAATAAAAAAAATAACAATTTAGCATTTAATGCTAATGTTCTAGAACTGCATTCATATAACTCTCCAATTACCTCTGGATACATGCTTGCAATTCCGGGACACCACAATGACATCTTTTATGCAAAAGATTGAGAAGCTGTCCACCTCTAACGTTTTCACGCTCTATTTCCACAATGAGTTCGTAGAGAGGAGGCAAAAGCACTTCAAACTAAGAGCATTAACATCCCAATAAGCAAAAAATCAATCTTTTCCTAACAAGATGCAAAATTTACGCAATTAAGCAGCAAAAGAGGACAACCTTGTTAAGCCCTTTGGTGACAGTAGCCAAAATGGGCATCGGATCAGCAAGCAAGTTCTGCTCCACCTGCAAAACCGCAGACCTATAAACCGATAAAATCTCAACGATTCCATTCGCGATAGCCCTCCGATAAACACTCCCAGCACCGGCTTTCTCCTTCAGCGAAGCATCATCGTTCCCGGAGCAGTAAACAGAGCTGAGATCACGGGATTTCGAAGCAAATCGATCGAGCTCGCGGTAGTAGAAGCCCAAAGAGATGAGGCCTTGGATTAGGGCCTGATCAGAGGGGACGATGAAGGAGAGATCGGGGGCGAGCTTGAAGGTGGGAGCAGAGGGGGGATGAAGAGGGTCTCGGTCCTCGACGACGAGGTCGCCGGTGTAGCCCAAGAGGGCGAGGAGAAGCTCGTGGAGCATCTCGTCGGGGCTTCACAGTGTTCAGTGTGTGCCGGCGGGATTCTTATAACACAATTTTCAACTTTTGGAGGGCTTAAATGCATATATTCGATATATTTTTATTTTTTTAAATTTTTTTAAATTATTCATATTTTTCCTTAATTAAATAAATCTGAAAATGAACATATTTCCGCTCTAAAATGCTAAAAAGTTAATTATCCATTTCATCTAATAATTAAAAAAAAGGTGAAATATTTCTTTTTCTTTTTGTTTTTCTTTTTTACATCACTAAACATTCCAACATTTTCTATATCCAACTCAAATAAGTCAATTGTTTTTAAGTGATAAACCACAAATTACATTAAAAAAACGTATAAAATAGACAAAAATAAAAAAAAAAAAAGTATTTTCAGACTTGGACCTGACTAGACAGTCAAACCAGGTTTACCCAGACCCGTTCTTAAAACTGGTCCAATTCAATATATTAAACCGTATTTTAATAAAACATGGATTGAACCGGTAGCCCGGCCGATTGGACTGGTCACCCGGTGACCCGATCGGGTCATCAACCCGGGTCTGCACAAGATTTTTATTTTTATTTTTATTTTATTTTATAATATACTAATGTTTGGGGGTTATAATATAAAATTATAAAACTAAGAAAGGAAGAGACTAAGGAAATATTTTTTTATATTTTTTTATGGATTTTTTAGCTATTTATTTCCGCCATGAATATTTTTATGTTTTTTAATTAATTTTGTACAAATTTATTTTTATGTTATTTGATATATTTCACATTTTTAATGTGGTGTGCTTTAATATTTATTTATGTAAAATTTTGTTTAAATTTTTAAAAGTCATGTTTTTAATTTTTTTTATTTTTTATTCTTCAATATTAGATTTTTTAATTATATATAATTAAAATTTAAATTATTTTTAATAAAAATTCTTGACCTCAATTCAATCCTACTGAACCCCTCGACCCTTGATCCCTACCTTTCTCCGGGTCAATGCCCGATCCGGATCTGAGAATCTTGGAAAAAACAACCACCAACTAAAAAAACAACGACGACAACAAGATCAACAGGAAATAGGTCATATCTTCCACATTAATGTAAATAAATTCTTTTACAAAATAATTATTTTATTTCTAAAATATTTATATCTCCGATATTTAAAATACCAATAAAAATTGATTCAATTGGTTTTGAATTCAAATCCTCATTTGTACAAAAACACTCAGTTGAGGCAAAACTACACTTCTATAAAGCTATCAATACTCATTTATTTTTATTTATATATTTATGTAAAAATTCAAATGATCTCTACAATTATAAATATCAAGTGTTATGATCATTTTGTATTAACAAATATATGCATTTAATCCTTTAAAAAAATCATGTAATTGGCTACCCAGTCTTATGAGCTCATGCCTGATACATTTGTATATAATGAAACTTCAGATGAAGCCAGAGACCTTGAGTGAGGAAAGAACGACGAAGACGACCCAAAGAAGCATGAAGTACACTGCCGTTAACCACGCCCACAACCTCGGTCCACCGAGCTCGGCGCCAAATATAATACGGCGAAGTACCAATACTGCAATGCAGCCAACCGATGTCGCAAAGAATACTAGTAGAGAAAAGCTGAGGCCGTTTGCGTTGTCGATGTATAATGGTTCACTATACATGATAAAGTTGTATACTGTGTCTATCAGCCATGGAATGCCAATGCCGATGTAAATGTTCACCGAATTGCTGAAAAGAAAGGAATGTGTAAATTGAACATTGAATGCAAGAAGGAATCGAGGAAATGGCGAAAGAAAGAACCTGCATGTGATGTTTGCAATGGCAGAATCTGCAGTTATTTGCCGCTCAGCAGCAATCTTGCTTGCAACTAGATCGGGCCATGATGTTCCGCTGGCTAATGCTGTGAATGCTATAACGTAAGGATTTATTCCTACAAGAATGTATGAAAGCCGACACATTAGAAACACGGTTGGTAATATTAACATTTAAGTGAATGGAGTTTAAATTTTCAAGAAGTCAAACGGAGAACCTGTGACGCAGCTTATTAGATCGGTTAGTTTGGTCACTACATAAGCTATCCCACTAATGAAAATAAGAGAGCAAATAAAAGCAATCCATCCATGAGCAATTTGATAAGGAGGAACAAAAGCAAACAGCAATCTCCATGGTACAAGGATTGAGTGCCAGAGAATTCTTGCTATCCTGAAGCAGAAACTATTCATATTCTTCGATTTAGTGGTTTCCAACTGTCGAAAGGAAGTAACTTGATGAGAATGCTCATCGTATTATAATTATTATTATTTGAGAATGAAATCAACTTCTAAGAAGAGTAATAACCTACCTGTGCAGCATCAAGAAACTGGCGTCCCCATACAGAGAACAAATTGAAATCATCTTCAATGTACTTTTTGCCATCGGCTGATGCAGATGCAGATGCTTCTGAAATATCAGTGTCTGGTAAATTTTCATAGACTTGATCTGCAAAACAAACAAAAATTAAAGCAACATTCCACCTTTCAAAGTAACCATTATTAGCACAATTTTGTGACTGGAGGGATAAGAAAACTTAAATGAATCAGGAGGCTTAATACTAACAAACACCTGTATCTTTATCAGAAAGGATAGAAAACATATTACCTATGTTACTGCCATTTCCTTCACTCAAATCAAGTATCTTGCAGCACTCGTCATGTTCAGCATAGTCAGCTTTACAAGAATTATCATTTTCTGGAACCCAATCCTCTGGCCTCTCACTTCTTGCACTGATTTGGGGATAAACAAAGAAATTGAAAATAAATGACTTTACCAAGACAAATGTTTATGCATTAGTAGTAACAAAAATGGGTATTTGAACTTTCAATTGGCCCAATAAAACAGATGCAGTGCCTGGAAAGAGAACTCAAAATACATAACTTACAAGGGAATTGACAGGTATGGCAGGCGCTTGTCTTGAGCATATGCATGAAATAATAGCAATGCATACTGCAGAACTGTGAGCAGGGCTTCTGAAAGTGTAATTATATTGGGTGTCCATACCTACAAAGTCATGAAATCTCTACTTCAAAATTTCAAGCGGAGTACAGTTATAACAAAGTAAAATGTTGGCTCCGCAAAATAACAATATTAATTAACAAGCATGTGTATGAAGGATGTGGTTTGACTACAATAGGACAAAGCAGTGAACAACCAAGGACATTCACATAAAGGTGGTGCATATTAATCAGAAAATGACTTGCGATCCCTTTATCAAAACAAGGTCACTTCCTCCACAAATTCTAACAGATAACATCCGGCCATATGGCATGGATATCAGTCGCATCATATAGATATATTCCGATATATTCCTCATGTCACCTCAAGTATGCATATGGATTATTTATTCACAAATATTTAAAAGTTTATTAACATCATTTCACCATGTTAAAGTGGTCTTGCATTAAATGGTTAAATACCTTTTACTTCAGTAGCACATATGGATTTCTTGTTCTTTAAAGTTCATTCTGGCATTATGAATGGAGGGACCAGCAGAAGTTATAAGAATTTCTCAAGTTTCATTCTGCTACAAGACCAGAAGATTATATGGCCAAGTATTTCAAGTGTCCATAGCAAAAGTGCTATTCTCCTTAATATGGCACAAAAGTTAATAAGAAATGCTTCCTCCCTATTAATTTGCTTGCATAGTATATTTTCATCACTGACTTGATCTGGTTTAGACATGGATTTTAAATACAACATTTACTTTCAACAAGGTTTTAAGCAGTGAAGATTTACTTGACTTCACAATGGATGACTTGGTTTCATGCCCTGCTCAGAAAGCATCAGTTCATTAAAATTGTCTCTCACTCAACATCACAAGCATGCAGTGTTGTATAGAAACGAAATCATCATAAACAAGGTAGATCAAACTGACCTCTAGTATTATGTAGAGCCAAACATAAGCCCAAAATGACCAAAAGAGGCCTACCAACCAAACACCTATATCTGATATCTTCTTCAATGTACCAGCTCTTGGGACTATCACACATACAGCATGGATAGGGAAGAGGTCGAATGCAGCAGAACCTACGAGTGTTCCAGGTCCCAAACCTACAGATCAAATGCAAATTGTAACATATAAGGATATTCCACATGTAAAATAAATCAAGAAAGATTAGCTATTTTCTGTCACTATGCAAACAAGGACACTGATAAAAACCAAAGCAGGGCTACATATGAACTCTTGCAAAACAGATTAGAGCTTCTTCATGGAAAAAAGCTTCCAGCCATAAATTGAACATAGATGAAGCCACTTTTTCAACCTCTTACTTAAGTTTCCAGTCTGTTAAATGATATACGAAATGGTGACTTCTATAGAGTTAATCATTTAATCATATCCAACAAATGTCGGTCAACAACTTGAGTCCATTCACCCTTCGAGATAATAAGAACTTCAAAAAGAAAACACTTTCCAGTGATTGCTTGAGAATTATCTTACCATAGTACACATGCAATGGACAGAAGAATTAGAGATCACTCAACCAATTTAGCCATTACATGAGAATAGTAGAGATCCAGTACTCAAAATGCATATAAATATAAAGAAAATTTGTTGAATAGAATTACATAATAATGCTTACCTCCGGCATTCAGCTGACCAATATTCCTGATGGCATCAATAGTTGCCAAGGAAATTTGTGGAAAGCTTGTTCCAAATGCCAGCAAAGCTATGTCTGCTACTGCATAGTTCCAAATCTTCACCCGTTTAATCACCTCTGTATTTGTGATGGGATCAATTTGTACAACCTCCCTTGTTTGTTTAACAACATTCTCCATCGATTTGAAAAACCGAGCAGTTATAGAAGATAACCCAATGAAACAATAGGCAAGGGCAGCAAGATACAAGAAAGCTCGCAATCCATTGGAAAGAAAAATTTCACCACCAAATAGGAAGTAATTCTCACATCTTCCGTACAAAGAAACTTCATCTGTATAGCCTTCTGCCATTCTTTAATATATTTCTACACAAAGTTGTTTATAATTTGAGACTGAATATTGTGGCACTTTCAGGACAATAGACTGGGACCTGAATCAATGAATATCATCGTGTCATTCATACAGGTTAAATAAAGTAAATGATAAGTTAATAACATCAAACTATTTTAAAGAATGCTAGAAATTAAATTTTAAAAAAAACCACAATTTCCAATCTTCAGTGTGCCAAAAACCTCAGAATTAGCCACCAACAGGATATGAATGAGACAAACAAGTTAGTAGTTGTTAGTTTGCTATCAAAAATGTTTTCAAGTATCATATGATTGATATTAAGAAAGAACACACACAACAAAAGTCCAGTTTTTTGTCCATTTGCGGCTGTTGATTTTCTTATTTTTAGAAGAGGTAAAAAATGCATACCAGTGTATTTTTGGGTACCTTTATGCTTCCCACGGCTGGAGATGTGATTGAAGATTAACAATTTGGATTCTGTGAGGTATATAATCTGGTTGCTTAACAAACAAAACTTCTCTAAACTGAAATTCAAGCAATATATCAAAATCACTCTCCAACAAACAAAAAGTTAGACGCAAACACAGACAGCGACCAACTCCTGTTCTCTCACTGATTCAACCCAACAAATCGAAATCAAAATAATTTCATGAAAAAACATCAAGAGAAAAGATCCAAAACCAAAAGAACATTCAAAATAGAGCACAAGAACAAATTTTTAGATGATTAAAACCCAAAATTTATCAAATTTAAGACAAATTCCTGGAATTAAGCATAGGGGGCGGAGAAAGTGGAACCTGGTCTCGAATCCAGAACAAGCAAAGGAGTCCGGTCGTCGGCGGGAATCCGTCTCGCCGGATTCCTGCGAGATTCGTCGGAGATTCCGGCTGGAGCGAGATCATACGAACCTCGTGGAAATGAGTAGACTGAAATCCAACGAAAAACTTCACGCTCACATTTGAGATTCAACAATGCTTTGTTTCTTTAAATATAAATAATAAGAATAATAATACCCTTCTCTTTGAGCCTTGTCACTTTTATATATTTATATATATATATATATATATAGAGAGAGAGAGAGAGAGAGAGAGAGAGAGAGAGAGAGAGAGAGAGAAGATTTAATTATTTATATAATGTGAAACATATATATTGATCATGTACCTGTTTATTAAAGATATTTGTTTACGGCCATTAGATAATAATAATACGCATCTAAATAATTATTTATTAAATATGTTTATTTATAGCTGTTGAATTATGATTGAAGTTATTTTTTATATTAATATCGTATAAATTTACTGTTTATAATTACTGTATAATATTATTTTGTCGCCATTTTAATATTATTTATAAATAAATCTAGTTTTGAATTATTATACAACAGATAATTATAAATAATTAAATATTATATATACATATATATATTTAATTATTTATAAAATGTGAACTATATATATTTATCATGTAATTGTTTATTAAAGATGTTTGTCTACTGCCGTTAAATAATGATGCGCATCCAAATAACTATTTATTAAATATGTTTGCTTATAGCCGTTAAATTATAATTGAAGTTAGTTTTTATATAATTACTGTGTAATACTATTTTGTCGCTGTTTTAATATTACTTATAAACAAATCTAGCTTTGAATTATTATACAACATATAATTATAAATAATTAAATATTATATATATATATATAATATTTAATTATTTATAAAATGTGTAATATATATATTCATCACGTAACTATTTATTAAAGAGATTTGTTTACTGGCGTTAAATAATGATACGTATCCAAATAACTGTTTGTTAAATATACTTGTTTATAGGCGTTAAATTATGATCAAAGTTATTTTTCTATATTAATATTATATAAATTTATTGGTTATAATTACAGTGTTTAATATTGTTTATAAATAGATCTAACTTTGGATTACTATACAACAGATATTGGTGGTGTCCCTAGATTTTAAATTTATGGGGTGTTCGGTCCTCATGTGTGTGTGTGTCTATATATATATATAATTAAAGCTATGCATGGCTTTATATGAAATATATCTTAATTAAAGCTGTTCATGGCTTTAATAATTGATGCAATGTGTAAAATTCATGATGTGAATTCAAGTGCCACACTCTAATGATCAAGTGGACAAAAATTAAGATGAAAATAAAAAGATCTACTAAAGCATAATAAAAGATGACCACTCATATCATTGTCCATTTTTATTGATGTAAATTAATAGCCATATGTGTTAAATGAATAATTATTTATGCATGTAAAGGTTGACAATTTTGCAAAAGACAAAGAAACCATTGGACATCACTGACCACACGTGGAACATGTATTGCTTATTTTAATTGGTAAACATGAAAACCAACACAAATTTTGAAGTATTCAAACTAGGGGTGACAATACTCTGTGGAGATCCACTGGCCTTGTTTGACTTAGAGTAAAATGGGTTTGGAAAAAAATTATACTAATATGGGTCGGGTCCGAACATTGATTAGTTGTCCAGATTTAAATTCGGATAAAGTCGGGACATGAAAACTCAAACTCAGACAACCAAGCTATTTTACCTATAAAATTTTAAAAGCCCACAATTTAAAACCTACATGTTTTAAGTCCAATTTTTCAAAAACTTAAAATATATATATTATCTTTTCTATTAAAATTTAGATTTTTGTATGATTTGAATTAAATTTTGAATTATTGCCATTATTATTATTATTATTTACATTTTAAATTAAATTACTTTTGTATAATTTAATATTTGAGTGAATTTAAATATAACTCAAAATCCAGTCAAATTTAAACATCCAGAAATACAAATTAGATTTGGACTAGTTAAATTTGTCCAAATTTAAAACCATACGGAACAACAAATTTATCTATTTATATTAGTATTTATCCGAATCCGGTTTTGCATGGTCCCGGATTTTTGCCACCCCTAATTCAAACTTTAGGAACTAAAACAAATAATTGTCATTAAAAAAATATACTCTTGCTCTCTGGATGAGAGTTTATCTGCAAACATGACTGTCTGAAGAGTAAGAGAAGCAGTTCTGTCCATGAAAATGCACACAAGCACAAGCACAAAATACTTTAAGGGAAAAAACAACTGATTATGCTTCTCATGGATGAGAAGATATTCAAATTGAATCCATAGAACCAACAAAATATGGCGTGTAACACATGCATGATCAAGTGAGGGCACAAAATTGTTGACTACAAAGCAAATATTGAGTAAAAAATCACTCCTCTTCGGCCTCATTCTCGGCAATGTTGAAGTATCTCAACTCATAGACATTGCGGTCTTTATTGGATGAAATCACTCGCAACCAATCTCTGACGTTGTGTTTCTTCAAGTATTTCTTCGTCAGATATTTCAAGTACCTGAGTATAAATTAAGGGTTTCAGTCAAATAGGCATGGAAAAACCAGGTTATGGCAATATCCAGGGCAAGCATATGGATTCTCACATGAGATCATACATAACACAAGCAAGCTACATTGTCATCAAAGTTCCATTTGAATATAAAGAGAGTTATCAATCAAAATCAGAACAACTAAACACAAAATTTCCATATTATGAAGAAGTACATGATAAAAACATTTAATAAGAAAACAGAGAAAAAGGAATACAATAGAAACACAAGGACAGAGGACTGAATAAAATAATTGCTGGTAACTTAAGTTGAGTATTTATTAAGGCCCTATAATCCGATGTTTCAATGCTTATAAGTGAGTATCACAACATTACCCCATTCTTCCTTCGAGAAGGATAGATTACACAGGTTCCTTATAACAAATACCCAAATAATACCATTCTAGAGTCCAGACATGGCTAACACCCTTCTAGAGAAAGATAAATATCCAAATAAGAAAGCGCACTAAAAACAGAAACTATAAGTTGCTACAAGACTTATATAAGAACTGTCTGACCATTTAAATTAGAGACAACAAAATGTGGCAAAAATGACCATCCCCACATGGCACATGATAATTATTTGCTCCTTTAAACATGACCCAAAAAAATCTAATTAATAACTAATCAAGATTCTAAAGATATTCAAAGATGATCTAACAACAGTTTGGCCATTTAGTCAAGAACCAATAAAAGTCTTGTCAAAAATCAACATCTTTCGCACAAGACATGAAAATCAGTTTGCTCCCTTAAGATTCAACAACAAAACAAAGCTATTGTCATACATACTAGTGTATTCCTAACGTGTAGTCTGAGATAACATTCACCTTTGAAATTTAATTAAAGAAAATACAAAGCTGGAAAGAAGCAATCAACTTACAAACAACCTTCTTTCAGAAAAAAGCTGAAACACCATTCGATCAATGCCATTATAATAACAGAATGTTCACTTTACCATTATGTCCACATTGCCTCCAGCTTTCAAGTCATGAAAGATGTGCAACTCTAATTGCACAAACTTAGCTAAACACATAATTTTTACAGTATATCCTAACATTCGGTAAAAAAAAAAAAAAACAACTAATTCTTCTAAGTTTCATGTAATTCTACAATATATCTAAACTAACTAGCTTAGCTGAAGACATAATTTTTACAGTATATCCTAAAGTTCCTAAAAATAAAAACTAATTCTTCAAAGTTTCACTTAATTCTACAATATATCTAAACTAATTAGCAATACATAGGCATTAATCCCTTGATAAATATTGCCAATATAAAAGCTAAAAAGAAGAATCCTAGAATACTTTCCTTCACTTATGAGTTATGAGTATAAACAATCCAACCAAAGCCCTAATTTTCACAATCAAAATAAAAAAGTAATTTTTGACCAATCAATTGCACATAGATCTCAATGCATTGTATTATCAACATATAAACAAGCACAAAAACAGTAAAATGGAGAATCTTTGCTACCTTTTCGAGAACGGGCCATCAGAGGTGACGGTGATCTTGGTCTTCTCACGAGAAACAGTGATAGCATCACCAAAAGCGCCAGGCTTCCCACCAGCAACCTTGATGCGTTCCTGGAGGAACTTCTCAAGAGAGGCAATGTCCATGATCTTGTCATCCACCGGCTTGGTACAATCGATCACGAACGTCGATCCCTTCTTCTTCCCGGCTTTCGCCGCTGTAGCTCCGCTGCCTCCACGGCTCATCTCGAGATCTCTTGCCGCCGCCGGCGATCCTCGATTAGGGTTAGGGTTTTAGAAAGAACAGAGAGATCATTGGGCTCCGAGGCTAGTATTTATAGTTCTCCAAATGAGGTCTTCTAAGAGGCCCGGCCCAACTAATCTTTTATTGGCCCAAGCCCAATAAGTATTTTCTTTTTAATTATCAATGTGAAAAAATTTTATTGCATCATTTTTTAACATTAAATGATAAATAATTACTAAATCTTTACAAACGTATAATTATTTTTTCTACTGTATTACAATAGATTTAAAATTCAAAGAAATGGAAATTTGCTTAAATAAAAATATCACAAGTTAACAATCACTAGAAATCAGCGAAAACCAAGTAACATCAGACATGAATAATTTGATTGAATTGAACAAAGTTTAAATTACATTTGTTTACTCCACAAAAAATCGGAATGACAATTTATTTAGGAACTGAAAGGAGAGTTAATTTCCTCATCATTGGAAGGGTAAAAGCTCATCTCTGAAGTCTGAACACAAGTGTTTAACAGTAGTAACAAAAATGTCCTCACAACTGAGGACCTGATCTTCAGTAACAAAAAGTGTTTGTATTGGTTTACATGAAGAAATGAGAACCTCAGCAGCTGTTGATCTTTTAATCCTTCTGTGAATGGGTCAGGAATTGATTTGTGTACTTGTCCACCTTTGATCCTGTTCCTGATCCGGATCCCGACTTGTGGTCGTAGTATTCAACCACAGCGGCTCCGGCCAGAGCAGCCAGGGTGAGTGCCTGAGCATGCAACCTACAAGAATTGATCATCAATTTTACTCTGTTAGTGAATCAGGTTATAGCATAATGGTGAGCATTGGTGCAACTTGAAGATGAGAATAACAAAATAAAGAAAATGGCTACTTCGATGACAAAATGCACTGGAAAGTATGAAAGCAATAGTGACCAGTTAGAAATGAGAAAGACTTGATAATATAGATGTCTCTTTTAACAGGTTGTAAGGAAAAAAGGTCAGATTTTGTAATCAATGTTGAAAGATGGCACTCTTATTTTACTCTTGATGATCAAGATAGAAGATGCTAAACTGCATGCTTACATCTCAATGCTGGTACCACAATTTCATAATCCATTGCAGCTGTTTCTTCTGTCTCAAATAAATCTTCTGATCTAATAGTACCATTGGGTTATCTTTCCCCATGGGCAGAAATTTCTATAGATACTAAACTATCAAAACACATACTCAATCCCAAACAACCCACAAACACTTCTAGCAAATTTACTGACCACTACTTCATGCTTATTACTGTATAAATTCACCAAAATGGTGTTTGAAAGAACTTGAAAAATGTTGACAAATGGGGATGGTGGTAGATTTGTCTCTGACAAAGATGTTGGATGTACGTGTTTAACCAACATCTTCTTTGATCAACAAGCAAAGGTTCATTCATTTAATTTCTCAAGGGCTTAATGCTAAACATTCATCCATCAAAATAAGCCGAAAACATAACAATAAATGGCTATTTCCATTAGGTATCCATTAACAGAAGTCTACAAGAGGTCAAATTACAATACACAAGCAGCTTACAATCTCATTTGAACTGTACTAAAGTTGCTTCTCAAAGTCAAAATATATAAAACAACATGTCTCTTTTACAAGAACCAAATATAAAGTTTGCCTGCAACTTAAATCACCCCGGTCTCCAAAAAGAGCCCCAATGTGATAAATAAATCAATAGGTCTCATTAGTGAACACCTACAGCAGCGCTGCCAACACTTCTATCCTTAAAATAAAATTTATTTCCTCATATAAAATCCTCTCAATTTTATTCTCATCTCTGGTAGCCAGAACGAAGTGGCATAGAATGCCACATTCTAGTTTCAATTCCCAAAAGCACATTAAACAACGGCTTAACATTCTCACTAATGTAACTTCTCAATTCAAGAATCCAATCACATTACACACAACAATACAACCATATCAACACTAGAAAGACAAATGTCTCTATTTGATCAATCTACTACCCTCCAGGTATTGATTTGTATCTGAAGAACAAATGGTCTTCCAAAACTTGAGGCCATGAATATTGTCAAACATAGCAATTGGTTATCAAAATCCAAATCATTATTCAAAAAATCATCTAAAAGAATGCATATCAAAACAATAATCATGAACCAACTCAATCGAGAATTTATCCAGGTTTTCACTACCATTCATTGATTTCCATCATTAAATATAAAAATAAAAAATTGTTAGGAAGACAAATGTCTCTATTTGATCAATCTATTATCATCTAGACATTGATTTGTATCAGAAGAATAAATCCAGACTTCCAAATTTTAAGCCTCACAAACATTGCCGAACATAATTAGCTGTTAAAATTCAAATAATTATTCAAAAAACCATCTAAAAGAACCATAAGCCAGATAAACACTACATCCAGGTAACTTGAGAACCTAAATCCTCCCAAAATTTCAACTTTTCACTGCTATTCATCGATTCAACCAAAAAAAAAAACCAAAAATATAAAAAGCAAACCAGAATTAATGCAACCAACGACACGGCGATCAAAAAGTTAAAAATCAAACCTTGCATGAATGATCTTAACACTGGGCTTCATATTAGGACGAGACCAATTATACGCCATAGAACCCGCAATGCCGCTAATCCAAAGGCATCCTTCAATCCCCAAAACAAAAACCAATCAAAATCAAATCTCACACCAAAAATATCCCAAAAATTTTAGAAAAAAAGGGAAAATTTAAAGGATTACCAACTGTTCGCAGCTTGTGCTCCACGACCCACTTCCTTATCGATTCCATCTTGCTCAATCCCTCAACCATCTTCACTTCGATTCGAGATTTCTCCTTCGATTATAATTTTTTTCTCAAAATCAAGAAGCAAAATTAGGCGTGATATTTATAGATACAGCGAGGCGTTTGAGGTTTCACGCGATGTTTGCCGTTGGATCCAATGTATGGAAACAAACAGCAACTAAAGTTTCATTGTGACGTGTCCTGTTTTTATTGGGCGTCTTGTCCACACAAAAGCACCAATGTGACGTTAACACGCGGTTTATTTATCATAAAAATATTAATCAAAGTCAACTAATTTTTTTTTTGAAATTTCTCTTATTTAATTTCAATTTTTTGGGTTTAAAAACCATAATCCATGTTTATGAAGTATAATAATAATAATAATAATTAATCTTTATGGTTACATTTACTAGTTGATGAAGAGCATTTTTATTAATTTGATCATTAAACTCAAAAGATTATATTTTGAACAGGAATTGCATATATTAAAATATTTTGTTTTCACTAATTTAGATTTTCCATTAATAATTGTTTTACGTATATAATGAACCAAAGTCAAGACTCAAAATTACTAATTTAATAACCCAAATTTTTACCACTTGAACCAACTTTGTCTGGTCAAATTTAAAACCCCATTAATGAAAAATTTAAACTTTCACTGTGGAATTATAATATAAACTCATGATTATAAAATTCTCACCAAATATATATATATATAAGCAAAACTAAAATCATCTACTTCAAATGGGGTTGTTTATCGCCGTTTGTCACCTGTTGTCAAAAAATATAAATATTAAATAAATAAATGAACCATATGCAAAAACTTAAAAAAAAAAAAAAAAAACATAGGAATCTCTTTGTTTGGAGTACCTAATGCTACTAACTCTTGATAAAATTAAGTTCATTGGAGAGGAAGCATAGAGTAGTTAAAAGATTCCCAAACCCACCACATTATAATAAAGGTAGAATACCCTGTTTAGTCCCTGTATTTTACTCAATCTGCCCCTTTAGTCCTTATATTTTAATTTGTCCCCAATAGATCCCCATATTGGCAAAATGGGGCAAATTAGGTCCAGCACCTCACTGCCGTTTTTTTGTCCGTCTATTTCTGCTGAGGTGGCATTTTTATCAATTAAATATTAATAAAAAATTATTTTTTATGTTGTTTGGTTTAAACGGGTTTGGATCCAAGTATTGAAACCCGATAACCCTTTTATACTCATCTCCCCTTTTCTCCATTCATCTTGTACCTCCAGCCGGCCCTAGCCACCGTTATCCGACGAAGTCCGGCCGACCATCGCCGTCGAAATGGAAAAATGATTAACTTTGCATGGTTATGGCAGGGAAACTACTCACCAATGTCTCAGCAGTTACATAATCCTTATCCATCTCCAAAAACTGAAGGAGCCGGTCCACAATTGCATTCACATCATATTGCTGTAAGGCTATTTTCCCAACGGCCCTAATTGACTCCCTTGCAATAGGCACATCAACATTTGCAGCATATTCACATAATTCTGAAATGATTTCAAAAAAGTTCTCCAAAAGAATAAAAGGTGACACTAGAAATGCTTGACAATAGGAAAATGTGATAGGGAAAAAATTGGCAGCTAAGTGATGACAAATTACTTACCAATTTCATAGGTATTGCTTTCATTGGTAATGGCAGTCAACATCTCAAGTTTTAGCTTTTTCACATATGATGGTTGGCTATACTGACAATAGAAATGTTTGTAGTCTGAAGAGAACAGCATTGGAGCCCGCATTACCAACAGATGCAGATGGCTCAATACAACATAAGATTGTTCAGGACTGCTAGTGCTCACAAGAGTAAGTAAAGGTGCTTTGATGCGTTCATAAACCTAATATAAGAAATTCACAACGATCAACAAGTTTCCTGCTAACATAACCAGAATACAGTGAACTACAATACTTCTAAATAACTTTCTGCTACATCTCACACTGATGGTCGGCGATGGTCGGCCGGACTTCGTCGGATAATGGTGGCTAGGGCCGGCTGGAGGTACAAGATGAATGGAGAAAAGGGGAGATGAGTATAAAAGGGTTATCGGGTTTCAATACTTGGATCCAAACCCGTTTAAACCAAACAACATAAAAAATAATTTTTTATTAATATTTAATTGATGAAAATGCCATCTCAGCAGAAATAGACGGACAAAGAAACGGCAGTGAGGTGCTGGACCTAATTTGCCCCATTTTGACAATATGGGGATCTATTGGGGACAAATTAAAATATAGGGACTAAAGGGGCAGATTGAGTAAAATACAGGGACTAAACAGGGTATTCTACCTATAATAAACCAACCCAAGACAAAAACACCCATATATGCTCATCCTATGAACACTCCCAAAATGCTCTTATGCCTCCTATCATCACCAAAGTTTTCTCATGCATTCTCCTCACTTGCTTGTTCTTTAACATGATCAAAATGATGGACGGAGATGCTGCATCTCCGGTGACACACTCGGGGTTTCTCCGGGCGGCGGTGCGAGGCCGGAGAGGCGGGCCTTGTTTCGATGATACAAGTGTGTGTTTGTTGTATATGGAAAACAAACCTTGGCAAGAGAACTACACTTGTTGTTTTCAAAGGTTTTGCAAGGATATATTGAATGATGAACAACATTGTGGGGAATGTGGCCATAAGTGTGGATTTGGACTTGAATGCTGTGGTGGTAGGTGCACTAGTCTTGAGAATGATCCTTTGCATTGTGGCTCTTGTTATCATGTTTGTCCTCATAAGGTTGAATGTAGTTTTGGATTGTGTGGTTATAGTGGTGGTGATCAATGATGTTATATGTTGTTTCTTGTGTGGTTTATGAATGTTCTAATTTTTTGGTTCTTGTGTCTCAACATCTAAATTTGGATATAAATAATGTTATTTGTTTTTTTTCTCGACTTCTTTTTTTTAATCCCTAATTTATAGTTTTTTCAAAAACAACATGCTATAAATTAGTCCAGTTCTTAGAACACGGTACCGAGAGCTGTATAAGTGAACATATGTATTTTCAACAAATGTTATTTTGTATACATAATGATTTAAACTCAAAATCATTTATTTAAAACCCAACTTCTATCATTTCAAACAAATATGTTTGTATTTTGTTCTTTTTGATTTGGAGCAATGAAGTTATTATAATTGGTAAGTTGACTGTGTTATAAAAAAAAAAAAATTATTTGATAGTGAGGAACTTAAAGATGTTGATTATTTTATGGAAAATAAAACTTCTTTTATACCAAAATTTTTTATATTTTAATTTATTTTTTCAACATTACAGAGTTACGGTTTCTAAGTTAGACACTAGTGAGTATTATAAAAGGCCAGGCTTCTCTCGATAGTGTTTTTTACACACACTACAATTTGAATTCAAAATAACTCATTTAAGCCACTGAGTCACTTATTATTAAATTATATATTTATGATGCATTTATTTATTTATTTATTTTTTAATAAAGATGACAAGTGGCATCAAATAAAGAGTGTGAAGAACAAACATGTACAATGGTGCATTAGTTACAATATCTTAACGACATCATAAAAATTTACCATGTTGGGAGGAGTAATACGGGGGTAATTAAGATCTGTCGCATGCGCTCACGATGATATATTAATAACCATAACCTCACAATGATAAATCTTCTACTATATAATTTTGGAGAGCTGAACCATACTGCTACTCTCACAGGAGGCATTATAAAACAGTAAATAAACAGTTTTAACACAGTATATTTACAGTGTTTTAATAGTATATTACTATAGCATAAGTGATTCTACATTTCACCACTCACACAATTTAAATAAAAAAAAAAATTATAAATAGAGCCCAATTTCTGGCATGTTATGGATTTGGGCTCAAAGTTGGCCCAGCACGGCCCAGTAATTCATACACACGTGTCTCTCGACTCTCAATATAATCCCTTCATCCATTTCACTGGTGCCATACCTCGCACCCTCAAAACCCTCGCGGTCTCGAGCCATTGTTTCCTGGTTATCGCCTCCCGGAATCCATCGTCGAGGTAAGCGATGATCGAAATCTCGTATATATTTCTATCCAATCAAGCATCATAGTCTCGATTCTCAGTGTTATTGCTGTATTTCTGGATTTCTAGGGTTTTATTTGTGGTTCTTGGTGTTCTTATCTCTTGGAATCCATTGTTAATCTGAGTGGTAATTGTAATCTCATGTATATTTCCATGAATCAAGCACTGGAGTCTCGATTCTTAGTGCTAATATCGTATTTCTGGATTTTTAGGGTTTTCGTATATATTGCTATTTAATCAAGCACCAGAGTCTGGATTCTCAGTGTTAATGTTGTATTTCTGGATTTCTAGGGCTTTATTTGTGGTTCTTGGCGTTCCTTATCTCTTGGAATCCATTGTTAAGCTCAGCGGTAATGGTAATCTCATGAATATTTCCATGAATCAAGCACTAGAGTCTTGATATTAAGAGTTAATGTTGTATTTCTGGTTTTTTGGGGTTCTCGCATATATTTCTATTTAATCAAGCACCAGAGTCTTGATTTTCAGTATTATTGTCATATTTCTGGATTTCTAGGGCTTTATTTGTGGTTCTTGGTGTTCGTTATATCTTGGAATCCATTGTTAAGCTCAGTGGTAATCGTAATCTCATGTATGTTTCCATGAATCAAGCACTAGAGACTTGATTCTTGCTGTTAATGTCGTATTTCTGGATTTATAAGGTTTTAGTTGTGATTCTTGGTGTCCTTGTTGCCTTGAATCTATTGCCACGGTAACTCGTGATCTAAATCTTGTATCTATTTCCATTTATCAAGTACCAGAGTCTCGATTCTTGGTGTTAGTGTCATATTTATGGATTTCTAGGGCTTTAGTTGCGATCCTAGGAGTTCTTGTCTCTTGCAATTCATTGTTAAGGTAAGTAGTGATCAAAATCTCGTCTATATGTCCATGAATCGAGCACTAGAGCTTCGATTCTCTGTGTTGAAGTTGTATTTATGGATTTTCAGTTTTTTTTTTTTTTGGGTGTTCCTGTCTCTCAGAATCCATTGTTTAAATGAGTGGTGATTGAAATCTCAGATATTTTTCATGAGTCAAGCTCCAGAGTATTGATGATTAGTTTAATGTTGTGTTTCTGGATTTCTAGGGTTTCAGTGGTTATTCTTGTTTTTGTTTCTATATTTTAAATGTTTGTGTGCATTGTTGCAAGGTATTGGCAACTAATAAATCAAGTCACAGGTTGTCAACTTTTAGTATTAATATTGGCTCTTGTTGAAGTCTGATTCTGAGGGCACCTGGGATTCTTGTCGTTTCTGGTTTTTTAAGGTTTTTGTTGTGATTTTAATTGTATTATTTATTTATTTTGTTTGTTTTGGGTGATGCTTGGTTACAGATAATGCATGGAACCACATGGTGTTGTGTTCCTATCTTGATTCACTGTGTTTTAGTTGTGATTCCAGTTATTTTCTCCTTTTGGTTCTTATCTTTTTTTTTTTTTATCTTGGATGATGTATGGTTGCAAGAATTTTGCAGATTACGAATCAAGCCACATGATTTTAATTCTTATTTGTAATATGCCTATTTATGTGGTGTGCTTTTGCGACCACTAAGGATTCAAATTCATGTCTGGATTTTTAGGATTTTAGTCATGATTGTTGATTTTTGCTGCAAATTTTTGACAGCTTATGCTCGATTTGTGTAATTAGTGGAAATTTGTGTTGGTTAGGCCATTACTGTTGTTTTTCTTCTTTAAACCCTTCTTTTTGGGATATGGAGTGTGGATTTTTTTTGTTCTTTTTAATCTTGTTTTGGGTTGCTTGTTTTGTGTGATTAGCTTTTTTGTATTTTTTTGGGTGTGTGTTTGAGGCAAAAGTTCAAATTGATGGTTGAGTGCTCCTTTTAAATCTTGAGTTGGGTTGTTTATGGTTGCTTTACATGACCAACCCTCTTTTTCTTTGTCTATGTTTGGGGTGCAAGCTCAAATTGATGGTTGAGCGATTATTTATTCCCCACTTTTAATTCCTTGACTTCTTTTTTCAGAGGCTGCAGTGTGGATGATCTTTAAATTTGTATAGGGAATGTAGGATGCTGGTTGTTGGTTTTGATGAAAGTTTGGTTTCTTTTGGTTGTTTTGCATTGCAGTGTAACATTTCTTTGTCTTATTTTATGTGGTAAATTGATGCAGAAAGCATGAGTAGCCGTGGAAGCAACCGGACCATTTATGTTGGGAACCTCCCGGGTGATATCCGTGAGAGGGAAGTGGAGGATTTGTTTCACAAGGTCTATTGGCTTCATTCATCTATTGTGATGCCTTAGTCTTTTTGATTTTTCTTGCTTTTGGTTCATCAGTTTAAATTCCATGTT
The DNA here is from genome assembly GCA_020875875.1 of Dioscorea alata. Lineage (NCBI taxonomy): Eukaryota > Viridiplantae > Streptophyta > Magnoliopsida > Dioscoreales > Dioscoreaceae > Dioscorea > Dioscorea alata. The sequence continues at coordinate 839,295 of CM037016.1, forward strand.
AAACACTTTCAGGGTATCTGTTTCTTTCGATGTTCTAGGCATGCCCTCACTCATATTTTTGGATGACCTTGAGGAGAGTCTTATGCATTTGATTTCTTGGTGTTTGTGAGAATGTATATTTTTATAAATAGAGGCAGTTTCAGATTAACATTCTTTTGCAGAACTTTTAGAAATGAAGATACTTAATTGTTCCTCATGAATTGTGGTCCATTTGCACTACCCAAAATATGCTCACCAATTGTCCATCATTTTTTTACAAGGAGTTTTGTTAGTGAATTGTTCAGGGTTTCACTTTTAAGGCATTTGGCATCAACTTGTCCTGCAGAGTATTCTCCAGAGTCAAATGTTTTAATAGTTTAATTTATGATGGATGTTGAATGCATCCTTGGAGGAATGCATTTCCCTAGATCATGTCATTTGCTAATTTATTTTATTTTATATTGTACTTGAGAAATCTTCTGACCTACCCATTCTGGATTAGTTTTGTCTCTGTCATTATAACCAATAATTATGGCAAAATCGCTTCATAACTTCCATCATCTTGGAAAAGTTGTGGTTTGTATGCCTAGGGGTGTAATCGATCGAGTTCGAGCCGAGCAGTAAGCTACTCGAGCTCGAGCTTGGTTGAAAACTCGGTGCTCGATACTCGGCTCAAACTCGATCGAGTTTTATTTATGTAGTTCGAGCTCGACTCGATATATAATTCGAGCTACTCGAACTCGCTCGATTAAGCTCGATAAAAGCTAATAAATTTGATTTAATCATAAATAATTTTATACTCGAATTCGAGAGCGGGCTCGAGCTCGAACTCAATTTTATATATATAAAACAAACTAACATATAATATATATATACATATAAATACAACTACTCGATTAAGCTCGCGAACACTCGAGTCAAGTATTAAGATGCTCGAACTCGGCTTGATCGACTACTCGAACTCGAGCTCGACTCGACCCTAAGCGAGTCGAGCTCGAGCTTTCTCTGAATCGAACTCGAGTAGCTTGCGAGTAGTAGTGTATCATTTACACCCCTGTGTATGCCACCCGTTTTGACGCTTCATTACTTAAAAGGGACTTCCTAATGCCACTTTGGCTCAAGGTTTGGTTTTTTGACCCTGAAATGTTAACTCAAAGAATTTAACACATGGTAAGCGATTGCTGTCTAGGGCTACTGTTTTTGGAAAATATTTCTGAACCTATTTTCAGAAAATGTTTCAGAATCATGTTAACATGTCTCTAACTGCAAAAGGTGAGTTGAGATCTTTTGATTTGTACGGTGGTGAGCATGTTGCACTTGTTTGGAAATAATAATATCATAGTTATTTAACTTTCTGGTACCATGCTATGATTTTAGGGAATTGATTTTTTTTTTATTTTTATTTTTCGTTGTCATTTGTTTGGACTTCTGGATGTGCTTGCTGATCTGGTCATGTCTTACTACGCAGTATGGACCCATTGTTGATATTGATCTCAAGGTTCCACCAAGGCCTCCAGGTTATGCATTCATTGAGGTAAATTGTGTTCTCCAATATAATGTACTAAATGAAGTCTCCCTGCTCTTGGCAATATTGTCTTTTTTGCACTTTGCTAGGCAATCGATGGAACTACAATTTATGATTTAGACAGAAAAATCTATTCTCATTGTATCACAGTTGTTAATGCCTTTTTAAATTGCTTATGTTTGATAGAAGCACATAATAGGAGCATGTTACAGTCATTTTATGTTTTTTCAGGAACTAATATCTCATGTCTTTTGGTATACAGTAATATGACTGTTTGTATTTTGTGATAGTTTGAAGAGGCACGGGATGCTCAAGATGCCATTCGTGGTCGAGATGGCTATAACTTTGATGGTCACAGATTGCGGGTAAGCCTGTATTCAATGGGCCATTAATTTAGGTTTTGATGCCTTTGCTGTCCTCTGATTTTCCTGTGTGTGTGTATATATATATATTTGAGTTTGTTTCCATCATGGGTTTTGCTTATTGTGCAGGTCGAAGTTGCACATGGTGGAAGAGGACACTCTTCTTCAATTGACCGCCATAGCTATAGAGGTGGTGGGGGTGGTCGAGGTGGTGTTTCTAGGCGCTCGGAATATCGTGGTATGTTTATGTAGATATATACCTGTTGAGGAATATTTGTGTGTTGTTCTAGTCTTCTGTATACTGACATGGTATGCTATCAGTTAGGGTTACGGGGCTGCCGTCCTCAGCTTCATGGCAAGACTTAAAGGTAGCCTTCTAGCAGATTTTCTTAAATATTTTAGTGCTGTTTATGATCCATTTACTACGTTCTTATGTTTGGCTTTATATGGGCGGGTTGCAGTCATGCAACTCAATTTATGCTCATCTTGCTTGTGGCAATTATATTTGTTTAAATAACTAATCTGTTACAACAATGGAGACGTGGCATTATAATTGTATTATAAATGGGACATGGTATTGCAACCTACTTTCAACCAAGTACGAATTTGGAGTTAATACAAAATGTTCTCTGAGTTCCTACATATCCAGTGCCATGCGACTTCAAGTACATTGCTTTTTTATTAGGAATTAAACACCTCCCTATATATATATTAACATATCAGTTGCACTTGTCAGTTCGTATTTTATTGTAACCTTTTATTGTGCAATTTAGTTATGCTTACTTCTAGTTCATTCACATTTTCAGGACCATATGCGTTTAGCTGGTGATGTTTGCTTCTCCCAAGTTTTTAGTGAGTCTGGAGGTATACTGCATTATATCTATCCTTTATTTCTTCTTGTTTCTTTATTTTCAAGATTTATGTAGGTATGGTTAGTTTCTTAATTGCATAAGTTTGTACAGAAAAGGAATCTGGTTTCACAGATTGTTTTTTGTGAGAAAGGAGAGGAACATTTCTTTTGGTTTGGCCAATTTTAGTATTTTATTTTGGTTCAATTCTTTCTTGTGTATCAAGCAGATCAGCTGACAATTTCTCTTTGTAAAAGCGATATTAACTGTGCTAAATGCAATCCTATTTTTGTTGGTATATTGCAGGCACCGTAGGAATTGTTGATTACACAAACTATGATGATATGAAATATGCGGTATGCTGCTAATATTCTGTTGGTTTTGTTTGAATTTCTTGCTCAACCAATTAATGTTAATGGAACTTATTTAGGTCTTTGATATATATATATATATATATATATATATATATGGCAAAACATCATCTGTGTACGTCCATAGATAATAAATCTATGGATGTCCAATTATCGGCTGTTTAATCACGATCCAACGGCTGATATTGATGAACAGTTGATAATGGGCAGTTGATCATGATCCATAGTAGTTACAGTTCATTATTGTTAGCCGTTGGATCGAGATCCAACGGTTGATAATAGACGTCCATAGATAACATCCATAGATTTTTTATCTATGGACGTCTACAGATGATTTATCCTATATATATATATATATATATATATAGATATTTATTTACTTGTTTGTTTGTTTGCTTGCTGCAGATCAGGAAACTTGATGACTCTGAGTTCCGTAATGCATTTTCTCGGGCATATATCAGAGTACAATAACTAACACATTTTTTTGGATGTGTTTTGGTTTTCATGGTTTGTCTTTGATATTTTTGATGGAAAAGTGTAAGTATTTTTTTCTTGCATCAGGTTAAGGAGTACAAACAAAGTTTATCCAGGAGCCGCAGTCGCAGCCGTTCCTACTCAAGAAGTCGAAGTCGTAGCAACAGCCGCAGTCGCAGTCGCAGTCAGAGGTCTGGTTTATATCTAACTTTCATTATCTGGTTGGATTTGAATGGATGAAACTTGTCCTACATTGTGCAAATTTGTTGTACAGCAAATCTCCAAAAGCTAAGTCGGCACGTCGGTCTAAATCTCGTTCTAGATCTGTTGCTTCACGTTCCCGTTCAGGGTCAAGGGGACCGTCATTGTCAGGGTATGCCGTGTCATCTCTCTTACATCTTTATTTCTTCCCAGTTCTAGAGGCTTTTGTGTAGTTAAAATAGCTATGGATCCTGATACAATTGTTCTGTTCAATTAGATGCGAAAATTCCAAGCTTGAGCATGAATTGTTTATAATTAAAATATGTAGCTTGTTCATTAGATACAAGATGAAGTCTTGTCCCTAAGTATTTAGTAGAGCCATTATCAACAACTCTGAAACTCTGTGACCTAACAATGGACTTCATTTCTTATTTGAGTCCTTTAAACTGCTATTTTGTTACTGTTATTCCAAGTATTTTTAAGTGATTGAGAAGCTTTCTAGATCCTATGGACATGTACTTTATTTTTATTTGATGACTTTTGAGAAGTATACCTGTGCAACTTGTTTTGATGGGTCACTTCTGCATGTCTCTATGTGTTCAGTATGGCAGGACATGATGCATTAATCAATCCTTTTGCCATTTTTTTCCTGCTATGTATCTGCATTCCTGCATGATTCCAGTTGAGATGGTCCTGTAAGAGCCACGTTGAGCACACAGATTTTCCGTACTGTCCAATTATGTCAATGTTTTAATGCTTCCTTCTTTCTATCTTTAGATAAGGGCTTATGCGGCGATCTGGGGATTGCATTTTAGGAACTTGATCAGGATACAATGGAAATGGATAGAGCTCCTTGGTTGTGTGAGGTATGCTGTTTCACAAATGAGCAGCTTTGGAAACCAAAACTTACCATGATTGTCATACCTTTGTGTGTTATACCTAATCCCAATAGGAGCGGAATGAGAGAAAAATAGAAGGGATGGATTGCTTTTAAAGCGCTGGATAACAGTGAACTAAGTGGAATTGGAATGCGCAAGTCAGCGATAGGGGAATTTCACCTTGCTAATAGGCATTGCTCCCAGGAGAGTTTGGATGTGGAATTAAATGGTACAGTTAGAGAGAACTTCAATATGGATAACTTCTGCACCTTAAGTTTATTTGCATTAGCCACAGCTTCATTTACATGATATACTTGTCACCATTTCTTTGAATATTGGCACTTGGTAGCTGTTCAAATTTTAGAAATTACTACCAATTCATTCTGTTTTAAAACAATGGTGTTGCTGAACTTTTATGGTTTCAAATTTGTGCTTTCCTCTGCGGTTATATCCAACGTGGAAGTGGCCTCGGTGCTTTTGGATCAAGGCGTTAAAGCCAAAGTTGTGGATTATTGAATTCTCTTGTTTCTGGAACTTTTTTTGCAGATCCCGATCCCGATCCAGATCTCCTGTTGCTTCCGTAAGTTCTATTGCCAATCTTTTTATTGTTTTACTTCAATGTTCACCTATCCTGTGGTTTTGCAGCCTCCTCGCAACAAACGACCAAGCAAGAGCCCTGCTCGTAGCAAGAGCCGATCACTCTCTAGATCCCCTGCTGTATGATCAAATGCCACACTTATTTTTATCTTTATGTATATATATATATATATATATATAGGACCGTTAATTTAGGGACGTCCTTAGATTTAAAAATCTAGGGACGTCCACAACAACCGTTAGATCATCATCTAACGGTTGTTGTTTTGTTATAAATATAAATCTAGAGATCATCATCGAATGGTGGTTGTTTAACCTTGTACTAATCCTCATTCTTGAGGATTGGGCTTTTCAGCATTTTTAATGCTGTTAGATGGGTGATCTAACGGGTGTTGTGGGATGTCTCTAGATATATTTTTTGAGACGTCCCAGAAAACATATTGTTATATATATATATATATATATATATATATATTTTGTGCGATGAATTAATTTTTTAAATGATTGTTTCTTATTTTGACAGGCGAAACCTGAGGGCAGTCAAGAAATTGGAACCGCAGAGAATTGAGATTGATCCCAGAAGTTGAAGCTGCTGGCAATTAAAAGATGATGACTCTATTGAATGAGCTTTGTTGTGGGTCACTGAGACAATTAGGAACAATTATGTATTAATTGGGAAGTTTCTAGGTATTAATTGCTAACTACTATGCTGGTTTTTATTTAGGATGACCCTGATGACTTTATTTCTTCATTATGTTATGTTGTATAACATGAGATATGATACCAAAAAAAGGAACTCTTTTCCTTTTGTTGTGGGTCTGTGCTTTTTTATATATTTAGCTGACTTAAGATTTGATTATCTGATAAAGTTTGATTATACTCTGAAATAATGCACAACTTGATTCATTATCATTCTTGAGGATTAGGCTTTTTGGGCTTTTCAAGGGACAAGAACCAAAAGAGATTTTATAGTGCTTTTGGGGTTTTTTGAGGTAAACGGGGGGTGGAGATTATGATATTGTTTAATATTTTTTTATTTAATTTTTATTGTTGAATATGATATATATATATATAAGTATTTTTACACGGATGTAGTTTTTAAGATTTGGTGCTCGAGGTATAAAGTATATATATACTTCTTTGGAGATTTTAAGATAAATCATTACTGTTTGATATGGATTTAAGTTTTTTTTTTAAATACTATAATTTTATTGTGAAGAGAAAAATTATTATTGTTTAATGTTTTTATAAAATCTTTTAGTTGACATTAAAAAAAAGATATATGAAGTATCTTTGCTAGGAGGTAATTTTTATTTTCGGCTAAACTGCATGTTATTTTCAAGAGGTGGTTGCTTGAAGAGTGTGTGTGTGTGTGGGATTTTATAATGCGTCAGTGCGTCACTATTATTTTACATGGATTTATCTTTCCATGCAATTTAATTTCTTTAAGAATTTTGTTGTCTCATATTAATTTTTACTTTTTTAATATAGATCTTAATATTGTTTTAATGCATAATATTAAAATGTAAATAATAATACTATTGATCTTATTTTTAACAAAAATCATTTAAAAAGAGAACAGAAATATGCCGGTTACTATGGCTCTGCCAATGGAACTTTTCTCGGTCCCCTGTCAAATTCAATTTGATATTTAGAATTGGAATTTAGATCTGCCATTAACAAGGATTAATAAAGAATTACAAAAACCTAAAGGCTCAAAGGGATTTGTAAGATTAGAAGGACTAAACTCCCTTATCCAGAGACAAAAATAATTTACCTTATAAATAATCCAGGGATAGTCATTTAGTAGACGAATCCCATTAGAAGCTTTCATAAGTAAGAATTCAAATCACCTGTATTTTTTGAATATTTTTTGGAGTGTGAATAGTGATTCTATATAAATGGCCCAATGGCCATGTGTACATAGCAGACTTTGCCCCTACTTGCTCCGCCGAAACTTGTGCACACCCCTGCTCTGCTTTTTTTAGAAGCCTACCCGCTCATCTTGGCAAAAAATCATCTCCAACCATACAAATCCTACAAGAAAAATAAGAGAACCCTGTATTCACAAAAATAACCTCATAAATAATAATAATAATAATAATAATAATAATAACTATTTCCCGGCAATAATTTTTCAATCTGAAGAAAAAAGGAATTCCAAAAGTATGCAGATGCAATATCTCATTACAAGTACAAACATGAAAGAGCTTATTTCTTAGCTTCCAGAGTCTCAAAAAAAATACAGGAAGCCAGATCATGCATTCATTCAGCCAGAGAAAATCCTGTCAGAAGATGAACATTGAGTAGCAGTCATCAAAGAGGACCTGACCCAGCAAGTTACACATACAGTTTGCATTTACAAATAAATTACAGTTTTTTTTTTCGATAAAGTATCAAATTCAATTTGATATTTAGATAAAATGATGCCGGTTACTATGGCTCTGCCAATGGGAAGCACCGTCTGTTCGGCCACGAGAGTTCGGTCTCTCGGAGCTGTGTTGATGCCATGATCCTGTTCTTCTGTTCGGGTCTGATGATGCACCGGTGTGGGGATGACTGAACCAACCAGATTCCCTGTCTAACGGCATTAATGGGAAGGGTGCAAAGAGGTCTCTTTCCCATGCGTAGAGATGGTTTCCTCCGGTGTTTTCCACTTCTTGAATGCTCCGGCCAGATGATCCGGTGGACGGGACTAGGTATAGGCTGTTGGGATTGGGTGGCTGGAGTTGGGCTGGTCCTATGGGAGCTAAACTCCTAGCACCTCGTTGTGCACCCGAGATAGGCCCATGCGCAGCCGTTGAGTTGTGATGTAGGTAATGATGCTCTTGGACATGGCCCTGGACTCGAGAGTTATTAACATACCGTGGATATGGGGAAACAAATGGACCTCCGGTTCTAGACACTGAGCTGCATGGAGTACAAGAGGAGTTAGTGTCATAAAAAACGAGCACGGTTTAAGGAAAGTGAGCCGAGGGATGTTACCTATGAGCAAGGATGTAAGGGTGGCCAAGAGATCCTGTCCTTGGTGGACCATCAGAATTAACCCTAACTGTTGCAGAAGGAACTGAAGCTTGATCAGCAGCGTTTGTAAGGGTAGTTGGTATAGAATGTTGAGGATGATGTTCCCAACCACGATAATGTAGTTCATTGGCGGAAAGAGCATGCTGATTCTGGACGTTTGCTGGTGCAGGTACCCGAGCCCAGGGCTGATGATATGCAGGAGGACCATCGATGGAAGATTCAGACGGAATGTGAGGATTCGATGAAGAGGATGGTTGAAGAGGATGGAGGTAAGCAACATATGGACATACATGAGCTGTTGAGGAAGTAGCCGGATGCTCCATAAGTATAGTATGGTTCCTGAAAAGCTCTTGAACTGCAAAGCAAGAGATCAATGATGGTTGGAACATTTCAAAGAGCATTTTATCTTTATATGTTGGTAGGCAAAGCAAATACATACAAGTAATTGGTGGAGAGGATTCTCCTTCTCTGCAAAAAGAATATAAAATGTCACTATAATCATAAACAAAGTAAAGTAATTATGATGGCAGAAATATGTATCTACTAATGGATCAGTGTGGATGAGTGGTGCATGATTTTTGTTTACCCCTAACTAGTGTTTCCAAAAGATCTGTGTAGCCAATGTCATCGTTGTTATTATAAACAAGAAAACTCAAAGTTACCTCTTGAACAAATAATCCCATCATATACATAAAATCAAACAATATCCTAAGAGAAGAACACAACTTTAAGAGGCAATCAATCTCTTGCAAATTAATATCAAATCAGCTTAAAAATTCTGCTTCACTTCCCCACACACATGCAAAAAAAAAAAAAAAAAAAAAAAACAAAAAACAAAAAACAAAAAACAAAAACAAAAACAAAAAAAAAAAAAAAAAAAAAAAAAAGACTGTCCCACAAAATAGTTTTAGACATCCAATAAATGATCAAGTTCTGTTGTTCAAAGCATTTCCTTGCTGGTTAGCAATCAACATGTTGGCTTCCAGAACTTATTTGTGAAGACCAACTTCTCTCAGGGAAATCTGCGGATACCCTAGGCTCAAATAATCACAATGATATCTATGGCATGGGTCAGCTAACGTATTGGCAGCCAGAAGACACTCTAAAAAAATTGAGTAAATCGACAACACTGTAAATTTAACAATGCCTCCAAAGTTTTGCAAAATGCAGCGCATTAAACCATTTCTGTAGCAATTGAACAACTGAAAAGCAGATTGAACTAATGGCACTCACTCAAATGGAGTGGGCAGTGGAGCTACTCGGCCAAATGGGCACCAATGAAGACCAAATGCCTGCAAAAATAAACAAATGTAAAGGTAAGGGAACAAAATGATGTAACAAATGATTATATGTCACAAGAAAATGTAGCTTAGAATAGACAAAACACAGTGAAGAGAGAGAAAAAAAAAAGAGCAGATTCCCTTTTAGCGCCAGAAAAACAATGAGCAAGTTATAAAAACAATATGAAATCATAGCAATAAAAATGGCACCTCTGAACAAATGAGAAAGAAAACTTGAGTTGCTGATCATCTCTTATAATCTATATTCCATAATCACCTTCAGCGATTGATTTTTAGCTCTCAAGAGTCAATGTATCTATTTCCCAGAAATAATTGTCACTGGCTCCCAATTTACATGTCGGACTTAATAAACCAATCAGAAGTTGTACATAGTGAATGAAAAGGCATAGTAAATACCATACCAATTTAGCAGCAAGCAGCTTCACTATTTATAAGTTACTAACAGCTACTCCATAAGCAAACCTAGTTTATCCAACAATATCAAGTTATAAGGGTTGACATAGAGATATATAGTAGAAATAAAATGCTCAAAAGGGCAAGTATCCCACACTTATTTTACACAAACATGGAAACAGCTGCCCAAACCAATTCCTATCAACTAATACTAATACTAGAAAATCTCCCTTGTTCAATCACACAAAAATAAAATTGTTGCACCAGTTTTCTTTGAAAATTTACATCAAAAGCACATGTTTCACTTCTAATGTGGTCCTTTGTTACTCATTCAGGTGGCATTTGGCTGTGATTAAAATGAGTTGGTATACATTGGAATAGAAGCAGAAAGAGAATTTGTATTGAAGGTGAAAATTTTACCCTAACTTGTCTCAGGTTATAATCAAGTATGACTTGATAAGTAGGAATCAAAACAAGCAATTTTCAATTCAGCTGCACTAATCTAATTAATGTTAAATTATTTGGTTTATACCCAGTGATGATTATATTGGTCAACTTAATCACATTGTAAAAGAAAGTTATTTTATTTTTATTCCCATTACATTTAGTTCTGTTTAATTGTTTAGTCTGGAATAACTAGGGATACCCCATGTTATTCCAAGCTAAGCTATACACCAATGAAACAAGGCCTGAAGCTTCTAAGTATATTCCCCTTCAGTACTAAATATCTCAAGTATTTAGTTTGTGCAGACACATGAGCAAAGCACAATTTCATACAAGAAAAAATGGTCAATATATATGTAAAACGCAACTAGAAAAAAATGAAAGGTGGGTGTTCAAAATCGAGACAGATTATAATAATGCAAATAAGTACAGGACACAGAATAACAAAAGGACAATGGTGACAGTTGTATTACTAATATACAAAATTATGGCGGGTTGGGGACCAAACAAGAGCTTCATGTGAAAAATCTTAAAAACAAGGACAATGAATAATTTTAAGAACCATTGTGAACTCAAATATGAAATATGCCAAGAAAACAAAAAACATTCACAAAATAGTATCCGATGAATTTTTATCAGGAAGATATATAAATGATCTCGCAAAATAAAAGCAGAAAGTTAGATATAATAATTTTTATTAAGAAAACACATTCAACTTGGCTACATGCTTACTACAATAAACAAATTCAATTAATGTTCTCACCATTTCTGAATAACCAAGATCATAGAGATCTTCATCCGGTCGCCATTCATCCAGGCTAAGCTCTGGCCAAGAGCTCATGCCAAAATCTGGCAATGTCCGACTGCCATTGGCAAAGAGCCAATTACCTTTCTCAACTTTCCGACAGTTTGGGCATTGCATTGCTCCTTTAACATTGAATGCTGAACCAATGCAATCTGAAGATTTTGCAAAAAGAGAAATGAACTATAGAGACGTTGCTAGTTGAAATCATAAATGATATAAAAATTCCAACACAACAACAAAAAACACATGATATAAATTATACCACAACATACATATTCTTCTACGACAAAAAAGAGTTTTAATTTTATACCTAAACTAGCTCTCATAAGTAAAGAAAGAACCCTCACACCACTCAACTGCTCCAATTTCCATACTGTGAGAAATTACATAGTTAAAGATGGCCACCTTACAGTATATCATAAGGCAAATTCATTATTTAAACACTTAACCTAATAAATGTTTAGGAGAGGAAACTACACTTCCAGTCCATGGTATTCAATGGATCTAGATATGGATTAAACATCTCAGAATCCTAACTGCTACCTGGCATATGATGCTTATCACAAATTGTAGATAGGTAAAAAGCATTGAGCCTTAGGGTTGATGAATAACCAAAACTAAAATTTCAGGAGAAGAAAATGAAATAAAGATGGTAAAAAAGAGCTACATAAACCTTCACACTATTTTTTACCGTTCACTAAATCAAAAGGTCCATCTTTTTTTTTTTTTGTTTTATATTATTTATTTATTTATTTGATTTGATTTGATTTGATTTAATTTGATGAGAAATCCCATATTAATTAACCAAAGAAAATCCTACCTTAATATTAGATCTAAATTTTATTCACCAGTGATGATCTTGCTCCCATTGAAACAAAATACATCAAAGCAACACAAGTCCCCGCATTCGTGAGCAGAGCTATCTATACGCAAAGACAATCCAAATCTCCCCATAATAACTCATCACAAATCCAAATCACAAAATCAACCAAATATCAAACAAAAAATTAAACAAAAATCAAAACTTTAACCCAAATATCAACACCACAACCTTAAAAATAAATAAATAAATAAAACAAACACCACGATTTCTCAAGTCCAACAACAGGAAAAGCACAAATAAAGATTCAACCCAGGGTCCAACACTAACCGAGGTGAAATTCATGGCCACAACGAAGCTTAGCGATGGAGCGCGCCCCATCGTCGGCGGAGACAGCATCAAGGCAGATCGAGCAAGCAGTGGCGACAGCTTCTCCGGCAGCATCATCAGCCGCCGGATCCGTGGTACCAAGGCCCATGTTTTGCAAGCAATCCGAAAAGCAATCGAGATTGGATTGAAACTGAAATCCAGAAACCCTCGATTCGCTCCTCCTGCTCGGCTTCCTCCAAGGATTCGCCCCCAATTTCGGAGCAAAACCGAGGGCTAGGGTTTTATTGGGCCGGGCCAAAGAGGCAAAGAGAAAGATGCCCAAATTGGAACAAGGGACGAAAACGAGGGTTAGGGCTTCTCTCTCTCTCTCTCTCTAAACATAGCCCATGGGCTTTGACTATTATTATTTATTTATTTATTTATTTTTGAAGGGTGTGAATGGATAATTATGTATTTTTTTTTAAAAAAAAGGGAAAAAGTAACATGCGACTCCAACTCTTTCAATTTTTTTTAAAAGCTTTGGAATTTAAATTTTCATAATATTCCGGATTTTTTTAAAATTTTTTACATTTAAAGATAAATTAAAATAAAATTATTAGGTGGATTATGGTAAGCTTTTTTTTTTTTTTTTTTTTTTTTAAGACGTGCACTAATTATGGTGGCTTGTATACCTCCGAAAAAAATTCCCCTGCTTCACAACACTGGAGAGATGAAACCACTATTTCTCACATAGGGGACTCACACCCATGTCTGTGAATAGTTTATAAATAGTACTAGACCCATGTGTACATGATGTACAAGAATAATACTACAGAGAAAAATATTCAAACTCTTGTCCTCTCCTTGAACTCACCCTCTTTGCCCCTGCGGACTCACATTCATCGTCGGTGCCAGGCAAATTTTAGTATTTTATTAAAAAATTAAAATTAAGGGATCATGTATGAATTATATTATCAAAATGAATATATATATAAACGTGACTAAATTTTTAATAAATGAAAAAAAGGAGTTCATGGTTTTAGTTAATTTTTTTATGTCTACTTTTTAAAGTGATTTAATTTTTACAGATTGGGAAAGGTGTTGATCTTGTAATAAAGGAAAGTTTGTTCTTTAAAACAGAGAACTTTTTATTGTTTAAATATAAAGGTGTTCCATAAAACTTTTTTTTTTCTCCAGAGGTTCAATTTAGTGGTGAAGTATATATTTAATGTAGACAAAGATAGCTCAAATAAACATGAGTTTATATAATATATAGAGAGAGAGTTTCAAAGCTCAAAGTAATTTCTTAGCTAAATTAAGTTATTTTAAGAGTTTGTACTTAATTTCTTATTGTTTTTTTTTTAAATGAATTATCTAAAAATAGAAATTTTCCATGTTTTTAAAAAATAGCATTTGAGGTACTCTTACAAAGTTAAGAAAGAGAGGACTCTTTCCTAACCTTCTAAGAATTTGATGGACATTAATTAGCACATTAAAAAAAAGTATTTAGTGTTTTAAAAGTTTATATATATATTTAATGAGTTTAAATATAAAAATATGGTCAAAACCATGTGCACTATGGACATATAAGAGGACTCTTGGTTTGTTATTGACTATCAAACTGACTTACTATAAGACTTATTCAACATGTTTTTTATTTTTATTTTTATTTTTTAAAATTTTAATAAATATTCATATTTTATAATTGAAGATGCAAGGAAATGGTGTGTAAAGTTTGTTTTAAATTCATTTTTTAATATTCAAGAGTTGGTTAACAATGAAGTTTGGGTCAAGTCAAGTTAGTCTTTCTATAATTTTAATTCATTTCCAACTGAATAAGACCAAAAAAAATATATTATTAGACTGAGTTATTGTAATGTTTATATATACCCCTCCAAAAATTTGAAATTACATATAAACTCTCCTAAAGTTTCTATGTTGTTACATATATTTTTATCACAACTTTTAACCATTTTATAAAATAAATTTATATTTATACCCTAGAAGAAAAATTTGAGAGAATAGAATTATTAGTTGGAATGTTAGTTAGGAGTTCACCAAAACTTCTTCATAAGCTGTTATATGATTTAATGTGATTATACTTAACATTCTCAAACTCTAATTTCAGTATGTTACAATGGATACACCACTCTCATTTATAAGTTGAAAATTAATATTTTTGGAATTCTAATGTTTGATACTAACAAAAATAAAAATAAAAAATAAAAAATAAAGGCCAGAGAAAATTAGTTGCTAATTATTAATGTAAAGCATAGTGAAGCATTAATTTTGCTTTGCACCTCTTCTGGTACACTACAATGGATTTGATTTACATGATTACACATCAAAAAAAAAAAAAAAAGGATCTCTTTCTATGTGAGAGAACTACTGACATTGAATGATCAACAACATACATAAAAATACGAAGAAGAAAAACAAGATCGGTGTTCGAATTGTTTTTGTTTCTCTTGTTTCTCTGCTAGTGTGTGCAATTGTATTTATCGGTACATCTTACAAAAGCTCTTCGGCATTGAATTTGTTCCAAGCTTCCTGTTCCGAAAAGAAAAAAGATTTGAAAAGCCCGGCCAAACAAACCTTAAGTATTTATCGTATTCTACTCGAGGCCAGTTTCTCATTAAATTGCACTAAGCTACTATCAGTATGTACTATGCATGTAGCATTGAGTTCATAAATAAGCTTAAAAAGTTTATTAGGGTTATAGTTTTCAATTCAAAAGTAGCTTGACAGCTTGAGAGATTTATTTGTTAGCAGAGACATCATCAGGTAAGAGCTTCTGAAACCTGATTCAAATTGTACTCATTTTTATACAAGATTAAACTCTCACACTAGATGTAAACATCTGTGAATTGAAGAACCTTCTTACAACTAGTGAGGTATAACCTAACAAACTTTCTGTCAAATTGCATGACTAAGTTTGTTCGAGCCATGTTCAAATATTGGTCACTAACATAGACATTTCTTGAACCCTAGTACATTGCATGTTTATAGTACCAAATATAGACCGATATGCATGAAAAGAAGGTACCAACGCTATCTGCATGAATTACGGATCGCTATGGGTCGAAATAAAAGCAGGTAAGTTACAACAGAATTGTCCATAGGTGAAGAAATACCTTAAGGAGATCAAACACCTTCTCCGCGATGTATTTCTGTTGAAGATTTGCACCCTTCTGTTGTACCTTATCAGGATGGACACACAGGGTTGCTTTCCTGTACACCTTTTTTACAGAGGCAGATGTAATCAAATCTGTCAAAGAAGCAGGCTGCCAACCGCATTCAGGCCAAAGCACCTGTTTGTGTTAAATGACAAAACTCAGTGGAAAGAAGATAAATGAACAGTGTAAACGCTCATGCATTAATTCAAGACAGTTAACCAGAAAAGGATGATGGAAAATTTTACACAAAGGCAAGAACACAAACGCACATATTGCAATGTTGAGAGTAAGGCACGCAGGTTGCCTTCTTTCCCGGCTGCCCATCTCTTTATTTCAATATCCAGAGTTTCAGCAATTCTCTAAAATTAGCAAAAAGAAGGGTAAGCAAGAAATAGAAGTTACAGAAAAGCTTTTTGGCAGGACACTCTTCTGCTCATAATGAATGCCGTCCAGCTAGTTTTATATATTTATTGGGTATTATCTAAGTGTCCTGTACATTGGATGGTAATACAGTAAATAACACATAAATAGGTGAAACATTTTCACAAAGATGCTACAGAAGCTTCTCTTGAATTAAGACAAATAAGCAAAGCACAGCATGAAATTCACCAGATCGTATCAGATGATGTGCCCTGACCAGGACTTTAACCACAACAAGATTCAAGTGCAATATAATCTCACCTAAGTTGTACAGCATGGTGCTTATGCAAGCACTACAGAGAATTTTACAGTAGGGCTTTGTAAGCAGTGCACAGAATTGGGCAAATCTAATGCAATATGGGTTGAGATGCCTTACATGTCTTTCTTCCTGTTCCATTCTAGTTTGCATATCACGTTCATTCTTCTCAGCAAGAGCTTTTGCCTGCCCAAATATCATCAGAAGAAACCAAGGATAAGGATATAGCAAAGAACAGGCTTAAAGCAACAGAAGCTTTTGCAGAATGAAAAAGAAAACCATGAATGTGTATCTATTCCAATTTTAAGGAAAACAAGTAACAACATTATAAGAAAACTGATACCATGCAATCCAGTGTCCTTTGATGACGCTCAAACCTGGCCCTTCTTCTTTCTTCACTCTCTCCCTCTACTTCTTGAAATTCTCCAGAAGATGGAGAACCTTTTTACATGTGTGGACCAAAATTAACTTCATTAGTTGAAGATTAACATTACCTGAGGACTACTTTGTTATTGTTGAATAAAAAGACATCGCATAGAAGATACTTCCCACCTCCAAAAATAGAAGCCAGGTCATCTACAATATTTGTCACTGATGATGCCTTTCGAATAGTGGATGGAGAAGTAGATGATCTCTGAGTTGTATCAGAAGCCTCCTTGCTTTGTACTCGTGCATCGAAGAAATTTTCCTTAAAAATAAAAAATAAAAATAAAAAATAAAAAATCGCATGATGGCAGCTTGCAAAGAGTATAACAAATAATGCTGTCAATATCTTGAATTGATCATTACTGAGGTTGTAGCTCTTTGTTTAGGTGCACTGTTAGCTCGAGTGCCCATACCAAAGAATGACTCAAGATCATTCTCATTTTTGTGCTGCTTTTCTCGAGATTGGGTAGCATCCCTTACTTGGGATTGCGCGGCGGTCTTCTCTTGAGATTGAGCAGCAATTTTGTCAACTGCAGCTCTTTCATCCCTCCTGCATGCTTCAGTTACCATCCTCTGAAATGCAGCTCTCTCAAATTTTAAATGAGCTTCAGAAGCTGCTCTTTCTTGTGCCTCTCTTCTGGCCCTCTCCACAGCTTGTCTCTCCCTGTCCCTTCTATGTTCTAGTTCCTTCTCCTTTTCAAGTCTCTTTTCTTTCTTCTCTTTCTCTTCTCTTTCTCTCTGTTCTTTTTCATGATATCCAAAATCCAACGGATCATGTATTGTTTTGCCATGCCTTTCTCGATCTGTGGTCCCTCTGCTTTTAACCGGCCTTGCATTGCATTCCTTTTCCCTTGCCTCTTTTCCATGTTTGAATTTGGCCTCAGCTTTATCCATTGCCTCCTTCATAGCAGCAGCAGATGCTTCTGCAGCTGACTTTCTCTCAAAATTGTCTTCATTGTAAATAAAATTCGCATGACCATTAGCAAAGGCTTGAGGCCTGCCCATAGCAAAAGTTTCAAGTTCCTCTATAGGTGATGCACCTGAATTCCGCATAGAATTTTCATAGCTTTGACTGGATTGATCAAATGATCTGTTATGTTTTCCTTGAGAATTTATACCAACGGATGCATTTTGACTTGCTTTTCCTGTAGATGTGTGTTTAAGATCCAGTGGAGGTGGTGGCCTTGATGGTGAAGGGGCACTTGTAAGTTGGGTGAAGAGAGGGATTTCAGAAACATTGAGCCACACATCATCTGCCTCTTCCAAATGTTGATTCAACTTATGAGATAGACCAGCGGTCGCATTTCTTTCACAATGTTTAACATTGCCCTCTGACCTTGAGGAACCACTCCTGCCAATGTCTTCAAAAGAATCAGGAGTTTTGCTAGGCTTTTCAAAAACCATTTGATTTTTTTCTTGATTACCACCAGCGGCACGCATTTTAGGTACAGCATTCTTAAATGTCTTGGATGAAGGTCTAGTACGTTGTTCTAAATCAGCAAAAGGATCTAGATGGACTACATTCTGAACAGTATTTCGATGACTGTCAGCTTTCCCATTTTCTTTCTTTACTGATGTAAATGATGGAGTTGATTTCTGGAGGCCACCAAAAGCATCAACATCATCAAATAACCCTCCACTGGCGGGAGAAGCATTGATCTTTGTGCTTCCAGAGCGCATAGGACTGCTAATCTGCTCTAAAGGATCAGTAAATAACCCAGAGGTTGAATTTGCTGATGCAGATGTTTCTAAGACTACAAAAGGATCACCAGTCACATTTGAAGTTGATTTTGAGCTTGGAACTGATGTTCGCTGATAGTTAGACTCTGGCAGCTTACTGGAAAATAAATAACAATAACTTACACTTTGACAAGAATAGTTACTAACAAATGCCACTAAGATTTGACACAAAACAGTTAAATTGGATGTTATGACATTTTCCAAAAAAGGCCAAGTAATAGTAATAGTCAAATGAAAAGATTACTGTCACGGAAAGAGGGTAAGATTGCCATATCAAAGACGGTAGACTGCTTGACGTGTCCAATATTATCTTAGGTGCAAGAAGTCTGTTTGGTTCCTGGACATAGTCAGATTGGCATAAAACGAAATAATAACTCTTCTTAAACAACAACCAGCATATAGCTGGTTGTTTGGTGTCAACCTCATAAAAAGGAGAAACGAAATCAAATTCTACAGTCAGAAATTGTAAAAGAGTTAGTCAATGTTTTGGGCACTTATCAAGGCCTTTCACTCATAGAAATTTCAATAAATAGTAAAAATAAGAAATAATTGATGTAGCTATTTATGTAACATCATCTTGAATGCCTCAAATATGTTTAGGCTTTAGCATGTCAAGGCCTTTGGAGCTTTGTGCAGTTTTTTAACTAGTGAGGCTCTGCACATGATGCTCAAGATGGTCATAATGTATCAGCATGATCTTTAGTTAGTAATGTTTCAAAGCACATCTACCAGAAAGATTTAAAGCACACATTTTGCCTAATAAGATTTCATTTACTTCCTTTAACTCTAAGGTAACAAGTCCATCGTGATGGACTAAAATACATAAACAATAAGTGATATAGACGTGAGTTTCTTGTTAGGTTACTGAGTTACATTTTTGGGGCTCTACACTACAACCGTTCAGGTAGTGTTTGGTAAGGAGATATGGGGGGATGGGGCGGTGCATGTCCAAATGGTGGAATATTGAGGGATTGGGACAGGCCACATCCACAAATCAAGGGACAAAAACACCGCTTTGAAAAAATGGAGGGATGTCTTCATCTCTGTGACTCTGTCCCATCTCAACTTAGCTCTCAAAACAAACACAAAAAGCACAAGTTTGTATTTAAACATCCCTCAAACCAAACAGAACCATAGAATTTCACATCCAAAAAGGAAAGAATGACAAAGAAATCAGCATAGCGAATTCATACAAGTTGCATTGATCAAATAGCAAGCCAGACATTCATCAGCAAGATATGGGAGGAGCTCATATCAGAGGTTTTCAAATCATATATATATTTCTAAGAGAGCAGAGAGAATGAAATGAGAACTGAATCACTACTAAATAAAAAAAAAAATCGCAACTTTAGAATTCAAAACCCAAATAATCCATTTCTCAAATCCAATTGATTCGACAATTACCTCCGTTGTAGTGGACTACTCCTTCCAAATCCCGGAATCAGCGCCTCAAACCCAGCCGACCCATTCGAAGCAAACACATCATCGTACTTCGCCGAGGTCGAGCTCTTCATTCCAGGGATTCCATCAAAGATATCGTCATCGTAAACAGGCTTATCATAGACGGGCAAAGACGAGGCCTTCGAGGAGTCGGAAGATGGAGGAGATCGGGACTGAGAGAAGCGAGGAGGGCCTCCGAAGACGCCTTCGGAGGTGGATCCAGAGCGGGAGCGGTTGGATCCTGCCGGCGGGGCCATCGGTGCGGACTTTCCCTTCGGACGGAGTCCAAAGTCACGGGCAAGTAGGTCTGGCAAGTCATCCATGGAAGTAGAAGCTAGGGATGAGGATCTCGACCGCCTCGATGATCGGAGTAGAACTCCGGCGAGCTCCAGCAGTCGCGAAACGGCACCGGAGAGAGAAAGAGAGAGAGAGAGCAAGGCGTTAGTGGAGATGGACATGGATTTCGCGCGGTTGGCGCGGGGCCCACGGTGAGGTTGGGGCGAGTGTTAAATGGGGCCCACTCAGCGAGGTTATCGGATCGGGTTTAGATCCGATACCCTGTAAATCCATTTGGCGTTACTGGCCTTCTCTTAGGATTTCTAGTCCTCGGATTGTAATCTGACGGTTTAAATGAAATATTAGATATTGACCGTCGATGATAAATCAAACGGCTATGAAAACAATTGCAAGTTATTACATATAATAACCTCAATGGGCACAAATTTTTTTTTCTACGAAACTAGTGTCTTGGACCCCAAGAAAGGCAGAAAAATGCATAAGCCTCAATAAAACAAATGGAGGCAAAACCCATGCATATATGGACGTTAAGCTCACTCGCACACAACCACTATTTATTCTCCCAAAAATATACTCTCACTAGTGACTCGAACTCTCACGACTTGTAAAAGATTTTAACTGGATTCGAATACCAATATACTACTTGATCGTTGGTCTAAACTATGATGCCGGGTGAAGAGGTTGGCCTACTCTTTGATACGTGGTTAAATAAAATAAAATATGTGTGAAATAACTTATCCACATTGTAAAAAATATGTATAAATATACCGATTCGTCATTTGGGAATGTGTATACAGCATTCGTAGATGACCAATATGAATAATAAAGGAGTTGTAAATAAGGATGGACGGGTGAGATTTATTTTATTATCGTTGCGATGAAAGATCGGATGGTTGAAATAAAAAAAATAATTCATCTTTATTTTTTTTTAATATGCTACTGTTTATGAGAATGTTGTTAATCTCATCTATTACTGTTCACAACAATGTTTTAAAAAATAATATTTCCGGAATGAATAATGTTAATCGTTAGATTTCAATCCAACGGTGGTGGTGAGAGAACGTTTATAAATAAATTCTTAGAGAACCGCCCTATATATATATTCTATTGATGTTTTAAATTGTTGATCTTTTTTGAGTTATTTAAGTCATGCACTGTTTCATCATATGAATTCAGGAGATGAACTTCTGTTAGATTCTTTCCCATCCAATGAAACTGAAAAAACAATGCTGTAAATCTTATTACATTAGTAAGATATCCAGACAAAAGTTCGGTAATTTTGTATTGTTTTATCATGTATGGATTTACTTCTGTGCATTTAAGTAATCAAATTAACAATTAATGTTCATTTTACAACCTCCAAAATAAAAGTTCAATGACTTCTCTGCTTCACAGCCTGATGAGAAAATGATTCAGAGTGTGTGTAATAAGCTGCTTATGAACATAAACAAACTTTGTTTCATATAGAAAGTGTTGTATCAAGTTATTGATATTCAAACAGGGGATTCAAATTATATAAAAACAATGAATAATGATAAGAAATTATGACAATCCAAATCAATTAATTTCCAGTATTGATAAAATCACTTCAAACTATATGCATCACCAACTTGAGAGTTTTCCACTCCAATCAAATACATTCACATGTTCATACTTGATACAAATGAAATCATTCGTATCAAAGGCTGTTGTTCACTATGAACTTCTTCAATTTATTGCTAGAATTAAAAGGCAAATTAAGAGAATAATTTCATTACTAAAGAATAAGGTCACCTAATGTTTCGGCTTCGGGTTCTTCACTATCATCACAGAGCAGTGTGCGTGATGAGCACAATGATCGCTAACACTTCCCAAAACCGCCCTGCAAAAGATTTACAAAACAGTATGATCAAATTCAAGAATGTGTTTGGTTTTTCCGTGTTGTTTCAGATTTAATTACCACAGAACTCTAATCTGAATAAATCTTCTCTTTTTTCTTCTTCTTTATTTTGCATGAAAAATAGATGATGAACGTCAGAACATAACATCAAACAGAGCAGGTATGCATGTTATGCATATACTATAATGTCATGCAGAATTAAGTGAACCGGAGCGTATTTAGTACTTCGTGAAAAATAATGCTTGACAACAGTTCAAGATGATGAAACATGCACTTATAGAACATGATATTCTTTGTATGCTGAAACTCAAATTTTGCATCATTTGCATGTCTTTTGATAACAAAAGCTACATCAGTTGTTTTATGATCTTTCCACTCACAAAGATTCACCGTTGGCACAAGAAAATGATCACAATAGATCATTCAGATTATTCAAAACAATGAAGAAATCAAAAGAAGGGTTGTATTAGATTTATAAAATCGATTCACATGTATAAGATAATCGACAGTCATTCATTTTCAGGTATTTGTCAACATACAGAATACCGTACTTTTAAAACTCTAAAGAATAAGCAGAAGTATACCTTTTGATTGCTCCATAGCCATGGCTGCCAACGACAAGCACGTCGGCGTGGTACTTTTCTACAGCTTCAGGAAGAATATTTCTAGGATCTCCCTCAATCACCTCATACACGACATCTTTCACCTGTGTGAGATAAACATATCTAATTAAACAACTGCAGTCAAAAACTGTTCACCTTTGAGAACTTATACCTCACCCAAATAATATATGAATTCCTCAAAACTTATCAAATAATATATAGATCATTAACTGTTCTGTCCTTTCACAAAGTTCATAAAAAGAGATATCAAGCAAATAAGACAGGAATTCTTGTTACCATGTCACCTCAAAATTCCTGAAGAAAATTACCATGAAAAAGCTCTCAAATTTCCACTCCACTGGACAAATAAACTGATGAACTGATTTTCCACAATCTCACAATATAATACATGAATTTCTCATCACCCTTTCCCCTCCTCAAACTTCATCAAGAAAGTTACCATTAAACACACACACACACAAGTACCGAACTTCTTAAAATATCACCACATAAACATGAATTTCTCATCTTTTTATCACCATCCTCAAATGTCATGAAGAAAATTACCAAGAAACATTCTAAAATATCCACTTCACAGGACAAATCAATCAAACAAATAACCACACACATATAAAGGTCATCCATTCACCAAAACATCTACAATATATTCCCAGTTTTTAAAATTTTTCTTTTCTCCACTCAAACATCATTAAAAAAAAAAAATCAAAAAAACCCACTGAGGTTTGTCCAAATGATTGAGGCTTGTGTCATTTAAGCAAATGGTTTCAAATTCAAATCATTATATATGCAAAAGGATATCAGTTAGAAGAGATCTACCCATTATAACACTCTTAGTACTTCAACTAGTGTAGAACCCATGGCTCCTAAGAAACCAATAGATCAAAAAGACTAAAAAATAAAAATTAAAGTAACACTAAATTTGCAAGGCAATCAGTCAAATTCCCACTCCACAACACAAGCAAATCAAAAAAATAAACCAGAAAAATTGGAGATTTGAAACAAAAAAAAAAAAAAAAAACCCTACCGAATTGGCAGAACAAAGCTCCTTAGCCTTGTCAATAACCCTAGAAGAAATCTTCGTCAAATCCGACTCCACATACGGAAGAGCATCAGCAGTCCCTGCGCCAAAGAATCCAACTTTCCTCTTCTACATCAAATTTTTTTGCCCTGAAACCATGAAACCCTAAACAAAAAAACCAATGGACGAAAAGAGAGGGAGTACCGGTGCCGGAAAGGCCAACGGCGTATGCAGGGCTGGGTTGGGCGTGAATGATCGCGAGCTTGAAGGTGCCGTGGACGGAGAGGAAGTTGCTGATAACCCATTGGATGGCGTAGTAGCTGTGCTCGCTGTCGTCAATCCCCACCACCACCATCATCGGAGTCTTCTCAGCGGCGGCTGCCATTGTTGGAGTAGCTCCAGAGAACTCCAAAACTCGAAAACAAGCCAAAAGATATATATATATATATATAAGGAAAAGGAAAGGGGGACAATGGGTTGATTTGGATGTGGGGATTAGAACAGAAAACAGCGTTTTATAAGTGGGGTCCACTAATGAGAAGAGAGTGATTTTGTGTTTTCGTTGTTTCATTGGTTGGGAGAGGTGGATTGCTGTTTGGGGCTGGATGTGTGATTTGATTTAGGCTTAGTCAAGGGGAGTTCCCGCGAAATTTTAGTAACGGTTGGCGCTGAAAAGGGATCGGACGGAAGCTTTGTTTTTTTTTTTGTGTTTTTTTTTAATTATTATTATTTTTTTTTAAGTTTTGAATAAAATGGAAGCATTTAAAGGTGTAAAATTAGTCATAAAGTAGTTATTTGGATATAATTAAAAAGCAAATTAATAAGTAAATATTATAAAATTATAAAGAATTGAATGTAAAATTATATTTTAATTTAAATATTAATAAGACCTGCGGTTATTAAAAAAATAAAAATTTAATATTAAAAAAATAAATAGGACCTGTAACTTTTAAAAAAAATATTAAAAAAATAAAACATACGCTATATTTACAGAAATACTTATTTCAGTAATTAATTAAAAAAATAAGATATTAAAAAACCGAATTATGGAAACAGAAAATTAATTTAGGAATTAAGCATTGTTAGTACTTGTTTATTTTTTAAACCAGTACACTAATGAATTGTTAAATTTAATGAGCAAACACATATGTTCAATATATAGTATTAAAAATTTGAAACATATACATATATTTTAGAGGTGTACACAAACTTCGGTTAAACAAATAAAAGTGGAACCCGCACATATATAAATGTTGAAACCACCTGCACACAACCACTACTCACACTCCCAGAAATATACCATCTCTCACCACTTGTAAAGAATTCTATTGAAGACCCAGCTTTTAGCATAATGTGATTTTCTTGATGATTAACCTCAAAATTTTGAAAAAAAAACAAAATAAAATAAAAATAAAAATAAAAATAAAATTAGTATTTGCAAATACATCCCATATGACTAGTTTTCAAGATAAACACAGAGAGCGAATCAAAAAGTTGAAATAAAATTTAATTAGAGAAATGGATTACCATATCACAAAAAACCTTGCACACACTAAAAGAAATGAACCCTTATCATCAACTGCAGAGCCCGGAAAATGAACAATCATCTGGCGAATTACAACAGTGATGAAGTACCAAAACACAACAATCTTATGTGGAGTAGATGTCAAAATGGAAGCTAAATTCCTACAAAACAAGCACTTTCAACTTTCTTCTTCGGTAAGGGGCCGAGAAAAGAGCGGCCGAGGCAGGCTTGGCTAAACCTAGTGAAGATCAAAACATACCTTGCCACATCCCTCACCGTTCAAAGTCCTCGCAAACAATCACCATAAAAGTATCATAAAACCTTCACACTGATCAGCGTCGTGCTGAATATCGATAAACCTTGTTATGGTTCTTATAAAAATATAGGCTCTACTTCCAGCCTGTCTTCACAAGCTCAAGGAAGAGTTCATCATCCCACAATGTTCAGTGTGTGTGTCAGGTTGGCTTATAACCTGGTTGCATCGATACACCTATAAAGAGCACATTTTTCTAATTCAGTTGGCTGTTAATCTCAGGATTTCCAATGCTGTTCTCCTCCTGAAATACTCCATATGTTCCTGTGGAAAAGAAAATTTTAAGTCCTCATAAATGATCTGTGTCATAATTGGGAAATGGCTGTTAACATTTGACTTCTAATTCATTTGACTTTTGATTCGGGTAATTTAAGTAATTGTAACTGGCAGGCGAAGTAGCATTCGCATCATGACTAGAGCTCCACTCGCAGAGCCTATATGGTCTGCCATTGCCTTTACGGTCACTAGGTATCAAGAATACATACAGGTAAAGCATAGAGATTGAAAGACAAAAGCAACAAGCAAAAGTGCAACTTCCTTAAGTTTTTGAATAAATCAAATCTACCAAATGAAGTTCAGAAACCAGTAACCAACCTGCCTAAAACAAAGATCTAAGCCTCTGCTGTAGAAATCGGCATATTTTAGCATAAACATTCCACAGTCCGACCTGTCAAAGTGGTGAATAGTTAGGAGTAGGTTCAAAACTGATATAAAATACAAGAGAGATGACCAACATCTAATAGATGAAGATCAGACAAGGATTAAGCATAGCAATTTCAAAGTCAGTGAGTAGCTGCTCTTAGTTGTTGCACTAAAGTACTAGAATATCTCAATATATCTTCTTAAACACATCAAAATAAAATTAAAAAATTGATCTCTTCACTTTGAGATTTCTTGTGTATTGAAGTGACCTGATGGATTTATCATCAATAAAAATAGTGGACCTGTGCTAGGGACTATGAGCTAAGAAACAAAAAAAAAATCCATAGAATTTCATGATAAATTTTGGAGCATATCATCAAAAAGTAAGACAATAAAGAATATGTAAACATGTAGAAAAGCAGGTATACCCATTCTCTTGTTGAGGAAGATCCTTGACCATTTCTTGCGTCCAAGATGTTGTGTCCACCTGCTTATCACTCTTGTCCTTCGTTTCATCCATAAAATATTTAGCCTGACAGGCATAAACATAAAAATCATACATACCCAAACAAACCTAAGCCAAATATTCAATAGGTAATATCAGTATGCCACTCAACATTATTGTTCGGTAAAGAATAACAATACTGTGGGTAAACCTAGAGATATTTTATTTCAAATTGAGAAAATAAGGAATCAAGAAAAACATCTGATATTTTTTTAACATTCTACTAACATGATTGACTAAAATATTAAATACCATTCACATGGCCTACCATCAATCTTTATTTTTACTATTTACCTAAGAGATGGCCCAACTTAATTTTCAATTTCACTTATGTTATGCTATTCAAATGGATCCACAGACTTCAGCGAGAAGTCTCATATCTTTATCTTTTTGACAAATGATACAGAATAAGCATACCAATACTCGAAGAACATTAATATCCATGCCACCAAGTGAGTCAAGATACTGAAGCTTTTCATCTTTAACATTGATAACCGCCAAGCACCAATGCACTTCCTTGTGTATGGGAACAAATATCTAGATAACAAATTTAGTAATAATTATTCATAAAAACAGGAAACAAATATCAAGCTTGAAATCAGCAATCAGAAGTCTAGAAGGGTAATAGCAAATTTACTTTGTCACACTCAGCGAGGCTGTACCCTATCTTCCTTTGACTGGTCCACCTTCTTACAGCTTTATAATCATAACCATTCCTCCCACTGATCAGCTAATGAACCAAGAGCAGAATCATAAACTGAGATTAAACATCCTCACTTGTATCAAGAGTCTAGACTCAGCTCAACTACTAAAAGAGAAGAAAAAATCACATAATAAAAGGTAACTGAGGACTGACTCAGGATATCCAACGAACCAATTCACAATGCTAAGTGAACAAGCGTATCAACATGCAAGCTACAAGTGAAAAGATAATGTATTGATCAATGCGTAGAATACTTTTGCAATCTCATAATCAGATTCATTGACAAGCATCCCAATTCAACATTTGCATAAAATTAAAGACTATTCTTACACAGCAATCAGCAGGCCAAGATTAAGTGTTAAAATTACAGATAGCTCAGTTGGCAATTAGCAAAAGCTGGCCCTGACTACCATGCTAGATTCTAGGGCAAGGGAAAATACAATATACAGGACACAGAATAAGTAGTTAAAAACACTAGCAGCTGTCAAAAGGAAACCAAAAAAAGAATAATTACAACATCAGCCATAAAGCAAACCTTCTTGTAGAAAAAGGTATTGAAAAAATGACATGTCAAGAACTTCTTTGGTTCTCTTCTTTCCCTCTCCTTCAACAATTCAAGGTACACATTTATGACCTGCAAAAGAAGAAAAGCATGGAAATCATGAAAGAAGAAACTATAACTATGATGATTAAATAGTAAACAGCTATGGAAAATCAATAAAAATCACCTCATCATTAAGCCAAGCACCAAAACTCAAGCACTGCAAGATCTCCCTTGTTATTGTAATGTTTGCACCTTCGTGGGTGACAAGAATATCATTACTGCACAAGAGCCCATGTCAAACAACTTACCACCAGATATATTAATAATTCGCACGAAGCTATGGCAGACTGAAAATGCAGTGTGCACAAAGAACATAAAAGTACCTGTAGCCACAATGCAAAGCATCATAGACAAGACTATCTTCTTCATCCGTAATAGGAGCAAAAACTTCTTGTAGATCCTGAAACCATATTGGTTATTACATGATACAACCACATATTAAAAAAGACCAAAATCATGTAAAATGCATATAGAAGACATCTAACAAATGTTACAGAGGCAAAGCACACTTTAGCAACAATTATCACCCAGTATGGCAAGACAAATCCTTCGCATTTGTGCGTCGTTACCATACAATCATAATTTGATTTGGACTTGCAAAGCAAACTCGAAAAATGATGATCTTATGGACTCAAATTGATACAGCACCAGTAGTAGCTACTATTTCCAACATATTTTGGGAGTTCACGTAACTGGAAGTAAATAACATACACCATATTAGAAATGAGAAATAGGAAGTTGTTCAGAGGTTCTTCCAAAAGGCATGCCTAGTATCAGGACAAAAAAACGACATGCATGGTTTGTAATTTCTGGGCAAGCTACAATATTTACCAATAAGTGGCCTAAAATTGTATAAATGCTAAGGAACAAATATACAGCAGAGAACTTTCAGAAGTAATGAGCCATGCAAATAACATATTTAGAAACAACTATTATAAATAAACATAAAAAATTGATAGCGAGATTATGATATACATATACACTATGAAATCTGATAGCACATAAATTTTCTGCAGAAACTACTTCCAATTCCCTCTAATCACCGTCACTCAACATGCATGCAAAAAAAAAAAAAAAATTCAAGAATAATGGCGAATTCTTAAAACAGAGAAGCAATACCTTGGTGGGCTTCTTCTCCGGCCGTGAAAAACGAATCCCTGACAACTTGCTCTCTGTTATCTTCACCTCAAGCTCCAAACTACTCAATTTCCCATCATATTTCCTCGCAGAAGCTTCATACAACTCCTTATACAAAGGCTCCTTCCTTGCCACCCAATTCCTCACAAGCTGCGGCGTGACCTCCAGCCCAACCTTGCGCACATCCTCTACCTTCCTATTCAAAACCACCGATTTCGGCTTCTCATCCTCCTCCTCCCTCGTCAATACTGTCAAATCCGACACCGGCGGCGAGAACTGTCTCGGTAGGGACGATAGCTTCCCAACGGCCTCATGTCCCGAAACCATCCTCTTATAGTCCTCCAATCCGAGATTTTCATGGCTCCGGTTATCATTCCACCGGAATGATTTAGCGAACGTCGAGCAATACCCACCCATGTTGAAATCAAGGGGTTTAGGGCGGGGCTTAGAGGAACCAAGGCCGAAGGCACGGATAATGCGCTGGGGCGCGTGGACAGGCCGGGGGAGCGGTGCCAAAGGGGGTAAGCAACGGAAGGAAGGAGAGGGCACCACCTCCGGTGGCTCCGGCGGTTGGAGCTTCGTCTTCTTCAGAGGCGGCAGCGGGGTAGAAACAGGAGCAGGGAGGCAGAGGTCGACGAAGCAACGCTTCCGATTGTCGGTCAGTGCGCCCATGGCTGACGTATAGAACTTGCTATTGGGATTAAAACCGTAGGAATTGGATCCATTGACAAGCTAGAGAACCATGGATGGAGTTCGACAATGGAGAACTAGGGTTTCGCGACGGAGATCGGAAGAGAAGCTTGGAAACCCTAGAAATTTTCCTTTCAGGACGAAGAAGAGGGGGAAAAGGACGAGGATTTGGTTTAATTGTCTAGGAATTTTGCGTTCCAACCCTCGTAAAATTTAGAAATTTAAAAAAACTATTTTTCACTTAAGTCCCTAACCTCCTGTTAATTTTGCTGATTTTTTTTCATATAAACTAAATGTTCCCACAATTATGTGTATAGATAAAAATATTTACTTAATTATCATTGAAAGTGGCAACTCAGAAATCAACCTCATCCAGGATTAATCCACTCTTTTCAGTGGTTTGGATAGATCTGTGCCTTCAGGAGATAGCCTTAGCTTATTCAACTTTTTCGTTTCTTTTCTACTTCTGTTCTTGCTCCTCTTAGGTTTTGTAATCCTAATCCCTAGTGAGGTATTTGTCTTTTTTTTGTTGTTTTGTTATGTTTTTTTTCTTTCCAGTGTTTGTTAATGTTCTTTTGTCTTTTTTTCAATTTTTTTTATTGTGGTTTATCTATATTTATTAAAAAAACAAAAATATATCATTGAAAGATTTTAAAATTTAAATACATTTTTTCTAGAAAGTCTATATACAAAAATATTAATCCAATGATAACAATAATTTTAATGGTTATATATGCATATATATATATATATATATATATATATATATATATATATATATATATATATATATAATTTGGGCAAACCATAACAATCACAGAGTAGAGGAACGAAATTAATCTTTCTGCCTACTATATCTGGAATCTGCCCTCTCGATTAAATTGGTATAAATTGATATTAATAGACCAAGAGATTATTTGTAGTTTTTATACATTTTAAAGATATATAAAAGACATATAATATATATACTAATAAATTAAAATTTTAAAAATATACATATTCTTTGATTTTATTAGGATGTATGTATCTCATTAGTCAAATTTTCAGCAGTATATAAGTACAAGATCTTTTAGAAAGAAATAAATTAATAATGGTAAATAATGAGATTGCATACTTTTAACATCATTTTCAAAAACAAAAAACAAAATATTTTTTAAAAAAAATAGATGATTGAAAAAGGCCCAAAAATCACGTTTGTTTTTAGATGCTAAATAATAAAAATATATATTGATAATTTAGGGGTTGTTTGGCATTGTTTTTGTTTTTTTGTTTTGTTTTTGTTTCGTTTTTGTTTGTTTCCAATTTTTTGAAAACAAAAACATGTTTGGTTATAAAAATTGTATGTTTCGGAAAACAAAAAAATACAAAAGCAAAAAAAATATATATATATATTGTAAACTTTTTTTTATTATTTTGTAAATTTATATTTTATAATTTTTATAAATTTTTTATATTAGTGTGTGTATATATAAAATTTATATTAGTGTGTGCGTATATATATATATATATAAATAATGAGATGTCAAATTTTTATAAAATTATATTATTAACAAAAAAACACATCTTCTGTGATGATTAGAAAAGATTTAAAAATAAAAAATAGGGGATATTTCAGAATAAAAATTTTAAATCTCTAACCATTTTTAGCTCAAATTTACTAACTATCTACAAAAAAAAAAAAAAAATAGAATTAAATATAAAAAAGAAATGGGAGAAAATAAGTTTTGATATTAGAAAAAATCAAGGAAAAAAATTATGAAACTCTTGGAAGATTAATTGACACGTTTGTCTAAATCATTAATGCCTATCAGAAAAATATTGTAATTAATGTCTTTAATGAGTTAAATTAATGTTTTGGAAACGTTTTCAAAATAGTTAAAAACATAAAAATTATGTTTCCACTTTTTTTGAAAAATGGATATTGTTTTCAAAATTTTTGGAAACAAAAATAGCTTGCCAAACATGTTTTTCTGTTTTTATTTTCAAAATTTGGAATTGGCAACAAAAACAAAGATTTGGCAACAATGCCAAACAACCCCTTAATAATTATGGGTAAATGGATAAAAAGACCGAAACCCCCACTTTAAAGATGGTTAAATAATAATAATTTTTCTTTCAATGGGGGCGCTTGTTGTCTATTAATCAAATAATAATAATAATAATATTTTTATAAACAAATTGAACGATTCCTCAAACATGCTAACTAGCTTGATAAAATTAATAAATATTTATCAATAAATATATATATATAAAAACATATATGTTCTTATTATGAACTTTTATTATTAAATAACCTTTGCATGATCACATAAACTTTCACAACTCATATGGCATGAATACATTTTTTTTATAAATAGGAACACAAAATGACAAAATGAAAATTCATACAAACATAAAACAAAAATCTACTTAAAATAAATTAATTAAAAAAAAATTAAGATGATTGATTTTTGGGATATTTGAGAAAACCAAAATATTCTTTTGCATGCAATTAATGGGTTTTCTCTCTTGGGAACTCTCAACTTTGAAAGATTTTAATTTCATTAAAAATGTAGATAAAAAGAACCACAAATTACTCTATCAAATAGAATAACATCAAAACTTTAAGGCATACCAAAAATTAATCAATAAAACTAACATTAAAATTTACACAATAAAAGAAATAAAAACTTTGAACAGGAACATTAATAATCAAACAATATGAAGTACATAATAATAAAAACATTAGATTCAGTGAACATAAAACAATTTGAGTATCTTTGAAGATAAATTTAGAATAAAAGATCATATTAGAGAAGAGCAAAGTAAAGGCATGTCCTTGAGTCATGCCTTTTCATTCTCATAGCAATGGGAAAACACTCTTTTAATTTATTTATTTTATTTATTAAGCTAATAAGTATTGTAAAACTTTAATAAAATTCAGCTTCAAAACTCAGTTATGTCTACACTATGTATCTGCAGAGCGATTAGCATACTCTTGAACCAAAGCACCGAAGAGCGAATTCAGTTCAATCAATTTCGATGGTTTGTCAAACTCTTTCGCATAACCTGCATAAAAAAAATCGATGAAGTTCACGCAAAAAATGAAGTATATAATGCAAAATGAATTGCCGACGAAAGAATACGATTCGCTTAGTGACTTTGACAATGCAGTTCATGCATAAATTTTCTAAATACGAAGAAGAGCATACCGGCATCAATAACCAAAACTCGGTCGCAATCCATGACAGTAGGTATCCTGTGAGCAATGCTGAGAATCGTACACGATGCAAAGTCTTCTCGAATAATCTTCTGAATCACCGCATCAGTCTGTGAATCGACTGAAGCTGTTGCTTCATCCATAAACAAAATACGGCTTTGTTTTAACATTACTCGGCCTAAACAGAGCAGTTGTCTCTGTCCTACACTCCAATTCTCACCATTGTCAACCACTGCAAAGATGATCAGAAAAAACATTCTGATTTAATTTACTGCAAATAACCATCTTTGAATATCAAAAAGCTCAAGAGATTTGTACCTAAAGCGTCGAGCTTCTCTGGTTTCGAAGCTACTGCATCTTTAAGCTGGCATCGCTCTAGACTCTGCACGAACAACAAACAAACCAACCGAACATTTTAGCAGCAAAAAAAGAAAAAGAAAAATAATAGATATGTTAACAGAGCTTATTTATTTTTTCTATTCTTAATAAGTGACGAGATCAATGAAAAATAATGACGGCATGCACCTGCCAAATCTCCTCATCAGAGTACTTTCCGACAGGATCGATGTTAGTTCGAACTGTCCCTTGAAAGAGGACGGGCTCTTGAGGAATAATGCCAAAGCGCGACCGAAGATCATGAAGGCCTATTGTGCAAATGTCTACTCCGTCGACAATGATCTTCCCTCCGCAAGGCTCTACTAACCTAAAGAAAGCTTGTATCAATGTCGACTTGCCACCTCCGGTACGACCAACAACTCCAATCTTCTCTCCTCCGTGAATGCTAAGTGTGATACCGTTGAGTACAAGCGGAGTGTTTGGCCGATACCGGACCTGTAAAAATCATCATTTCATAGAAAAGCATTATTTATTTATTTATATTTTTATTGTTTAGTGAAAATAGTGTTAAAGAGTTACCTTCAAGTCTTGGATAACAATATCTCCTCTGGTCGGCCAGTTCGGAGATGGAAGACAATCTTTGATCTCCCATGCCGCCTCCGATGGAATTTTGGTGAACTGTTTTATTCTTTCAACCGAAACCATTCTATTCTCTATAAAGCAGCTAATCCAAACGGCGAAAAACAATGCCGAATTGAGGTTGAGACCATAAGAAAGAGAGAGACCAACATACTCTGCATCACAACAGATGCTGTTAGTGATAATAGAAAAATGTTTATCATTTTAGATATTTATTGTAACATATGTTTGCCATTATCTTTTTTGTTCTCTGTGGATACAAGAAGAATAAATTCAAAGAATACCCGGTTTAATGAAATTGGCTGGCAGCATGATAATGAGCAAAGCGACGATGCAAAGGACGAAGCTCCCGATCAACTCCAACCGAAATCCAAGCCACTCATTTGACCCATTGTTGTGGAAATCCATTCGTAAACTAGAATTTACTCTGTTGATGTTCTCTTGAGCAAAACTTTCCTCTTTTCTGAAACATCGTATTGTTGTTACACCAAGAATAGATTCAGAGAAATGATGGATGACCGGTGCTTTCGTGATCGAATCTAGACGAGTTAGCTCCCGCGATGTTGCAAGATAATATCCCTGAGAAGAAGATTTTAAATTCACATCCATTAAGATGTAAACAATAAGAAAAGAAGTGAAATTAAGAAACTAAACGGCGAGCTTATTACCCTGTACCATATATTCAACCATGCTAATGGAATTACAGCTATAAATGTTGGCCAAGCAACTTGACAAGTAACGATAACTGTGGCGATCACTGTGATGTACATTGTTATAGTTAATCCAATGAAAAATGGAAGGAAAAGATCAATATTTGTTTGATCAGTTGATGCCTGAAAAGCCAGAACAGCAAAAACATGATTCAGTCAATAAGGAAAAAAAAGGCTTAACTGGTAAGAGAGATTTTTACCCGAGTTAGAATTCGTCCTGAAGGCGTAGTATCAAAAAATGACATCGAAGCATGGGATATACAGTTAAGCATCTGCTCAAAAAATATCTGCGCGGTCTTGAGGCCCAAGTATGAGATAAGAAAAGATCGAACAGCCACAACAACTAGTGAAACAGCGACTATAATGCAGTAGACTTCGATAAACAACGAGGGACTGAATGAGACTACGTTTTGTTCTGATGTTACGTATGCCAACCAGTAGTCGCTTGACATTAGCGAAACTTGCCAAACAATTGAAATGCCTAAAACGATGACGACTCCCCACCAACCCCAAGCCTCAGTTATATACACTTTGTAGACGTTCCAGCTGACGTGGCCTGTTTCACGCTCCTCCTCTTCTATAAGTTTGGAAGTTCCCTTTTCTGTTTTCGGTGAAATTCCCGGTCGATCCTCCTCAATTGACTGCTTATCTGGTTTAGAATGCTCATTGCTGATATTGTGATTGGTACTCTGCTCCACGAGCTCCATGGAATTCTCATGCGCAGAAACAAGCACACCAAACTCTGTGTCCGAACCAAGTAATTCGTCATACTTTCCTGATTGCACTATCGTCCCATCTCGCATAACCTGTTACTGATGTCTGACTTAATACCATTCAACAACAACCTTAAATATTTCAGAAATATAAGACCGATAACTCACCAAGATACAATCAGCATTGTGCAAGAAGTCCACCTGATGAGTTACAAGCACGACCGTCTTCTCTTTGAGCACACCCCTCACACATTCCTGCAAGTATGTAAGGTAATATCCTAACATATCCAATAAAATATTGCATGAACATCAATGCATTGAATACAATAACCAAAAGTAAACCTTGAATATCTCAGAACCAGTATGAGCATCAACAGCACTGAAGACATCATCGAGGAGGTAAATGTCGCAATCTTGGTACACTGCCCTGGCGAGCTGAACGCGTTGTTTCTGACCACCACTAAGGTTGATCCCGCGCTCTCCTATCTCCGTCTTATCCCCAAATTCCATCATTTCCAAGTCCTTCTCCAAGCAACAAACACGAATTACCTCCTTGTACTTCTCTGAATTCATCGGCGATCCAAACAAGATATTTTCTTGAATTGTCCCATTCTGAATCCACGCCGTCTGCGCTACATAAGCAGCCGTTCCACAAACTCTCACCTACACACACACAAAAAAAAAAAAAACACTTGTCTAATTGAACTACACATATCACCACATAGAAACCATTATATCAAAAATTGATGCTTTGTAAAATTGCATGCACAACTAGCTAGCTTATTAGTTACTCTAATATCTGTAACGTTGAACACTAGCAATATATATTTGACACGGTAACTAAAATGTCTTACCACTCAGCTATTGCCGTTATGACATTAGGAGAGAGTCGAAATTTCAACCTCCCGGATGTGACTTAAATGCCTTACCACTCGGCTATTGCCGTTATGACATTTTCAACAATATTATAATTAGATTCAAAAAGATAATTTACAAGATTTGAAAAATGATTAACACCAGAAAAAGAAATATATCTGATGATGATGAGCAAGTGAGTGGTAAGTCCCCACCAAAGTAATATTCTCATGATCACATACAGTATTAATTTCAAAAGCCAAACTACATTAATGGTAGTCATCACTAAGATGTCTTATCTTTAAAAACGTATCCATCGCTGATTGATATTTTTTTTATTTTTTGTTTTTGCGTATTTATCCCTGTTATCTTCTTTTTAAATAAAGTTAGGGTTAACAGCTAAAATGGTCTCTTACTTTTGTGTATGTTTCTATTTCGGTCTCCTATCTTTAAAATTTTACGTTTTGGTTCCTTACTTTATTTTTTATTATAATTCAGTCACCCGAGCGCACGCTGTTAACTGTAATCCCACGTAGCAGCCGGCATGTCACATTTTTATTTCAATGTTAATGGCTGCCACATGGGATTGCCGTTAATGGCGTGCGCTCAGGTAACTAAATTGTAATAAAAAGTAAAATAAGGGACCAAAACGTAACTTTTTAAAACGGGAACCGAAATAAAAATACACACAAAGATAAAGAGAGTTTACCCACTTAGCTATGATTTATCTATTTTATTAAAAAAATTACAAAACTGATGTTTCATCACTTTGCTAAATATTTTAAAAATAAAACTATTTCCCATATCATTCTTATTGCCACATTTTTCACTTAAATCATAATATTATATATATATATATATATATATATATATATATATATAAAGGACTAAAATGAAAAAATAATAATAATAACGTACCGTGCCAGAGATCTTATGCATTTCACCGAGAATACAAGCCAGCAAAGACGACTTCCCAGATCCAACGGTCCCAACGACAGCAGAGAGGGTCCCACGCTTAAT
Organism: Dioscorea alata; assembly: GCA_020875875.1. NCBI lineage: Eukaryota > Viridiplantae > Streptophyta > Magnoliopsida > Dioscoreales > Dioscoreaceae > Dioscorea > Dioscorea alata. The sequence goes on from CM037016.1 coordinate 876,492, forward strand.
CGCAACGTCGAAAACCTTCAACGAGCCATGCAAAGCCTCATCATCCCACCCAAACTCCCCATCCCGAATCTCAATCGCCACGTGTCCACCATCCACTCTCTCCACAGCCTTCTCCTCCAATTCCTTGCTCATCATGAACCTCTCCACTCTCTCCAACGACACTGTCGCCTGCGACACCGTTATCAACGCTTGCGGAAAGTTCCTCATCGGCTCTTGCAACAACCTTTTCTCATAATTAATCAATTAATTAATTAATTATATATATATATCTTCTAGTTAGAGCCGGCCAAACTCTCCCCGGTTTTTTTTTATTTGTCGTATTTTAAAAAAAATTATGTTTTTTTATTTATCATATTAGAAATTTAATATAATATTAATTTTTTTAAAATTTATATTTTAATTTAATACATTTGTGAATTTTTAATAAATCACAATCAATTAAATATTATATTATAAATTTTATTTATTAAAATTTTAAATAAATAAAGATAATTTTGTAAGTAATAATTTTTTTATAAAATATAAATAATTAATTAATTTCAACTAATTTAAAAATTAGTCTGAATTAAATAAATATGACAAGTAAAAATGAGAGTATCCGAGTTAAATGATCTTACAATAAATCAAACCGTAATCAGTCCTAATGGAATCGAACAGAACAGTTCCGGTTCCAAACTGAATCCTTCATCCGTATTAAAACTAGACAGGAATATATATATAATTTTTAATAAATTTTATTTACTAAAATTTTAAATAAATAAAGATAATTTTGTAAGTAATAATTTTTTTTATAAAATATAAATAATCGAAACATTAAAACTACGGTTCGATTTCGATTCTAAAATTTATAAAACCGAATCAAAACCGAGCCGTTGCCAGTTCTATTTCTAGTAAATATATTTAAAAATTATAGTTAATTTATATATATATATACCTGAAGATGGTCATGGCGGTGAAGACGACGGCGGCGTCAAGCTTGACGCCGGTGAAGAGAGAAGTACCAAAAACGACGACGGCGATGATGGCCGGCGAACTCCAGAGGACGACCATGTTGGTGGACATGGAATACATGAACTTGGATAGCCAACCAAACTCACCATCTCGAATGCCTACGATGTGTTCGACGAAATGCCGCTCCCAAGCATGGAGCTTGATGACGCGCATGTTGGCGAGCATCTCGTTGGTGGCCTTCATGCGCGCGTCGCGCATAGTCATGAGCATGAATTGGAAGGTGTTGTTCCGGCGAGTGTTGAGGAGGATGAAGAGTGTGGCGATGAGGGTTCCGGCGATGCCGGTTGTGGCGGCGATGCCGAGGTAGGTGTAGAGGAGAGTGAGAGCTGTGAGGATTTGGAGTGGCATGAGCCAGAGGTAGTGGAGTTGGAGCATAACGTCGGAGAGTTGTTGGGCGTCTACGGCCATGTAGTTGACGATCATTCCAACGCCGTGGGATTGCCGGGAAGAGCAAGAGAGACGGAGACCTTTGCGGTAGAGAGAAGTGATGAGAGTGGAGCGGATCATCATGCCGAGTTTTTGAGATTGGAAGTTGAATTGGTGGGAAGTGAGGACTTCGATGAGTTTGGAGAAGAGAAGGATGGAGCAGAGGTAGTAGCCTTCTGCCATTGATGATTTGGTGGAGCTTGAAGCGAAGGAGATGAAGGATTGGATTAGAGTTGGCGAGATGTACATGGCGAGAAGACGGAGAAGGGAGAGGGAAGCGGTGAGGAGGAGGTTTGGCCAGAAAGAGAGGAAGAGTGATGTGGCTACTGGGTGGTGGTTTCGCCGGAGATGGTTTTCCGGCCAGTGAGAGGTGAAGGTTTGAAGCAAGGTCTCTGCTTGGTGTTCTGGTGCTAGAGATGGAATGTCATGGAGATTGAGAGGGGTTTTGTAGCCTTTGGCGAGAAGAGGGTTCATCCAACTCCATGTAGCTTTGGAAAGCAAGCTTGCTGTGGCGTATGTCGCCGGAGAGGACTCCGGCGCCGGCTGCACGCCGGTGATGGAAAAGTAGAGAAGAAAGAAGGAAAAAGGAAGGAGAGAAAGAATGATGAAATCGTCTGGGAAGAGAAGGGAGGTGAAGAAGAAGGAGGAGATGGAGAAGAAGGAGTTGAAGAAGAAGGAGGAGAAGAAGAAGAGGCGGAGAAAGAGAAGGAAAGAGAAAGGTAAAGGGTTGGAGAGGAGGAGGAGCATGGAGGTGGAGAAGAGATGGGAGAGAAGACGGAGAAGAAGGAGGATGGAGGAGAGATTTGAACATTGGAGAGAAGTGGAGAAGAAGAGGGAGAGAATGAAGAGAGTGGTGTAGAAGATGGTGAGAAAGGAGAGGAGAATGATGGTGAGCTTGAGCTTGAGAGGAGTAGTTGGAGAAGATGGAAGCTTGGTTAGTAATGGCTCATTTTCTAGCTCCGGTGAACGGCGACGGCAATGGTGAAGGGTTAGGAAGATGAAGGAGAGGAGGAAGATGGAGTCGGAGATGGAAAGGAGGAGTCTTTGATTGTAGGGAGAGAGAAGCCATTGGAGAGGTGAGAGGTCGTCGCCATTGATGAGGAGAGAAGAGGAGGAGAAGAAGGCGGTGATCCACCGGGGAGGAGGAGAACTAGATTGCATGTTGGAGTTAACGCTAGTGTGAAAGGTGGCAAGAAAGTCCTTTGTAGTATTTTTATGGGAACTAGTGGGATTCTCACTTTCAGGGAATTTTTATTTTATTTTATTTTATTTTATTATTGCCTGTTTTTGGGAAGAAAAAAGGGGAATAGTTAGTTCTTAATTTGGAGTTTAAGTACACTAGCTCATGTGTTGTCTTCCTGTGATGTTTGTTTTTTGTTTTGTTTCTTGGATGAATAGTGTGGTTTTTTTATTTTTTAATATTAATTGATAATTAAGAAAATAATTTTTATATATCTCGAATAGTCCAATAATATGACACAAAAAATGAAAAGAGAGAGTAAAAATTTGAATCTTTTCTCTACGACAATAATATTTTTATACTATTTATATAATTTATATTTGGATCCAGTATTATTTATCATATTTGCCTTGTGTGTTATTCAAATTTAGAATTCATTTTTATTATTTTTTAGAAGTGTTATGGTTTTAATTGTTTAAAAATGGAAAAGTGCAAACTTAAAATTAAGGACGTTAAGAAATGTTTCAAACGTTAAGAAATGTTTCAAAATATATATATATATATATATATATATATATATAAAGGGATGAGTTTTTGGGATAGTTTAGAGATATCTATGGAGTTAGTGTCTTATAAGCCACCACCTTGAGTTATTAGAACTGGCATAGGGTTTAAATTCATGTAGAGTTAATTTTTCTACGTGAGATTCAAATTCTCGTCATTTTTTTTCCCCGCTTTATATCAGAGTTTTTATAATTTTAAAACAATAAAAATTTTAACGTTATGATTAAATAACTTAATAAAATGAAATACTTCATAAGTCTTTTTAGTGGAATATGTTAGTTTTGAAAGATTTTATAAATATTTATTATGTAAATAAATAAATACCATTAATTTTTTAATTATTAATATAATATTTAATATAAATAAAATTTTAAATATATTAAAAAAAATTAATTTGTTTTTTAGAACACTTCTCCTCTGCTTATTATTTTATTAAATAAAAAAAGGAAAAACTTAAATTATACTTGCAATGATTACGTGACATGTCCAAACATTACTCTCGAACAAAAATGTTTTTTTATTAAAATAAATAAATCACAAATTTATTGAAACAAAAGAACAACAAATAAAACAAAAATAACATAAAAAAAACTTACAATAATAGACCAAAAAAATAAAGAGAGGAATTCATCACCAGAAATGATAAACTCTTAACAGAAAACAGAAAAAAAAAAAAAAAAAAAAAAAAAAAAAAAAAAAGAAGAAGAAGACAAACATAGCTGAAAAGTAAGAGTCCGTAAGGCGGCAAAGGTTTACTCAGATATATTCACTTTTAATTTTCATTTTCATGATTTTTTTAATCCACAAAATCAAGCATTAATATGGCAATCCAACATCCCTTGTGTCACATTTATATTAAGATACATTAATAAATAGCTAGTAAATCAAACACAAAGATAGGAACCCAGGAAAAAGAAACTTATTGAATCCAACGGTGGAGCATAGCTGACATGAGGTATGATGGATTTGGTCGGTTTTTAGGTTTTTTTTTTTAGTTAATTCTCTATGTACAAAATCACGCTTTTTTGTACCTTTTCCATAAATACTGATATTGCACCTAACCCCCTTATACTTCCATTATTTAATTTCTATAAATAAATATGGCCACCTTCTCATGTCTTCTTTTTATTATTTTATTTATTTTTATAATTTAATTATAGATCCAATGTCACCAAATCTTAAAAAAGTTACATATATAATTTATTTATATTATTATTATTATTTTTTATCAACCAAAATGATTAAGGCTTAATGTGAGATCACTGAGATGACAAAGATATTAAAATATAAAATAATCACAATTTTTTTATTCGGATTAGTTGGTGCACAAAACTATGATTTAGTATTAGTTTTTCAATAAAACATTTACTCAATAATTACCGTTGAACATTAATCTCATTAATACAAATTGAGTTGAAAATTATTTAATTAATTACTTTAATAATTTAAATTAGTTTTGTATAAAAGTTCTCTAGTCTAAAAAAGAATCCTTCTTTAACTCATCCCAATTTATTCAATTCCAACTTTTCTTAATAACTAATTCACATTTTAAAAAATAATAATAAAATCCTATAGCTTGTTTTTATTATTATTTAATAAATATAGAGAAGTCTTCGGTTCCTTTTTTTACTAGAAAAAGTCTATGTTTTCAGACAGTAGTTTTCATCGACCTAACTTCGTTTTTTTTTTTTTTTTTTTTTTTTTGTTGTTTCCACTCAGTTTTTTCTTTTTTCTTTTTTTATATTTTTTTACTCATTTATGATGACAGGCTTCTCTCTGTTTTTACAATTTTGTTTTTCTTCATTTTGTATTTTTTTTTTCTGTTTTTTTAATATGGTTTATTCATTTTTATAAAAATAAAAAATAAAAAAATTTATATTTTTATAAAAGGGGGCAGTTTGACTTAAAGATATGCACGGCATGTGCATTATGAGAGTAGGTATGTCTGATTATTAAATTATTTTATTTCCATGCAAAGGACATTGAGAAGAATACGTGGAGATCTTGATCGATTCTTCCGATTTTGTTAAAAAAAATTCATATTTTTATAATCTTAAAGACTCTTTATAGTAAAAGAGTGAAGTACGTTTGTGTTAGTTTGAAGACTAAAAGAACAAAATAAAAAATAAAAAATAAAAAATTAGAAACAAAGCCATTGGTAAATTTTTTCGATAGGGATTGTTCTATAACCATTTTTTTAATTTAAATATTTAATTTTAATTTATATTATTTTGATTATTTAATTTTAATTTATATTTATCGAAAAAATATTGAGAGAATTTCGACAAAAATTTGATGAAATATATACCAAATTTATCATTTCAACATTAGCTCATACGTCATTTGCATATATGGATATGTCATATCATAAAAAAAACCACGTGACTATTTTTATTGACGAATTTATTGACGAATTTATTGGGGCGACGTGGTTTGTATCGTGTTAATAAGAGTGGCCATTTGATCTTTTTTAATGATGTGTAATGTCCGGAGATGTAGATAAAGGAGCAAACTAGTGTTAACGTGACAGATCTAGTGTGCATGTTATCAAATTTAAATTAAAGTCAAATAATAAAAATGATACAATTGAAATTTAATGTCCAAAATAGAAATAATGACAATACAATACAGTACCCACTCAAAATATTTAATAATAAAATCAAATCAAATCGAGTCAATAATAGCTAAAACAATTGATTTTCAAAAGATCAAAGTTTTATTTATTAATACAAAATTAAAACTAGATAATAAAAATATATATATACGTGTAGTTGCTTGTCCCTGGTGCCCCCTCCAAAAAAAATAAATAATAATAATTAAATTAAATTAAATTAAATCAAATGAAGAAAAAAAGTTGGAAGAAAATGTGGTCAAAACATTGGTCAAGAATGCTTGTGTGGGTTTGGATTATCTCCTCTAATTATTAAACACACATTTTATATAAATTGTTTATTAACCTTTATAAATGAATGCTTAACTTAATTTTTTATTTTTTTAGAAATGCTTCTGGAAAAAGATTTATTTATTTCATAAACTAAAAAATTTTATAAATAATAATTTTTTTAAAAAAAAATATTTATGGATTTATGGCAAATCTATCAAAATATTTATGGATTTGCCATTAATATTTTAAGAAACTAAAATAATTAAAAATTTTCTAGAAAATTAATTACTAAATTAGAAATTTTGACAATTGAACAACATTTTCAATAAAAAAACAAATAATAATAATAATAATAATAATAATAATAATAATAATAAGACAATGAAACCATTGACAAGCATTATGCATCTTGCTTCCCAAGAGAACAATTTGTCCCCTTTTGTTTTTCTCCACTGATAAAGAATGCCTGTAAATGCTTTTAAGGACATCATCAAAGCCACTAATTAAATTTATATTTAATAATCAACAAATAATAAATGAAAATTATAATAATAATTATAATTCTGTACTTTGTTTTTAATCTTATTATATTTAATTGCTTATAAATATTTATGACAAATAAATAAAATAAATAAATAAATAAAAGTACCAGATCATCATGTGTCTCTACAATGAATTTTTATGAATTTCAGATAATTCTTTAGATTCAAAGTTCACAGGACCAAAATGATAAATTCATGCTTGTGCTTGTTTTACATGTAAATCACAGTAACATTTTATAAATCACAGTAATTATTTCTGCAAGTTTGTAATGTTCATATTGTCCATTTTGCACAATAGAATGGAACAGAGAAGACATGATGATGATGATGATATTTGTTATAATCAAGCTTCTTATTTAGTTTTCGAGATCGAAAATTTCAAGTTTTCAAAACTTTGAACAGAATCATCAGACAATTTACATGCAGAAATAAAGGACGAAAACATACAAGATTGGCGGCGATTTTTACTGCCGAGTGATCTTTGTTTATGATATCTCTTCCCTGTGAAGGATGTAAAAAAATCGACGTTAATTATGACGATGTTTGAGTGTTGCATTCATCGAAGAAATACGAATTAAAGAACAAGTGATCAACAAACCTTTGATTGCCGATTGATGTCAAGTCTACCAAGTGACGCATTGTCGGCCTGCCGTGTGGGCAATTCCAAGGCGACTTGAGCTTCGACAAGTTATTAACTATCTAATGACATACAGAAAAAAAAAAAGAAATCACATGCGATGTAAAAAATTCGACTGCATGTGTGTGCGCAAATATATCTGATAAAGTTATAATTGATTACCTTCTGCATTTCACTCTTTGTTAGAGAATCACCGATCATAACAGATGTTCGACAAGCACGCGAAGCTAACATAGCCCGGACTCTAGATGGACAGATAGAATCACAAGTGTCTAATTTGTAACTGCTGATTATTGAGCATTCTTCTTTACTATCAGCGAGGTTAGAAATAAGTTCCTTAACATCTGTGGAAAAAACAAGGGTACAGTTTAAATTTAGATTATTATATGAAAAAGTTTCATCGATGATTACCTTCGGCTCCAAAGGTTATATTTCCACTGAAAGGTACAGCTTTCAAAAGGAAACGACGGCCAGGTGGAGCATTTGTATCCTCAGTTAAAATGAAACCGTTTTTCCTTAAAAAAAGAAAAGATAGCAAAACAAGCAAATGAGCTTCGTTTTAAATACTTTGCAGAACAATATGTTTGTTTTGATTTGAATATTAATGGGCACATCAAAATATGCTAGATATTGTCTTAAATTCTTGGCATGAGACCTTAGAAAGTGCTTTTAAGTTTATTAATTACACGTTCGGCGATCATCATAAGAAAAGAAAATGAAACACATCAGATGAGAATGTAGTCATGATTTCTGTCGATGATTTGAGTTAAAACATAGCAATGCGGATATTACATTTTTACCTGATTGTTTCCATATTCATGGAAGCAACTATTTCTTCTTCCGGTGATAATTCCAAGCGAATTGGCCTGAAGTAAATAAAACTGAATTAATAAAACTTCATTGTCCAAGTAGAATAAAATATTCACAGATCACAATCATCATACAAGAGACCAAATTGTAGGAATGAGAAAACGGGCACATGCCAATTGTCAGTTCATGGCAGCCATTCAACAAGCATTTCTCTGCCAAAGAATGCATACAATAGTTCTACAATCGACCCTACAAATAGCATTTTTTCAAGATAAGAAAGATAGATCAGCCTCTGCAAACCATAAATGCAAGAGGAGCCCAAGGTCAACAGATTCTTATACATAAATAGCTGATAAAACCGACAGGGGAGAATCTTTCCTTGATTAGAGTTATAATAAAGACCATGCCAAAGCACAAGAAAATATGATCCTTCCATATTTCAAAGTTGTTTAAGATACAGTGCAATGGGAAAATATTTTAGTTACAAGTGTTGAAGCTGCCTTATGCTTAGCTGGACAAGAGGCATTATCTTAGTTGAATAAGTGAGGCTGGAAATGAATTCATACAAAATGGACAAAGAATGATTCGATCTAAGAAAACGAAAAAGAACAAGAACTTATTCGCAACTAGGTTTATAGTAGTGGTGTTATTATTATCATTATTATTTAAAATTTTATATTTAGAGCCAACGAGGTCCAATGCTTGTTTGTAGATCTTTTATCCAAAGGAAGAGAGAGAGTTATGTCATTTCTTTAATCCAAAGAAATGGTAACCATGGTTCAGTCAAGAGGACTCACTGAATTAGGGGTTGTTGCTTCAAGACGGTTGTCCGAGAAAGCAGCTCAAAATTGTGTTTTTCATCCGCAGCATGCTGTGAATATAAAGATGATCAATGGGAGGGAAAACAGTGTCATCATTTTGTCTGACAGATTAATAAGTCACAGCAAATGCATATGACTGGTTGCAAACAGTGCAATATGAAGAGTAGCATGTGCAGAATTAATACCAATGGAGAATGATGCAACCAAGGAGGAAACAGAAAGTTTACCTGATCAACAATAAATAATTCTTGATCTAACTTTCCTATGATAAAACCAAGATTGAACTGCCCAACAACCTAGACATGATAGAAAATTAAATAATTAACCAGAGTAAACAATGGATGCAACAAAGACAAAATTTTCATCCAGAAAAAAATTTATTGGATTTCCAATCAAGAAGAAACTGTGCCAAACTGCATCTTTCAAGAGAAAAAAAATCTGATAGGATATAAGTCTCAGAGGCAAATACTAGGACAGGCAAGAAGCATAAACCTACTTATTGGTAACTCTACAACCTTACACTGTCAATTAATAGTATACATTTAAAGAATCAATCAGACTTCATCAATCATTAAAGGAATATGCAAGGACCTGCATTCTTCCAAAATCCTCTTTTCTGAATAACTTCTCCAACTCCCTAGTAGCTTCAGCCAATGAATGTGTTTTTCCCTCATCAGTTTCTGGTTGAGAATTCTCTAGTGTTGCAGCAGCAAAACACCTAAATTATCATACATAAAATTCAAAAAGTAAAATAGGCGGACTGGTACATATAGTTACATATATTTAGAGGTTTTGGAATATTATTGAATGTTGCTAGTCCGAGTTACCTCCCATGCCTTTTCTGTTCATCAGTAAATGTTCGTAAATTTGATCTTGAATTTATTTGATGCCTCCTTGATCGAAGATCACTCATACTGAATTGGAAGGATGACAATACTATGGGATCAGTGCGACGTCTTGGACTATCAAAACTCACATCAGTGGTGGATATATTCTTGGAAACGAAGGCTTCTGACGTTGCATCAGTTACAGGTATTTGTTCTTCTTGCTTTTCTGATTTTTCCTAAAAGTATCAATATTGCATTCATTAAAAGCAGCATAGTTAGAGATAACAATAAGAAAGAGGAAATAATGAGCACATAATAACAAACCATCTGGCAAAAGTACTTAAAGTAACATATTTATTTAACAAAACCATCAGTTAATGAATGCGTAAGACAAGGGTGTCAAACATTGTTAGGTAACCATTAGAAAGAAACTAACTACTCTACTCTGCTTGCATATCAGTTAAAATATCCTTTTAAATGGCAGTCAAATTTTCTTGTTGGAAGTTGAAACATTGAAATGAATGTAAATAGAAGAACTTGCAGGTGTTATATGCTCACACAAAGCATAAGATCCTATAAACGGCTGAAGCAAGTGACACTGAATCAACATAGAAATTCTACCAAAGAAAATGTGAATGATGGTGAAGAGAAAGGGTGACAAAAATCAAAATATTCATTGAAAATATTTGATAAATCAAGCATACCTCAGTGACCATTTCATCATGAATATCAGATTGAACAGATAGACTAGTCTCCATTCTGTCCGAGTTATCAAATGGCTTGGGATCGTCTGACAATTTCTCTATACTGGCTTCTGGTGAATCAATCCTTGGAATGTTGTCTAAAAAGGATCTTGAGACTGTGTTGCGCACATCTAAATGGTTTTTTCGTACTGGATTAGAATTGGTATTTCTCAGCAAAGGCATCTCCGAGAGAACACTAGAACAACTTTCGTACTTCTTGTTGTTTACAACTGTAAACTTTGCAAGGGAAGATTGAACCAGGTTTGAATGTGAGGGAGAATCTTTCTTCAATGATTTCAGGTTTCTCATAGTTCTTTCAGCAGTTTTACCATTTGGTTCAAGGAAGTTTCTTGGCCGCTTGTGCTTGTAAGCATAAAGACTTTCAGGTTTATTAATTCCACATGCGTTAAGAGAGAAATCTTTTGGGGGACTTCCATCAGCAGGGACGCTTCCCTTATTAACAAATTTGACAGGATGTTGCGTTGGCACTGTCTCTTGGAACATCTCATCTCCATCAGTATCCTGATTCGGTGATGCTTCTATTTGTTCGTCACCTTCAGGAGAAAATGGTTCTGATACCACACTGAGGTCCCCGCCCTCTTGAGGAGCATTCGACTGGAAACTGTCTGCTGCTTTCTCGGACTCCTTAATTTTGTTGATGGAATAAGTGCACTGGTGTGGCGAGTACATCTTCTCTAGGGCCTCCCTTAAAGGAAGCATTATGCAACCCTCATCGGCAAAAAATATCTTCCTTTTGTCAGGAGTCACATTAACATCATAAGACGCAGTTGGAATTATGAAGTCAATAATGGAAACTGGATATTGTTTGGCATTTGAGCATTTATATAATTCATTTAAAAGCTTGCCAACCTTCGGCATATCCACAGGTCTCCCATTCACATAAAAGAACTGCCTATCTCCCAATGTGCGGCCACTGCCCTGTCCAGGCTTGGAAATAAATCCTTCAACTTTCAACCCTTCTGATAAGCCTAAAGTCAGAGGCTCCAAGCACCGGAAGGTATTCAAACCAAAGATAGTTATGATATTATCTTTCAATGAACCAGTTCCTTGAGTTTTCAACACCACTGATTTCATATTTTTTCCAGTTGTGTTCGCGCAAAGTAGTCGAACACCTTTAGCAATGAGAGCATATGCCTAAACCAGCAGGAAAAGAGACCAAAACACACAACTAAAATAAATTATTAACTATATGTATTACGTGTAAACAAAAAGAACTTTAAGGAACGAGATCGAGAGCGAGAGAGAGGTTGTCTCACGTTTAATAAGGATATAAGCTTTCCATATTCCCGTCTAATGTTGCGCTTAAATTCCTTGCTCCTCACAGGCAATGTGGAGAACAATTTTTCGACCGTGACAGTGGTGCCAACTTGGCGTGCTGTTTTCGTCTCTGCTCTCACTAAACCTGAATGGTCGAAGGTTAAATGTGTGCCAACCGGTTCATTTTTAGTTCTTGTTTCAATAGTCAAATTACACAACGCACAAAGAGAACTCAATGCCTCTCCCCTGAAGCCAAAAGTTGTAAGGGACTGAAGATCAGAAAAATCAGCTATCTTAGATGTATGGTGTTTAAGAGCAAGGGCCTGCACAGCAAGTTCACACAACCATTAATTCTAACAAAGTGAAAAATAAATGAATAAATAAATAAGACAAAAGTTTGAGCTGCTTTGGCTAGCAAAAAATATACTAGGTTTGTGAAGAAAAATCTGAAGATAGAAGGATTTAGCACATAGACTAGAAAACACACTTCAAGGACCAGGGAGTCAACAAGAACTAGCATCAAAGAAGAAGTAACCATTAGAGAAATCAGAGGAGCAGCAGGAGCTTAAAGGTAATTAAGTACACAAAATGAAAAAAAAAAGGAAATAAAGATGAAGAACAGCAAGAACTCAGCATATAAAAACTCAGGTGTTCAACCAGGTATATATGATAGTGCAAAGTATTTCTGAATATTGCCATCATTGTTGGAACTCTGTATCTTCAAGTGTAATAATCTTTATATTTACTAACGAGATAAATGTACATATTTCAGCAGAATAAGAAGCATTATCTGAAAAGAAAAAGGAACAACTCAAACTCACATTTCTATACATTATGAATGGTTCAAATTGAAGTTTGCCAGTACCTGAAAGTTTTCAGGGGAGATGCCACAACCATTGTCTATAACCTTGAAAGATTCTTCACCATGTTCTTTCAAACTTATCTCAATATTAGTTGCCCCAGCATCAAGGCTATTTTCCACCAGCTCTTTGACAGCAGATGGAAGGTCCAAAATTACTTGCCCAGAGCAAATCCTATGAATCACAGCCCTATCAATCGACTTAATAACCGGAGAACCAATGTCGTCTCCCATCTCACTTTGGTGAAACTAAATCACATAGCTTCCTACAGCTTAAAAAAGCTCTCAATTCACCAAGAGCACATGCATTCTGATGATAATAACAAAAGAATATCAGAGATTTCACCAAAGATATTTCACCAAGAGTCCGGGTACTAACTCTGAATCTCATAACCCTAATATTCAACAAACAACTATAATATGCATCATTTACAAGCAAATAAACTAAAAATAATTTATGGGAAAAACAAAGTTTTACTGTTCCTAGATCAAATGCCGGACAAACAGTCCTCTATACACCAAAAAACCCATAATTTCAGCATTGCCCCACAAAAAACTAAACAAAAATACGAAAAGACAAGATCTTTAGGACTCCAACACCACAATCAACAACAGAAGCAGAGATTCACCAAAAAATCAAAGTCTAAACATTGAAAACTACTAAAGAGGATCCAATCGGCGAAAAAAATCTCACGATTCTTTTTAATCAAGAAATCTGGCAAACAAAATGAAGGAGAACAATATCGAATTAAGGATTTAAGAGATAAAACCGAGAGATTACCATCCAGAATTGGCGGGAATTCGCAACCCTAGCTCGGAACCGTTTCCCTTCGCCCGCGTTATGGCGCCAAATGAAATGATAGGGAATATATAGATATAAGTACAATTACTCGCCGGTGAGGTTACCTGTGAACTATAAAATAGTAATAATAATAATAAATAATTTTTTTAAAACACGCATATTATATTAAATATTTTGTAAGTATAAAATATTAAAATACAATTGATATTAAAAATAAGTATAAGAACCAAATTACATTTTAAAAAAACCCAATAAAAAGACTTGTTGATATAGTCCAATCAGATATTTTGTAAATATAAAAATAAAAAAACTAAAATAAATATAAGCACAAAAATACTTTAAAATTAAAAAAAAAATAAGTGTCCAATTTTATTATATATATAAAGACAAGTTTTCTATGAATGTCTTTAAATTTAAAATCGAGAGACATACTACAGTAGTGGTGGTTAGATTTGCACTTAATAGTTACTTGTTAAATTGAAACTATTGTTATATTTAAGCCCATATATGTGGGAAGTCAAGATAAGCTTAATTTTCACATAATGTAGAAATCTCTAACAAATCTTTGAGTATAATAACAACGACATCAGTTGGAGATACTTACAATGTATTACTTACATGAAAAATTATTTCAGTATCGACAATTCAACCTTCATCACAATCCCTTGGGCTTGGAATAATTTGGCCAATCGCTTGGCTACTAAAGGAAGAAGCGCACATTCTTAGTTTGTTGCCTTTGTTTTTTGTGTTAACGTTTCAATTTCATATTCAATAAACAGCTACCTTGCAGCTCTTTTCAGCAAAAATAAAAAAATAAAAAAAAATAACAAAACAAAACAAAAACAAAAGTTTCAGCTATTAAGTTAAGTGAATTACTAAGTGAGTTGAAATGTGGCTGGGTTCAACTATTTTTACATTACACAAGCTATCATTACATTATATATATATATATATATATATATATATATATATATAGCAATTGTCATAAAATATTTTTAAATTTTAAAAAACTAAGAATGTCTGTATTCTATATATATATCAAACATCATTAGGGATGGCAAAAACCGAATTGACTCGCGGTTTCCGACCCGATCCACCCTGAACGGGGCAGCTTTGATTTTTCCATGCCTGCCCCGCCCCACCCCGCTATTAATTTAACTTATTATAAATATTATATAGTGTATGGGTAAATGTTTTTTTTTAAAAAAAAAATTTTAATAAATTTTTTATGAGCTTGTTTTTATAAGTATATGTTTTATAAAAAAATATATTTTAAAAATATTTTTAAAAATTTTAGTTACTTATTTGTAACTATAAGCAGGGCAGAACAGAGCAATATGAGCGATTTATGAAAAAAAAAAAGGAACAAGGAGGGGCGGGGTGAGCAATTTATGAAAAAAAAGGACGGGGGCGGGGCGGGGATGGTAGAGGTGTGCCTTGGCCCGCCCCACTCCATTGCTATCCTGGGAAATAGTAGAGGCGTGCCCCGTCCCCGCCCCTCCACATTGCTATCCCTAGACATCATCTGATAAAAAATAAGAGAAAATGATGTTAAAAGTACAAGTGGGATTGGAATTTAGAGAGTGACAATTTGTCATATTTGATTTGCGGTTAACTTATAATATTAACATATATTAATTACAGTATTCTACATTATTTATATGAATAATAAATAATGGTGTGATAAATTAATTATAAATTCAAGTTTTGTAAAATTATTGAACCAAACGAATTTAAGTGCCATTACAATGTATTAAAAATAAATAAATTTTAATTTTTATTAAACTAAACCGAATGGTATTACAAATATTGAATAAACTTTTTGCTGGATACTTGGCAATGAAAAATTCTTTGTGAATTTAGTTAGGACTTATGTAACTTGCTCCACTTGTGAATCAAGTGTTTTTGTGACTAAGCATGAAATTAAAATATGGACATAATAAATATAATAATATAAGTAACATCTGTAAATATATATTATGTTTTTAAAAAAATTATCATATATATATATATACACACACATAAGAATTTCAATATTTAATACATGCAAAAAAAAAAAAAAGCTAATATTTTAGGAGAAAAATTAGATTTCTTGTTTAAATTCGAAATTACTATGGCTTATATTGCATTTAAATCGGTTGATATTAGTATAATTTTAGTTTTATTATTCATTTAAATGGGAAAAAAAAATCATTGCATCATAGTTAAAATAAACTCTATCCAAGATTGGCGTATGTGACAAACACTTACAAAGACTTAAGTCGCTTAAGCAAGTGATTTCAAATTTAAATCTTTATATATATAAAAGATCGGTAATCTAGAGACGTCCCACAATAACCGTTATATCATCATCTAACGGTTGTTGTTTTATTATAAATATAACTCCGGATGTGGGGTTAGGGGTTAGTAATGAAACAATAGCCGAACTCCCCCGAAATCATATTGTCATATATATATATATATATATATATATATATATATATATACAAACACACATTACAGAGATTAGATAAGCTTGTGTGGACATGCTTAGCATTGAATTATTTTAGAAGATTTATTTCTCTAGAAGCAATTAATGTAATGAGCTTCACGTGTAAACTTAAAGTGTTAATTCTTTGACTAAACCTTGAAATTAAAAGATATACATGATATTCTTCATATCCTAACTTGTATATATTTAGTATTTACATACACATGTATGATAGTGATTAATATAATATTTGATTTATTTTTTTAATCAAATACAAGCTTTCAAGTTTAATAAAAGAAGGAGAATCACATCAAAGAATAGAATACAAAGTGGAAACCATTTGTTTATGTATTTGTTCCAATTGATTCATATATGTATGTAATGCATGGTTAATTTTATATACTTAAATTATTCATTATGTATATATATATATATTTTTTGTTTTGGTTGTTTTATTGGATGACTTTAAAAAAAAAATTATCAAATGTGATTCATGCTTCTTTGATGAGCTAAATTTGTGGACATGGTACATGAGAGAGAAATAGTGCTTTGAAAACTTTAATATGGTCTTTTTCTCATATATATATTAAAAATTTTATATAAGTACTTAACTATAAAAATATTTTGAAAGAGTACTTAACTATATACATCAAAGAACAAGAAATAAAAGAAAATTTCATCAACTTTTTTTTTTCCTTTTACTCTAATCTTTCTAATTAACATCATAATTATATTTTAATCTATTAATTAAGGAAAACTGAGTATTAATTAGAACTTAAAGCAAGCCATTAATTAAATGATTAGAAGTTTAAACTAAGTAGTTCTTAGAACCAAAGCCATCTTTTGGTTGGACCCAATATAAAAAGGTATGAGTTTGTTTTCAAGAACTTTTGTTTATATTAATTATTATTCAAGTGGTCCCTTAAAAAAATATCAACATTTAATGCTTTATAAGCATGACCTAAGCATGTAATAAATAATTTTTTTAGTTAATTAATGTTTAATCAATCTTGTTTATATATAGATATATATATAATTTTTTTAAAAAATCACATTGAAAAGGAATAATTCCCTACATTAGGATTAAGTGAAAAAAAAATTAGAACTTAAGGTTATCAAACATATGTTAATTATCTTGAACTAAGAATATGAAATTAGAAGAAGTTTATTCAATCTAATTTTCAAAATTATTTTATCATATTATTAATAATACGACACTAGACATAACTATCAAACATCAAAAAAAACTATTTAAAAGTTTTGTTCAAAAGAAGTAAACAAGGATAAGAGTATAAAAAAACACAAATTTACAGGAAAAACTTAAAATCGGGAGAACAAAAACATAGGTAGATAGTAAAGAAAAAATAATTCTGTTATGATAAAAATTTTGTACAATACTATTATTTCATTATAATAAAATTCTAAATATATTTAAATAAACACAAATTTAATTATAAATTGAGTTAATCTGAAGTCAATTTATAATGTAACTAACCTTTAGTGTTCCTAAAGTGATCTCCTAAATTCACTGAACATGTCTCACAATTCAAAAAAACACATAAATTTTTCCATAATCCTTTTGGATTGACTAAAATAGAGTTCAAGTCACAAACTCTACCATTTTTCGGTATATATGCATATGTGTGCATATATATAAAAAGAGAGAACAAGTGAAGAGATAAGGTCAACACCAAAGGAAAGGTCCATGTGAGTTACTAAAGAGTAGTCTTTGTACCAATTAAGACACTTCATTGTAAACATAACTTTTTATTCCGCCACCCACCAAAGAAGAAGATTCCCATAATAACAATAAGAACTCTATCAATAATTAAGCAAACAAACACATCACTCTTCATTCAACCCCATGCCTTCAACGTGTCCTAAAAAAAACCTAACCAAATTATATCCAACATATATATATATATATATATATATATATATATATGAACAACACATCAAACTCAAACCCATAGAGAAGCTAGCATTAATATATGCAAGTACATCTCTCTCCAGTAATGGCCAAAGTTCATCCAACTTCTTCTTCTTCTTCTTCTTCATCTTTGTATCCTCCATTGATGAGCTCTGAAAGACAAGTATTTACCATTTGGATGAAGTCTCTAGTCTTGAATGGCTATGGTTGCACTATCTATGACTCCAAAGGCCTTGTAGTCTACCGTATGGATAACTATGATTCTAAATCCAGTCATGAAGTTTTCTTCATGAATTCATCTGGCAAAACTCTCTTCAAAATACTCAAAAAGGTATATATGAGTTCATATATTCTTTCTTTATTATTATTATTAGCCAACGACCGTTTAGTCTATTCGTAGCGAGTCTATATATAGAGTGTTTGTGTCTCACTGAGAAAACGGATTTCTCACATAGTAAAAACCATGCGAAAATGCACTTGTTCTTTGCTTGTGCTTTCCCTTTGTCACATTTGTATATATATATATATATTGTTATGTATGTATGTATAATTAATTAATGTTTTGTATGGTTTGAATTGTAGAATGTTGGGGTGTTTGGGCAATGGAGAGGGTATAGAAGTGGAAGTGGAGAAGAAGGTATGGAAGTGGAGGAGAAGAAGCCATGGTTCACTGCTAAGAAAACTTTGAGAGTTGTAAAAAGAGATGGAAAATCATGGGGAATTACAGTGATGGTTGGAAGTGGGAGTGATGGTGATGAACACTCTTGTTATAAGATTCATGGTTCTTATCATAATAAAGGTTATAAGATTACTAACTTTGCTGGAGATCTCATTGCTGAGGTGAGCTTCACTTTTCCTCTTTTCTTTAATTTATTTGATTTTTATATTATGGAATAATTTAATAAATTTAAGATAATTACAATTACAGGTGAAAAGAAAAGAAACAGAGAAAGGAGTGGTGCTTGGAGAGGATGTGTTGAATTTGGTGATTGAGCCAAATTCAGACCAGATGTTGATCATGGGTCTTGTTGTAGTTTGTGGCCTCACAAATCATAGCTTGTGAAAACATTTGTTTTTTTTTATTTTTTTTTTAAAGATAATATAATTTGAATAGAGTTAGAAAAAGAAAAAACAAATTAATGGCCTTTTAACTTGTACTGAATCTCTTGCGTGTGTATATATATATTTTGAGAAGATCTGAGATTAAATCTTAAAATTTATATTTATTTATCGAGTTTATTTTATATTTGTGTTAGTTCCTCACATGCGTTTATTGTATTTATAAATAAATTTTAAAAAATATAAAAAGAAGTAGTGGGTGTTTGAAGTGTTTTTGGCCCATTTTTTGCTCAATGATTGTTGTTGTTGTTGTTGTTGTTGTTGTTGGTATGTTAGAAACAATGAATGTCACATGGTTCGGCCCTATTTTTTTTAATTTTAATTTTAATTTTTTGTTTTTGCCTTTCTTCTCTCCATCATTGATTCTTTGATTTTTTTTTTTAAATATGTGGTAGATATATGATCCTTTCATTTGTGTGTGTGTGTGTGTATATATGGAGTTTTATTATTTTTTTAAAATACTAACATATAAAAAAGAAGAAGAAAATGAGTTAAACCTTATAACTTTCACTCCTCAAAACTTAATTGTTTGTAAAA
The DNA here is from genome assembly GCA_020875875.1 of Dioscorea alata. Lineage (NCBI taxonomy): Eukaryota > Viridiplantae > Streptophyta > Magnoliopsida > Dioscoreales > Dioscoreaceae > Dioscorea > Dioscorea alata. The sequence goes on from CM037016.1 coordinate 895,932, forward strand.
TGTTAAGCATGTGATGGGATCCAACAAAATCAATTCTCTTGAGCGATTATGAGACATCAAAAATTAAAAAAATAAAAATAAAAATAAAATTGAAAGTGAGATATACCCAACATGGTAAATAAAAACAATAGATTGATTGAATTTAAAAAAAAAAATCTTAAAGCATAACCAAAATTGAAAAATAATTTACTCCAAAAATATATATAGATAAATAATTATATATAAATAAAGACCTCTCCGACTTCAAAAGAAACATACTGAAAGCTTTATAGAGCTCAGTTTTCACTTCTATTCATCTCCTAATCAAGGTATGTTTTTTACTTTTTTTATTTTTTATTTTTGTAATATGACATTTAGTATATGTATCTATTTTTTGATTAAATATATTTATACTTTATCCACTTGCTCATTCAAAATAAATAATTATGGTAAAAAATAATAAAAAAAAAATCTTCTAAGACACATGATAGCTTAGAAAACATGCAACAAAATGCTATGTGTTCCCATCCTAAATAGTGTGATGAAAGCAACATGATCTTTAAAAAAAAAAAAACTTATAGAATAATGAAGACAATACAAAAACATGCTAAACCACAAGAAACAATCACTGAAAGGATTGATAAAAATGCCTTCCCAAGTCATTTAAAACAATGATGTAACTAAGTGAGAACAAACAGATCAGAACCATTAATATCAGTAAATTTGAATAAGCTAAGCTACTAAATAAAACCATAAAAGTATCAGATGCATAACCCAATGCAGGCTCTATGAAACACTGAAACATAAATCAAGACTAATTAAATGATATCCTATTGCTAGCAATAGGACCTTGCATGGTTCAGAGTAGCTCACAAAATTGAAACCTTTTACATATTTCATTTTGTTGACACCATTGGCAGGCCTGTAGAGAGAATTAGCTTGAGAGAATTAAAGATCTCCATAATTTGTGAATAAATGAAATTATGTTCCATTATGATGCGCATGCATTTTAAGTTAGAGAAAATTTCAGACGCAATAAACCCTTGGGCAGTCTAGTGACACGAGTGAAATAGGGAGGGTAAAAATTTAAATCCATTCTCTAACATTATAATTTTTGTACTATACATTTGAGAACAATATTGTTCATTAGTATTATTCACAGGTTAATGTGTGTAGTCGTGTAGATGCTGTAGTAATTTCATCTCTCAAGCAATATAAAGTTAAAAATTTTTTTAAAAAAATATGTAAATTATTGTAACTACTGTATTTTCATATTTGTTTTTTATTTTTTTACAATCTGTTAAATGAAGTATTTGTTGCCTCTTCGTTTAAAAAAAAAATCATCAAAGGAATTCATAAAGGTCAAATGGTGATGTAGCATGCGGATGCTCTTGGTTATAACAACAAATTTTGAGCAAACAACAGAAGGCATTAATATCATCATAACTGCAACAAGTGAACTGACCAACAACCTCCTAGAGTGCGGGTTACAAACATGAAGGTCACGAGAAAAATACTTAATTAGTTTTCTCTCCCACATTGATACAGTGAGATTATTTTAATAACAAAATATACGACTATCTAACATTCTTTATATATATATATATATATATATATATATATATATGAGGATTTGTAATGTAAAGATATCCCTAAATTACAAATCTAGAGACGTTTACAATAACTGTTAAATGATAATCTGACAGCTATGATCATCATAAATAATATAAAACATGTTCTACAATGTCATATAATAGTAAAAAATGTATAATATTTATATAAACAAACTATTGGATAATTAATGATTCAACGACCGTAAATAAATGCCCCTAGAGAATAGTAATCATCATAATTTACTCAACTGAAAAATAAGACATAAGTAACAAAACTCACCAACCTGCCCCCAACACCCATTTCACCATTTCTGAAATTAAAAAAAAAAAACTAGCTGTTCAAAGGAAATTCAAATAGGCAACAAACAGTCATCAGACAAAAACATTGAATTTATGTTGCAGCATATGAATATATAGTATGTATATATATAAATATATATTATATATACCTTTCAGCAGATGGTATTGTATGTACAAACTGAAAGGTAACTAAAGAAGAAGCCATGATGCTAAGGCCTAGCATCCAAATTACAAGCAGATAACAAAAGAAAAATGCAGCTTTTTGGTTAACTAAAAAGCTCGATGATGCGATTTACTAAACTCTGATCTGGAGTTAAATTTATACCAAAACAAAGAAAAATAAATAAATGGCTCAACATGCATATTGTACAATGAGAACCTACGACAGCATAGCGTTTGATGTCGATCCCCCAACTGAACTGAGTGAGTTCTTGCAGCAAAAGGGTGTTAAGATCAAGATTCAAGACTGTACAGCAAACTTGGGTGGAGTTTTTAACTACATGAAATAGCTAAGCGCTGTCTTCTTCCTTGATCCACCTTCACCATACAGATCATTCCACTGAATAAGTTCATTCATATTTGCTGACTCTGATGATACGCTGGCACACACCTGAACAGAATGTAGATGTCAGTGAGTAGTGAGCTTAGAAAAGAAAATGCTTTTTATCCGGAAAAGACATGCCATAGAGAATGCGCCAAATAACATAAAAAATAAAAATTAAAAAAAAAATACCTGATCGTGCGCAAACTTAAAATCATCCATATTTAGAGGACGAATGTCTTCACTCCCATGCAATGAAGGTGATGATCTGCCTTCTGCAAGTGCTAGGTTTCTTTCCTGCAATTGATTCCAAATAATTTGATTCATGAGTAATCATACTTTCATTAAGCATAGAACAATTTGAGCACCAATAATTACTTATCGAACACAAGAGCAGAACAATACAGGCACAAGCAAAATAATCCAAATATATGAAGGAATAGTCACTGTGAGTGTAGATACAGCTCACTGCACAAATGAGACAACTGCCAGCAAGGAAAACATTGAACAAAAGTAATGTCTGAGAGTAGTCAGCTACTACACTGCATAGCTTAGTTTACCGATGGAAAGCGGTTGTCATTAGGCTGCTGTATTAGTTTGGCATGTATATTCAGAATATAGATGTAATGAAAAGGAAACAGAGTGCATAACCTAAAAGAGGGTGCTTCACGCATGACCAGTCATTTCGGTATTTTGACCATAATTCCCAATCAAAGCTGTGCGGCATTTCCATTAGGAAAGAGTAGTGGCAAAGACTCATCATAATCAAAGCCGAAAGGGACGGCCATGACACAAGTGCATAAATTGCATGCATCAAAATTTTGAGAAAAATATTCATTTGGTATAAACAGAGATATTCAAAAGCTGGAATGGCATTTGCACCAAAGCATACTGCCACACTCTTCTGCTTTGTCCACCCCCATGACCAATTCTTTTTGGGGCAGATGATATAGAAATTGCAAAGCAAGCCTTGCAAAGACATTGATTTTCTAAGCAGTACTGTGAAGTTCTCAAAAAGGCTTTGTGGTACGTGAATTAACTTACCTTCTTTTCCTTCTCTAAAATTTCTCTAATGGGGCAATGAGCAGCAGTGACACAAAGATTCTGAAATAAAAAATAAAATAAAATAAAATAAAAAATAAAAAATATTTATAATAGAATGTACAAAAAGAAATTTTTAAAAATGAGCTTGACTCAACAAACCTTTAGATCACTTCCTGAATATCCATCAGTCATACTTGCAAGTGCTTCCAAATCAACATTTGGAGCCAGATCTTCTTTGGCCAATATTACTCTGAGAATCTTTTCTCTGTTTGATGCATCAGGGAGGTTTACCATCAACCTGCAAAATACATTCACCTTAAATCATAGAAAATCTTCAAACCATTATCATTGAACACTAGAAAGGAATGTTTACCTCCGTGGAAGCCTCCTTATTACAGCCTCATCAAGATCAAAAGGCCTATTAGTGGCAGCAAGGACTAAAACACGTTCTTTATCTTTGGTGCGCAGCCCATCCCAGTTGACCATGAATTCATTTTTCATCTTTCGCATGGCTTCATGTTCTCCTGGATTTTCACGTCTACCCAACATGCTGTCAACCTATTTGAGGAAAAGCAAATGACCAGCAAGAATAATTGATATACGAAATTTCTTTTTTTTATATATAAAGAAAAAAAAAACAACAAGAACAAAAGAACAGCTATGCTCACTGAAGGATACACAAGATGTTAACAATAATTACTAACCTCATCAACAAAGATAACACTTGGAGCTATTTTACTTGCTAATGAGAACACTGCTTTCACATATTTTTCTCCTTCCCCAAACCACTGTTCAACAGGAAATTGAGCATAAATTAATAGGAAGGTATATCACCAAGCAATACAGCATAATGATTAAAATAAGATCAGAGACAGTACCTTTGAAGTTATGCTTGACATGGATATGTTAATAAAATTTGCACCCGCCTCTGTTGCAACAGCTTTAGCAAGCATGGTTTTCCCAGTACCAGGAGGACCAAAGAGCAGTATTCCCTTGCATGGCTGGTGAAAAAATTCCAAAAATTAACACTTGCATTGAGAAGAAATTATATTTCAAATGAGATAAGAGTAAATCCTAGTTGCCCGAATTCCAAGAAGACAACTTTAACATGAAGTGCAGATAAAGTGATGAACATAATGTTCATATAACTTGCAGTGTTCTTGTTTCATAGACAGTATTTCAAGTTGTTTCTTTAGAATTGACAACCAAGGATGAAACCTAACAATACAGAAGGGCCTTCCCACATTTCAAGCCCTAAAATATCCAACATTCACCAATTAATTTAGAAACCACTGCCTGGTTGTACAGCATAGAGGTCCATAATAGGTCTTCCTGACCAGTGATCACAAAAGCAATAACTGGACATATAGATTTCGACTGCCATGGCTATTTCCAATAATTAACACTTACCTTGCATTAGATACCAATTCTTGAGAAATTTAATTTTATGTTTGAATAGAACACAATTTCACCGGCAAGCATATTATTCTAGTAAAGATAACAGCACAGCTAATGATGCTGACCTTAATTTCAGATAAAAATGAGCAAAGTTCAATAAGTTTATGGTTGCTCAGCTTCCATGTCAAAAAACAAAGTTTCAGTCCAAGATAAACTTAGTGATCAGTGGTGTGGACTGTATACTACAAATTGATCAACTAGTCTTTGATTGCAAATTCATGGTTTTTATAAGTATGAACCATTGTAACAACAGCAATTTCCACGAAAACAAAATACAAAAATTCAGCACTGCAATAATCCCTAAGACAACACCCTTTAAAGGACAGGGTACTAATAAATAAATGTATCCTTACTTGACACTACCACAAGATTCTGTACCTTTGTCAATTGTCCTTTGCAAAACAATTCTGGCCTTTGCAAAGGAAGCATCACCAGCTCCTTCAGCGTGTCCTTTACATTCTCCAAGGCACCAATGTCATCAAAAGTTACACCAATATCATTTGGTGGTATAACATCAGTAAGAAGCCGCTTCTCAAATTCATTCTCTGTGACCACATCCTGGAAAATGAAGGCGCAATTAAATTAGTTGCAAGATAATAAAAATCTTAATGACAGATAATGTTCTATGAACAAACTCAAGGCAATACCAATTAAAGGAATAGCTCACCTTAAGAGATTTCTTTGAACTCTTAGCATCAGCTTGAACATTTTGTAGCATAGTTAGTCCATGCTTAATGCTGTTGAATCAATGAAAATAGCATAACTGTGTCAAAAGGAGTCAAATTATCAATCCTACACTACTAAAATAATTAAAATTATGGAAAAATGCATTACCTATCGCCAGAAAAAGTTAGCTTGGCATCTTTAACAGGCACTTCAGTTCTGTGGTGCTTAAGGTGATGACTTAGGGCAAAACCAACTATTCTATCAACACCTATATGGAAAAAACAACAAATTATAGATACCTTAACATGAAAAGATTTTTAGGGTTTCAGAAACTACAATAACACTCACTTTCGTTGGTAAGCGTCTGATCTTTAATGCACACAGTATCAAGGTCACAACAATCTAATCCGTTTCGAGTCAGAAACTGAAGATAACAGCATAAGTGTTAGTACGCCACAACCGATTCTGTATCCTCTTGAAATAAAAAATAAATAAGTTAAATCAGCATCGTCAGAACTGGGGCAACCAGACTATTATTTTAACCAATATTGCAAAAGGGAAACAGACTGGTTCTTTATACACATGGTGGGTTATATTGTCCATCAAATTTCTGTCAATGTGAGGGAATGATGTGTGTTGCATACAAAGTATGTGCTTAAAGCATAACCTACGTCTTTTCTTTATCAAAAGTTGAAGGCACAAGTGCATAATAAAAATCTTAACCTAAGTAATACTGTGATTCAAATCCTAACCAGTTGTAAAACTCTGGCATTGACATATTCATTTTAATATGATTCTGTGGGAATAAACAGAATATCACAAAAGTCTAATAACAAAATAGAAAGACACCGACCATATACAGGAAGGATACAAAAACAAGCTCACAACCTAACCACAATATCCTCCTCGCAGAAGTACTGCAAGAAAATAAACACAGACCAACAATATAACAGATCATCAACTTGCAACAACAGCATTGGCTTCTCAGAATACAATGCATTCCATAATATATCACCAAAGCTCTGAGCAACTACTAGAAATATCCCTGTAACCATAAAAATTGTAACAAAAGAAATTTGGTTTTTCTTCAAAGCCGGCAATATCTATCCTTAATAATGGATATTTGATGCAAAGATCACTTCTATATCTTTGATAACAGAAGCTACACATAGTAAACCACTAGTACCCTGTAAAGTTGTGAAGTCCACTTAATCACCCCCAATGAACTTAAACCTACTACTACAACAACAAGAAGGAGCCGTAAGCCCCTACTATTTGGATCTGCCAAATGAACTTAAACCTATAAGCTCATGCGCACCAAAAAAAAAAAAAAAAAACAACAACAACAACAACACCCAGCAACAGCCCCTGTTTTTCTCTCCTAGACAGCATCATTGTTGCAGTGAAACCTCATATGCAATTGAACAAAGAACCACAGCCTATTATGGTGCCATTTCTCATATATTTGATGCTTCCAATGATAACAAGTTTTTGAATATGTAATTGTTTTGTTTTTATTGAAACCAATGTACCCAGTCTTCTTATTGGTTAGAATTGGAACAGAAATTGTGTTTTTCAAGAACTAGTTCCAGTACCAATCTCTTGAAACCACCACAGACCAAAAATTTTGGGAATCAACAAAGTTAAACCATAGAACTGCATGCATTGATCTATAATGGCAAGTACTTGCAACTTACAGATCGGATGCTAAGAATGTTAGCCTTGGCCTTAAGAGTCTCAACATCTCGATCCAACTGTTGTTTCCAATCTAAGAGCTGGGCCTCATCCTGCAGTGGTTTCTCATAATATCAGACAGACTGTCACCTACACTCAAATAGTTTTCAGATGGGAAACAAGAGGTTAAGAGCACACCTGTGGTATTTGGATGGTAATTTTATTGGGGAATAGCCTTGTTAGTTGCTTCATTGCCTTTGGGACTTCTTTGTTTCTATCATGAAGTCTACCTAAGTTATCCTGCATATTATAAATGATCTGCTCATTAATATCAAGGATTGTGAAAAATATACGACGTATAACACTATTTTCTTTAATCATTTTCAAAAAAGCACAGCCATTGCTCATATCGCCAGATCAATTAGCATGCACGCCTGTTTCGTGAAAATACTGAAGAAGCACTATCAGATTAGAAAAATAATCAGGGATTACCGGAAAAGCAAAGTCCAGAAGTGCTGTCTGGGTACTCCCAAATTTTGTGAAAAGAAAACCACCAGGATGTGACTGCAAAATAGGTATGCCACATGAATAATTTGACACCGCAATATATTCAGTTGAACATTACAACAGAAGAAAAATGTTTAACAAAAGAAAGTTAATATGAACATTTCAAAACAACACTTGTAACCTTTTCTTTGCGGCTGTCCATCTGGTTATGGGAACCTATCACAAGAACACCAGCAGGTACCAATTCAAGTTTTGCTTTCAAGGTCAAATACGAGTCTGTACTTCCCCCCAAAGATTTCTCAATATCTTTCAAAAATATTATCAGAGGACCACTTTTACTTTCTTCACATACAACCTGCACAAAATGATGGAGTAAGCACAAGAAAATGCAGTGGTATATGATAATTTAGACAGCATGATACAAGAAAACTAGATCAGACCTCTAGCAACTCATTAATGGCAAGCCTTTCACTGTCCTCACCACCAGAATAATCAAGACGAAGTAAGTCAGCTGAAAAAAATGGTAAGATAGAAACAATCAACCAAAGCAATCAATAAGTATTCTGTTCATGATTGAGCATGGCGTCCTCGGACACTCACTGTGGCAAAAGAACCCACGATCTTCTTCACAAAGACCCCCAAGATCATTACCGTCAGGAATTTGCCTATCGAATCGCACACCAACTTTGGAGGATTCATTTTCAAACGTAAGAACAACTTTCCCTCTATAACCATAGTTTGGACCCCTGAACATAGCATTAAAGACAATATATAAGAAAAGAATCCACATACAGCAACAACAAAAAGAAACAATTTGGAGAATAATCAAAAGAATCTGGATGTTGCCAATGATTTTGCAAGTATGCTCATTATTACTTCTGACATTACATTACATCCAAGAATACATTGCACAGATAAATAAGCAACTGCCACTGAAGAGAGTTATCTTTCTCTAATTTAATCAGACCAAGTATGCCAAACCAACAAGCCTAACATACCCAAAGAAAATATCTTTGAAATAAATCAAAATTTGACTGTCTCTGTACTACTTCAACATCTAGAAAATTAAGTACTTTCGCAATATATATATATATATATATATATATATACACAGTGATTAACGAATTAAGGATATGCTAAACATGAGGTAGTATTTAACAAGTTCTTGACCATGCACTGTACAGCTAACCTTGAGCAAGTGGATAAGTTACAAGTACTTTGGTCGCCACCAAGTTAAAATCACAGTGATCCACCTGAATGAAACTATGTATGTTCCCCTATGAGAAAACTCACCAAATCTTATGTTGAAGTTCTAGTATGAAATTTCAAGTTGTAAAAGGGCCAAAAGCTTAAATGTATAGATGGTCTCAATAAAAGTAGGAAGTATAAATACTTATTCAAATAACCTGAGAGCATGAACATGCCATTTGATACATGAGATGAAGTACAGATGCCATGAATAAAAATTTGTCAAATGAGTCTTTGAAGAATATTCATGAGCAACTAAAGAACAGAGAGAGTAGTGTAAATCCCAAGCTGATAGAATTTGGAATATGAAAGGCATCATATAAATCCAAGCCCCTTACTGAGATAATACTGGATTAATTGAAATATGAACAGCACATTTACGATGATCGAGACCCGTAAACAGGAACATACCTTTGTGGAGCTTGCAAAGAAAATCCTGTTGAATGCAATGGACCCACATATCTCACCCGATCACCTAAGCAAAGAATTATAAACACCAAGTTAATATAAAACCAATAGAGTCAATCAAACTAGGTTACCTACAAAAGAGTACACGATGAGAACAATATAGCAAAACAGCCTGCCTTCTTTAAAGGTATAGTTCTTTGATGATGCGGTTGAAGTCTCCTGCTTTAACAAGGATTGGGAATTAAGTGCAGATGCCCCTACAATATCGGCCTCAACACTGGAAGCAGGTCTTTTAAGCTGTACTGTTTCAGCTTGTCCAGCTCGTTGTTTAGAAGGATTGCTTGGTTTCTCACTTTTCCCACCTTCTTTGATAGGCTCTGAATCCTTTGATGGCAATCCCTGTCATTATTTTCCAAAATGAATAATAATAGAATCTTTATAGCACTAAAAAATTCAATAAATTTAATAACAAATAATCATGTTAATATTTGGAGTGATGGTAACGCACATCTATATTCAAAGCTAGCATGACTTTCAGAAGTCTTTGAATACATATATAAACAGAATTCTCCAATGGGGAAGTACAAAAGCTTACACCAGGTAGCAGAAGAGAATCTACAATAAGAAGCCTAGCATTGAAGTGTTTAGCAAGGGCCTTCGTCAAAGTTTCTTGATAAATTTCAGATCCTATACGAGGTTAAGCAAAAATAATTTCTTGTTAGAAAAAGCATGAAACATGCAAACACATCATCTACTAAAATGATCTAGCTAAAGCAGCAAACCAGTAGGGCCAGATAATAAAATCCGTTGGCTTGCAGAGGAAATATCTGCCGTGAATTTAATAAATTCTTTGCATTCCAAGTGGATGTATGCAGTTGATAAAAGCATGCTCTTTGTATTTTCACTGCAAAGCAAGAGAAAATGTTAAATAAGATTAAATCACCAATAATATGCAGAACTCAAACAGAAGAATATATAATATATCATGATGACAACTACAAAACCACGTGTCCTGTACTCATGGCTGCAAGTAATTTTACATATGAAATAACACAGAACAAGGAAAACTATTGACACTAGAGGACAACAAAAATTGAAACAGCAGCCAGGAGTCCAGAGCCTAGTTTCATGAACCTTGAGACTAGACATAGAAAAGCTACTCTAAAAAAAAGGCAATCAACGACCAGTTCGCTGCCAAACATATTATCCAAAAAATTATCAGGAAAAATATGGTGATAAAGATGGAAATGTGATAAATCAGGTCACAGAGGTGGCACATAATCAGCTCATCCAAGCATTAGAAGTCAGTTGGCAATTAAAAAGTCACAAAATCATAAGGTAAATCTTCATTATTATGCTAATTAGATTGTAAAACAGATCTAATGGCAAACCCAAGGCATCATCATCATTCCACCAAAGATGAACAACAAAGCATAGCTAGTCCACCAATCAATACAGATAAATAATTGTGGCTTTAAATCAGTCAGTTTAAAAACTGGTTGTTATTTAACCTGATGTGCATCTGCAGCAAGCTCATGATGTAAAGCTATGGGGTAATGTTTCAACAGTAGCGTGATGATATGCCCACACTACTACCAGCTCAATGTATTACCTAAGAACTTTTGCAAAAAATACTCCACTCACTAGACAATTTTAGCCTCTAAAAATACATAGAGCTTATTGGATACCCAAAATAATAAAAATCAAAAATAAGATGGAATAAAAAATTAAAAAACAAGAAAAAAGAAAAATACGCACTATAAAGGAAGTATAAACAACAAACAAGCATAGGCAAAGAGGTAAAGCCAGAAAGAATCTATATACTATTAAGAAATTCGCACCTTAGGTAATAGGGAAAATCATCGAAGGAAACTTGCAAATCACAAGCACTAAGAATCCCTTGTCTCAAGCCATCCTTGAAAATTTGGAACCGATTGGTAGGCAAAACATCAGAACAATCAAGATCCTTCCGCACCTCCCTTTGATCTTCAGGCACTTTGAACATGTTCCCACTCAAATCCAAATCAACAGCTGGCGATCCTGTGTTCATCAAGACATATAGTCTTAATTTAAATTAAGCACTAGAAAACTTTTCAATTTCAAGGCAAAATGAGCATCCAAACCAATAGTACTAAGTTGAAAGGCTTCATTAGCAGCAAAATCAGAGGCAATAGGCCCATTGACACCATTGTGTTCAGTTGGACCCCTCTCCAAGTCACCATTTATATCAAGATCAGGAAGGACAATGTCTGAAGCATCACAAACAGAGGGCAGGGTTGGTGTTTCCAGTCCTTGATGAATGTTTTGACAGTTGGATCCCGGGTGAGGAACTGGTATGTCCTTTCTATGATTTGAAAGAGAAGCCAGTATTGAAGCACCAGCAACAGCCGATGGATCACCTGATCGGGCTTCAAGCTGAATTCCTCTAGCAGGGGAAACATGTGATTCTGTCATGCTAAGCGAGGAGGGTAATGGCGGTGTAGTTAATTTCTCAATCCCAAGTTGCTCAAATATCTAACAGAAGCTAAAGAACATTTGCTTATAAAATGAAACATGAAGAGCTCATAATGACATATAAAAATTAAACACCTCATTAATAATTAAAAAATAATTACTGTACCAATATGAAAAGAAAAATCTGAAAAGGATACATAAGAATGTCTTCCAGTTGAACTGAAAACAACCTCATCCCCTCCAGAGAGGATAATGTTAGAACTTTGTTGAATGATCTTCCCATTAACTCGTACAAAACCTTTGCTCCCTGAGATTTCTAGCACAGCAACTGATGCGCCTCCATGCTGAATATAGAACATAAAACTCAGTCTACAAGTTTGATCACATCTTAAGGCACCACGTAGTGCTCTTCATCTCAAAATACGCAAATATATTAGTTTCATGAATTTGTTACAATAACACATAATAGTTACCTCTGTGTGCCTCAACTTGCATAGTGTTGGACTTATAGATTGATCTTCCAAACGTAAATCGCATTTTTTGTTTTGACCAACAGTGAAAAGAGACGAGCATATAGGAACGTGAGGGTTCTATGGAAAAACAAGCAAACAAAGACACAGTGAGCAAACAAAGAAGGCACATCAAGAAGCAAGTTCATCCCAGAATTTGGAAAAGAGAAAGAAAAATGAATTAATGAGCTTGAAAATAGCACACTATAGAAAACCGTAATAAACTATTGAGCACGTTTCCTGAAGACCCATATCTAGCATGACCCCAGGTCCAAGATCAATGGATGACTTCAAGGAATTTAAATGTTACCCAATAGCACTTCTATGCTAAGTTGTTCAAAAGAGAAATGATAACCACAGAGCACAACTATAGGTCAATCCCTGCTTTTCACAGCAGATTAACACGAATTAATCATGATTCAAGAGAATCTAGCATCCTCAAAATGTCAACAGATAATTCAGATATAATAAGTTCATTAAAACAACCATACTGGCCAGTACAATGGGTTAAAGACATCAAAATTTCTTTCATAGAACTTTATGAACCAAGAGAACCGGCTAGCAAACAAACTTTCAAATGGTACACCACACATCATTTAATTATACACAGTGTTTAAGTACTTAAACAGCTTTCTCATATAAAAATTTGAGTATAGAAAAACCCTTCAATAGTGCATCGAAGCACAAATTTATGAGCACAGTCCCAAGCTCAATCATTATTGATTTCATAATCTCCATAATAAGAAATCTTCAATTCTGACAACACCATTGCATTAATATAATTTCAAATAAGGCAACCAAATAACACAACCTTATTTCAAGATTAATCAAACTTCTAGATCTCCTGTCTGTGTTTCTGCAGCTAATACTACAGAGAAATAAGCACCGATTTATAATGAAATATCATTGCCAAGGAACACGATGCACTCCAATAATAAAATACTATGAAGAGAGTGATGAAATCCTTGAACTCCTGCTTCTCTCAATGAAAAGCACTTGCGTATCCAAATCCCAAACAATGCCGCATCTAGTTCAATAAGGTATGAATAACAAAACTCCAAGAAATTTTTTTTTTTAAATAAAAGAAGGTTTTCAGCTAAAAAACGTTCGTTCAAACCTGTGTGACTGAATCAAACGAGAGCAAACCTGTTTGCACTGAGAGATTAATCGTCCCCATGGAAGCTTGGGTCGCGTCTTCACCACTTTCTTCTTCGGCAGATCCAACGGCGTCAGCAACTTCGTTAAGGGCTCTGCCTCGGCATGACCACACCCTAAAAAAAACCCCAAAAAAAAGAACACGCCACCGAACTTCAACCTTCCCATCAATAATCAGCCCACGCTAAAATAAACAAAAAACAAACACAAAAGGACTTCAAACCGACCTCGCGCCGCCGCTTCGCTGGTCCGCTCCTCCTGCGCCGGCGCCTTGTCCAACAACTCCCTGGGCGGATCAGAGGCGCACGGATCCGATGCCTGTTGCCATGAATCCACCGCTGATTTCTTCAAATTCGCCCGATCTCCTTTCAAAGATCCCGACTCCTCAACCTGAAAACCATCCAAGAAGCACCACGCCAGGCCCTAATCAGATCAAAACCCAAGAAAATCGAAATCGCCCAAAAGAGGAAAGGATCAAAACCTTGAAGCGCTTTGCAGTGGATTGCAAGGAGTTCGACGGAGAAGAGATAGGACGCTTCGAAGAAGCGGAACTCCGGCGGGTCTCGACCATCGCCGCCGATCCGATGCTAATTCCTCGCCGGTCGAAGAGAATAACACTGCAATAATTCCCATATATTTATAGAGCTCTCGGTTGCATCCCTTTCACAATTTCACATTTAACCCCCCAAAAAGATCAAAATTGGAAAAAGACAGAGAACTTCGTAAATACAAACTTTTAAAAGGGGCCATAAACTAAAAAAATAAATAGATTTCTTTTTATTTGATTGTGAGCGTGTGAAGGTAAAAGGCCTCGGGAAGGATTAGGTTTTGGGATATTTCATGAGAAAAATAAAATTAATAATAATTTATAATTGAAAAATTAAAAATAACGTGGCAAATAGAATTATTGTTAAAGAAAAAGGGAATTTTTTCCCAAAAAAAAAAGGAAAAAGAAAAAGGGAATTTTTGTCTGCAAGACGAGTGGGTTTGAAAGCCGGCAGACGAAGACACGAGTTTGCTCACATGTTTGGCGACTGACTCGGCCGAGTTGACTCTCTCGGTCAACCAGAAGAGATGCTGACCGTTTGCATGGTGACCGGCTAAAGGGTTTCGTTGAGATTTTTTTTGGATATTTTTTTTCATATTGCCCCTTAGAAAATTTCAAATTATTCATCATGTTTGAAATTCTTGCGAATTAAGCCATGTGGATGGTGTTGAAAAATAAAATGGTCAATCCGTAATTTCAAAAAATGAATTAAAAGGAAAATAAAATTAATAAACGAACAAAATCATAAAATTGAAAAGTAAAAATATGACAAAATAAGACAGGGATGAAAAGTATTAGTATTAGGACAAGCTATAAACAAATAAATTCCAATTTTTAAAAGTCAAACAAGAAATCTTGAAAGTTAGAAAATAACAAAAATAAAAAATAAAAATTGGAAAAAAAAAATTATAAATCTAGTTCATAGAAAGAGCTTTGAAAAGTCCCCTTTTCATATGTTCATAACTTAAAATACTTTATTTTTAAATTGAAAGTCATAAATTGTGTAGAAATAAAAAACCTTAAATAAATAAGCTAGCGCAACCTCACACTAATATATTTTTTAAAATAATATAAAAACCCACGGATATAATTGAAATTTTGACTTTTGAGTTGACTTTTAAAGGAAAATAAAATACCAACCAATAGTTAATACTAGCATTTATAAATTCTATGAATGGTCATGACACATCATTTTGTATAAATAATTAATGATAGGTAAAAAAGCTGCAAATAACAAAAATGGCATTTCATTGAATTGGCATATATTACTATTCAACTTTTTATATCAAAAACAATATGCCATAGAATCATGTAATTATATTGGAAGGTAGATATGATATGACTTATGAGAATCATATAATTTTCTTCTATTTTATTTTAACATGTTAAAGTTTGGTCCAAAAGATTAGGAGGGGACTTGGTTGGCATTGAGTTGAACTAGTACGTCGTGCATGTGAAAACCCTCCTAGAACAAAAAAGAAAATCAAAACCCATTCACTTAATCTAGACATGTACCCCAAATTTTCCTATATTAATAAACAAATCGTGTATCAAGCTTGTCTAAAATTGCGGAATAGCATGTATATCTAGGAGAAAAGAGTTAGAGCTACTAATGACTTTTTGGTTTTTTTTCGCCACAAATTTTTTATTTAAAATATTTGTGTTTTTACCGAAAAGACATGTTTGAACTTCAGTTAATATAAAGTAAAAACATAATAAAAACGCATACTGACCTGATTTATTCACTCCGTGAAAAAAAATTAAAAAAAAAAAAAAAGCTAGCAAACTCACTATATATATATATATATATATATATATATATATATATATATATATATGTGTGTGTGTGTGTGTGTGTGTGTTTGTAGTCATTTAGAAGGGAAGTATTTTACCAACTTTTCTTTGTGAAGATCTTGTGCAATGGTTAACATCCAAATCCATTCAGAGTGTGCTTCTATAAGATCAAGTCTCCAGCCAACCGGACAAATCCACATACCTAATAACATAAAGTTTATCTTATGTATAAAAGAAGAGCATCAATAAAACAGTGTGGGTCATAGAAGATATAAGAAAAGAACCTTTTAGGACCCAACAAGATAAGATTCAGCAGTAGTCCCACACACACAAAAGAAAGTAAGTAGGGAGACAAACAAATAAATCACTTGTAACACTTCACTAACAAAACAAGATACTCAAATAATTCTCTTGTTGATGAGCTCTAAGCCACCAAACACTGATAACAAAAAACAATATCATATTCAAATATCATTTTAGATAAACCAAGTCCAACTTGTCTGCAACTCTAGCAAAAATAAGCTCAAATGATAATAAAGTACAAAATTGAACCGTATTAGAACCTAAGCAAAGGAATTTGATTAGGCACAAGCAATTGAACCGTACAGAATGCAATTGGTCCTGGTTTTCCTATAGAGTCATTGGTCCTGGTTTTCCTGATCCACAGAATTGAACCAGGCCCAATTTGATTAGGCACAAGCAATTGAACCAGGCCCAAGCAAAACAAGCAATTTCATTTTTAAATTTTGGTCCTGGTTCATTGGTCCTGGTTCAATTTTGGGCACTAGCAAAGCAATTGAACCGTACAGAATGTCATTGGTCCTGGTTTTCCTGGATCAGTGAATTTATCTATATCCTAATCTGCTAGACTACTTTTGTATTTGTATTTTGCCATTCGTTTTTCAATTGCTTACATACATATTTAAAATTCACTATATTCTTGCTATAAAGGTACGTATAACTCTATTATTTTTTTATATTTGCATTGATTAATAATCAAGTTGTTGCGTTCATTTGAAAGAAAAAAAGAACCTTGAAATTTGTCACAAATTGTAGAAAGTACAATCTGATATAAAAAGTTTCTGCACACAAAGTGATTAGTTCATTTACTTACAAGTAAATAGAAAAAGTCAAAATGAGAACATGAAAATGTTCGTGTAACTTAGTAGAGAGCCAACTTCATTTTATATTCCACAAAACTAATCAGGATCTTTCAAACTTAGACCACATGCTTATCATTATCATGCAGGACCTGTTAGTTATTGCTAATCCTTTCCAGGCCTGACACCACTGGCGTAATCCACATCAAATTATTAAATTGATTGTAGAAAGGGACAAGAGCATTAAAATAAATGTAAAGGAGAATGGCCAGGCACAACCATTTGGTTCAAATCATCCACCTTGTATTAGTAAATAGGCAGCACTAACTCTATCAAGTGAGAGCTTAAAAAGCTCATTGGTCTCTAAGTAGGTCCCAGTAGTCAACTGCATTTGATAAATGTCACAGCTGGCAATATTTAAAAAAAAAAAAGGTAAATGGACCAATAAAAAACAAGACCCCTCAAATAGGATTGCATCAAAGTTATTGCGCAAGATTTCGGAAGTACAGGAGGAGGCACAAGTCCATTGTAGATGAATATTGGAGGATTACATAAACAATTAAATTATATTATAGTAGTGTATGAAAAATGAGCTGAAACCAAGAAATATCAGTTGGTTGTCATGTGAGATAGGTGTTGAAGAATGACTTAGCAAAGTTAAATTATATACCTGCTTTGAATATATGGCGAAAACATGCAATCTGGGTGTTGAGCACAATCACTAAAAGAAACATAGGGGGAACTTTTTCTTCAGCTGAGGAGCCAATCTGCAATCACATGTGGAGTGGTTTCTTTAAATGGAT
Source organism: Dioscorea alata (assembly GCA_020875875.1). Lineage (NCBI taxonomy): Eukaryota > Viridiplantae > Streptophyta > Magnoliopsida > Dioscoreales > Dioscoreaceae > Dioscorea > Dioscorea alata. The sequence continues at coordinate 913,732 of CM037016.1, forward strand.
CTGCACTCAATGATTAAAAAAGGGCAAGAATCCATGCTTTTCAAACAGGAGGCAGACATTTTAAAGAAAGCAACAGATGGCTGCCCAAAAATAAAAAATAAAAAAAAAAACATTGAGATTTATAGAATTGTAAACTAGCCCAATCAGGCCTTGGTTAGTTTCTAAAAAATATAAACAAATTGACCTCTTGTTGTTGGTGTCAGGAGGAAATATGGCACCAGCTGGTTTTTTTTTTTTTTTTTAACAGGACATGTACTTATATCTCATTGAAACCAAACTTAGAAGTTGATAAGAGAAAATTCAATACAAAACTTTCAGAAACTAATTTTAACAATGCAATAACTGATTAACTGTTTGTTCGTAAAAAATGAGTGAATGGATCATATCACAGCCTAAGAGTATACATCTAATAATTAGCAGTTGTTTGACCATACAATTACAGTACACTATCAAAAATAATGAACATGCATAAGGAAGCTATTGAAAATCTGAGCAAGAACATGAGCTTACTTTTCTTGCCATAGGAAACTTGTCAGTAGTGAAATCAACCAAATTTTTCCAAAAGGACTGCAGCTTATAGCAGGAATATGACACATCACTGTGACATATAAATAAAGTGTTTAAGGCGAATGCACATAATCCCAAGGAATATAGCCATTTAGGAAAATCATAATTAGAACATCTACATTGATAGACTACTTGAAATTTCTTTAATATTAACTTCACGCAACAAAGCCATGCACAGATAAATGAAGAAATCAGATGCAGGCCAACGAAAATTCATAGTGAGTTTAGATAGAATGGTTAAACCAGATGCAAGTTCAATGAGAAATTTATTTTGAGGAAACTTATTATTCATAGAAGTAAACCAAGAGTCAAAAGTCAAGCAACCAAAAGAAATGAAAATCTAGAGTAGAGATAACAGTAAACAGAACCAAAACGCAATACCCCATGATTCATCTTCACCTCATTTAACCAGGCAGAGGCATCCTGAAACCTCTTCACATCAGACCTCATAATCCCTGAAGGGAAGTTACATGTGCAAGAAGAAGCTAATAAAACTGTTAGAACCATCCAAATATAAAGTAATTACATATAATTAAGCAAGAACATAAGATTATATATGTAAACAAAACCAATAATTTGAATTCTCACTAAATCCACCTTTATTGCGAAGAGAAATAATTCACTCAGAACCTAAGGAAGACAAAAGTTTTATGTGTATGCATATATTTGATTCATATCAAATCCATTTACAACAGAAAACAACTGAATATCTTCTGTAGAAATAGACCATGCAAAAGAAAGCAATGCATCGAGCAAGAAATGCAATTCATGTCTTGGCTCATTGTGGGATACAATCTTCAGGCAAACTAAAGGAACAGATAGATGGCCTTTCATTCAGCAAAATCCAAGACCATTGTCAGTTCATCAAGAAACAACTCTACTAGAGCTAGTGAGGATAAGAGGCAAACAAGCAGAAAGTGATTTGGCATTCTCAGCTGCATGGCAAAGTACTGGGTTGCAACTCTCAATCTGGTGAGCGACAATTGTAAACATAACTCTGGCCACTTGAGGGAGATAGAAAGTTCATCAACCTCTAGCATAGAAAAGGGTAATTTGCTCTGACGTTAAGTAATATTTCAATTGAAGCACCTTAGTATTAAGATCACAACTGCAACAGACCAATTCCACAGCGATAGTAATGAAATTATGATGAATGTGTCATCTGCCAAATAAGGGGCAACCTCCAAGATTTTATGAATTATCGTATTTCATAAAATATTCTGGAAATGGTGGCACATCCATTTCCAGCTCATACACTGATTCAAACATCATTCTCATGCAAAGCCAAAAAGATCTGCAAAGCATACCTCTATTCAACTAGCATCATCTTGGACAAAATCTGATATTACTGCATGACCAGCTATCACCCCATGATATGAACTAATACTTAATCCAATAAACCTGGTGAACAAAATTAGCTCATAAAATCTGAACGAATTTGGCATGCCTGAGTGGTAATTTAAAAACTATCAAATAAATATGAATTATCAGTGACTTGGGAAAACAAGCACTTAACCTTCCCTCTTTTTTTTTTTTTTTTTTTTGGTGAAATTCAGAACATTTGCAAAAGAAATTTCTCATGAAGTAGTCGGTTAGCAGAATAAAGCTAAGAAAAATTCACAATAATATGGTAACAGTAAGCAAAACTAGAAAAAAAAAATACTAGCATGAACCCTCACCATTAAATTTTATACTTGAAGATGTGAGACGAGAAATTTAAATTTAAAAAAAAACCCATAAAAAGACTAATAGTTATTAATATGGATTGTGATCTAAAAGAAAGTGTGATCTTAGACATCAAATGATAACCAACGATCAAAAAGAATCCAATTGATTAAAGAAAAGAAGAAAAAAAAAACCACTTAGTTCAAAACCTAAAATCTCATAACCCATCCACCTAATAGACCAAGAATACTTTCAAAATTTAATGCAATAAAAATCACATCTAAACCCAAATTTTTGAATTCATTTCAGGGAGATTCAGCTTCTAAAACAATCAAATATAACACAATAATTCACAGATAATGGAGAAAATAAATCAAAAAACAACAACAAATATCCTGAAAATTGCATGAATCCCAACATAATTGAACACATAGTAGCTTACTATTAGATCATCATGCACCTCCGATTTCGCCCTTGATGGATCCAAACATAATTGAACCCTAAAATAATAAAATAGAACACAATAATTCACAGATAATCGAGAAAATAGATCAAAAACAACAACAAATATCCTGAAAATTGCATGAATCCAAAGATAATTGAACATATAAAAGCTTACTATTAGATAGTCTTGCACCTCCGATTTCGCCCTTGATGGATCCAAACATCATTGAACCCTAAAACAATCAAATAGAACGCAATAATTCACAGAAAATGGAGAAAATAAATAAAAAACAACAACAAATATGCTGAAAATTGCATGAATCCAAACATAATTGAACACATAGTAGCTTACTATTAGATCGTCTTGCGCCTCCGATTTCGACCTCGATCGATCCGATGATTTCCATCGATTGAGAACCCCTTCAAGAAACATTTTGAACCCTAAAAAAGAAAAGAAAACGAAAAAAAAAATGAAAACTTGGGTTTTGAAAAAATTGGCGGGAGTTGATATATATAGAGATAGATGGCCAAGCTCACAGCCGTTGGATCAAGTCTGATCGGACGGCAAAAATGGAAATCCTCGAGAAACAAACGACCAATCCCATTGCTGCACTGGTCCACGTGTCATTGAGTTATTTGAAATTAATAGATATTGATAAACTTTAATTAATATCAACATTTTAAAATTGAATATTCTAATACTTTTATTTTCTTATTTTTATTTGACTTTATTTCACTGTCAATGTTTAATTAATTAAGGAAAAGAGAGAAATATAAGGGAAATTACTTGACCCCTAAGTTAAATTTTTACCTAATTTATTTAATTTTTTTTTTTAAAGATACTCTTCTATTGAACTTATTTTATTATTGAGTTTGAATATACAAAGATTGAGGTTAGTCAAATCAAGTGTAATTTTTAAAAAAAATAAATAAATAAACGACAGAACAAAGGGACTAACAGAGGAACAAAAAGCCCTCCTCAAGGCCAGACCAAATAAAAAACCCCAGCACCAGTCACCGAGTCTAATCCATCTCATACTCAGTCGTAGGCAGCTTGCGTGATCCACCATCATGAGGGCCAAACTCCAAGCTTCTCTTGACAACATTGAGGGTCCCATCAAAGTTCTCGCCGGCACCATTTGCCACTGAGGAAAGCCAAGCGAAAAACATCCGATTAATATGCAGAATAATATCACAAAGCATGCAAGCCATTGGCGTTAAAAATGAAATCATTTCTAGCTAGCCAAATTTTCCAGATAAATCGCCTTCACAACTAATGATCCTTCCGCCCGTTTGTCGGGTCTCATGGGCTGTCTCCACTTGCCCCACAGATCTCACATTGACGTGGGAGAGGCAGGGATCCCCAGCGAGAAAGTAAAGTAGTTCTAAACTTGCATGGTACAAGGGCATTGAAGAAAAAGGTGGTCAACCGATTCGGCCGCCGCATGGCACAAAACGCAGATATCAATTGGCAATCTATTACATCTCCAATGGGCAAGATTTTCTAGTGTGAGAATTTTGTTTTGCCAAGCCAGCCAATTGAAGAGATTGATTTTTTTCGGACAGTAGTTCCACCAAAAAAACTTCGCCACCGGGCATCACAAGCCACCATCAAATGAGGAAATTGTAGAAGGATTTGACAGTGTAAATTCCATTTCCGATCAGCTTCCAACTTTGTAAATCGTCCTCATCATGCGAGGATGTCTGAATTTTCTCACGAATAAAGCAAACCTCCTCCCGCTTAGAGAAGGGGTGAACATCCAAGAGGTGAGTAATTTTTCTCTATGTTGTTATATATAGATATATATGAGAAGAGCTAAACTCTATCGGCATGATTCTCTTCCTCCTTTGGGGATCTTCTTTCTCGAGAAATCTTTTGAAACATTTAGTTAGAGAGAAATAATCACATCTTCAATTCCCATACTCTTACATTGTATTCTATCATTCTCAAAATTATACTCTTACATTGTATTCTATCATTCTCAAAATTATTAATCATTCATATGCTTATCCAATCGCTCAAAAGCTTAGATGCTCTTTTGACTTCAGCCTTCCTGAAGGTGCGTCCAGATGTTCAGACAAGCACCACATCTCTCGTGATTAATTTGGAAAAGCCCAAATATCATAAGATGGACTTCGTTTTTTAATTTGTCTCTTGTCTTTTGTTGGTTTTTTTCTGAGACTTGCTTCACTTCAGTGATTGCACTTTACCTCATGTCAACCAACACCTTGTTTTTGTTGTTTTATTTCTCTTAAAAAAATCTCAACTCTATAGTTCCATAATATCTCTATAATTCCGTCACTATAGTTCCATAACATGTGCAATCTCATGTGAGAATCTAAAATTTAAACTCAATTTTTAAATCTTCCAGCAAAACCAAGACCGACACCTAATGTGAATAAACTAAACAATTATTGATAAATTAATAAAAAAAATTAATCCCTTTCATATGCTTTAAAAAAATTAATATTTTTTTTAATAGAATCTGAAATGTAAGGCATCCAAGGTCACAACCCAACTTAAGACAATTGTGACAAGCCATGCCCCTGATTCACAATGGTGATGAGTTAAGACCGATTGTGAATTCGCACATAACTTGTTGCCTAATTCCAGTTGTCTAGTTCCAAAATCAAAATAATCCTTAAATCTGACCAATCACAACCTTTCAAATCTGTAATTCAAACCCACATGACCCGAGGAGGAGTTCATATTGCCTAGTTCCAGAACCAAAATAAGCTTTAAATCTAACCAATCACAACCTAACAAATAGATCCATAGATTAAAACTAGAGTATTAGTTCTGAAACCAGGCAATATGAGCTTACATTATGAAGGTTGGCTTCACTGTAACAAACTCCATCTTGAACACAGTAATGATAAAAGATCTCTTGTGAATTTGAGCTTGCAACTTGAACCCACTCTTGAATTCAAGCTTGCAACATGAACATGCTTAATAAACGGCCCTAATTGTGAATTTGAGCTTGAATTAAAGAAAACAGAAGAAAAAGAATGAATAATAATATTAATTATAATATATAAACTCATAAATATCCATCAACATAAGGATGAGGCGTATCCAACAACACCACTCTAACAATTAAACAAACCTCCACATTAAAAAAAAAAAAAATACAAGCAAGAACAACAAACTGCAAACAGTTGACCATCAAAACAAAAGTCAAAACACAACACCATTATCAAACAAGCTGATAACTAAACAGAGCCAAGAAAACAGCCCAAGCCAAGCACGGTTTAACCAAATCAGCCGCAATAGGGTTCACTCGCCGGAAACACCGAACACACCCACCCAACGCTCCGACGAGCCCAACGGCCACCACCAACGCCGCCTTCGGTGAACCCTTCCCAAAAAGAAGAGGACCCCAAGCCAAGCCAAACACAAGCTGAGCTAAGTACAACGGCAAAGCCTCCAACAGCCGGTGAAACCCACCTTCAGCCCAAGCTAACCAAGAAGATAAACCCATTAGAGAAGAACAAGAAACAGTGGCTAAATGGAAAGCCCATTCTGGTGGGTACCAGAAAGGTCTAGAAGAATGAGTTTGAGAAGAAGAAGAGGTGGTGAAGAGAAGGACAATAGTTGTTAAAGCTAAAGGAAAGGATATGGCAATGGCTAAAGATTTGAGTCCTCTTCTTGCCATGGCCATCTTCTTGCCGGAGTTTCTGGGTTTGGAGGTGGTGGTGGTGGTGGGCGTGGTGGTTGGACGGTGACGGAGTTCGGTGGTGGCCATTGGAGAGAGGAAGAGGGAGTGGATCTGGGGAGAAGGAGGGGGAAAGGGTCAAGAGAGAAAGGGGGGTGAAGAGGATGGGAAGGTATATGCATGCATGGGGAGAGAGGAAGAATGGGAAGAAGGTGACACGTGGCGGAAGAGGAGGTGTTGGGGGTTTGAGAAAGTGGCACGTGGAGAAGAAGGTGGCAGTACCAAGATTGGTTTTGTGTTATTCTTGTAAATATAATTAAAATTAATAAAATAATTGGATTTTTTAAAATTTATTTATGGTTTGGGTTAACTACACATGTTTGCTGGTAAAGAGTTTCGAATTCGAGCATATTAAATTACAATTTATGTTATGGATCACGGGTGGAAGCTCTATGTGAAGAATATCTCTCGATTTTTCCTCAAGAGGTGCATGGTGGAGAGGAAGTCAATTAAACCATTGTAATTAATGCATTTATGCTCTCATTGCTCTTTATTTTGTCATTTATCGATTTTATTAAAAATAATAATAATATTTTTTGAAAGAAAACTTGTTAGACTCCTTTTAAGTCCTTCTTTTTATTTTCCTTGTATGTGTCTGTCTTTGGATTTTGGTAATTGGTCTGCATGTTAGTCATTTGTATTTCTTTTGTATTTTTTTCCTTATGTTCTTTTATTTTTGTATTCTTATAACATAATAAATTTGTGATTTATTAATTTTTAATAAAAAATGAGTTTAATTCAATTTGAGTCGGAGCTTGAGTTATGCATAGGTTTAATCTAATCCAATTCACTTAGCTTGCAATACATGGACTTTGTGTTCCATTATGATCTTTGGTTTTTTTTTTTTTAATATGCATTACATAATACTCTCTTTGCTTGTGTTTTATGTATGTGATTTTTTATTTATTTATATTTTCTCTTATATATTTTTTTCTTATGTATATAGTTTTTAAATTTAATTCACATATCCATAATATTTTTTTTTTATAACACAGATGAATTATTTTAAACACATATATTATTTATTATTATGTCTTAACTTTATATTAAATGGGAGTTAAATTCTTAACATTTTAGATACGAGTCAAATACATTAATCACTTCACCTCATCATAGTGTCGCTAAATATAAATGATGGAAATATGACTCATCATAGTTATATATACACACACGCACATATATATATGTTAGAAAGTTAAAAAGATTGGGGGCATATTTGTAATTTTAACAAAGAATATGATGGAAATTTGAAGGGAAGACTTATGTCATATGGCAACATATTTATTTATTTTTCATAAGAAATAATACCATAAATTCCATTTCAAAGTTAAGAGGGGCTGAAATAAAAGGAACGTAAACACAGGGACTGAAGTGAAAAAAGCCGCATTCAGGGTCATATTGGTAATTTTAGCAAAGAAAACCCAATGCTTGAAATTTGAAGGGAAGCCCTCTCTTTCGCTGTTTTTGAGAGCGAGAGCTGCGAGTGTTGTAGCGATTTCGCTGAGTTCCCATCCAAATCAGAGCTTCGAAATGGTTTGCTTCCCTTTTCTCTCCAATATTTCAATCCATACTTTCAATTTGTTCACCGTTTGCTTCCAATCACGGTGCTGTTTCGATTCATCTAGGGTTTGTAGGAACATGTGGTGCTTGATTTGAATGTTTAGATCATATATTGTGCTATTTATGCTGGAATTTTCACTCTTTTGTTTTTGTTAAATTGCATTATAATTTTGGTGAATTTTCAGTTGAGATTTCAATTTTGGAGTAAAGAATGGTAGAATTGAAGCCTGGGTGCTGTAAATAAGATGGTAGTTTTAAGTTTTAATCTCTTCACCGTTGTTTTCGTGTAACATTACTGTTTCAATCCGTCTAGGGTTTGTAAAAGCATATGATATTTCATTGGGATGCTAGATCAGATGATGGTTCGTAAATGTTGGAATTTTCATTTGTTTTAGCTATAGTTTTAACATTTTAAAATTTGGTGAATTTTTAGTTGAAATTTGAATTTTTGAGTAGAAATTGGTGGAATTGAGGACACTAGGAGTTATAAACAAGATCAGAGTAGGTCGAGATTTTTATTTTATTTTATCGGGAAAGCATGATGGATTAGAAAGTGGAAATACTTTATTCTTTTATTTATTCATTGATTCTTTATGGTTTGCTTGGCTTTCTTCATCTTCAATTCCTCTTTTGTTCTCTTGGAGCATCACTAGTTTCTCTTGTTTCCAATCCAAGCGCCTCTTGTTTCATTTTGTATCATCATTTATTTCATCCTTTTGAACATTTGAAACAGTGGGATTGGAAACTATTAGGTTTCTCTTCAAACTGCTGTCTTTTTGTGAGCCCTAACTTGATTGTCTTAGATTGAAGTAATTTAAGAATTTTCAGAGCAAGCATGCTTGAAATCCTTGTGTTTATCCCTATCCTAAACTAGAACCTTTGTCTTCTTTGCTACCAATAGATGAAAGAACCTGTCTCAGCCTTTGATTTGTGAGTCAAGCATCATCTTCTTGTTTTTCGGTTTTTTTTTATTTATTATTATTTTATCTTATTTTATTTTTTTTATGGTCGGGCTTTTTTTATTTTTATTTTTAAAATTAAAATAACAAAATTAATAAAATCCCCATCACCCAAAGGATTCGAACTCATGACCCCTGTCATCTCAATCTATCTTAGTTGGTTTATTCACGTATTATATGAGAATTATATGCATTAGTATGTCTAATTTAAAAAAAAACAAGAATTTTACATTCCTTTTAAAATATACCCAAAAATATATGTTTTCTTTTAATTTAGAAGTATTAAATGTAAAAAAACTCCTTTTTTAAAAAGTATTCCATCCTGTTGAAATTATTTGTGACATTTATGCTTTGTTTGAATGAGAGTTTTCGGAGGTTATACACAAAGTAAGGTTTTAGACGAACCATGTTTGGATCCATGGTTTTAGAAATGGTATGGTTTAACGGGTAAAATGGAGGTTTGAAATAGTGGCATAAAATCCCCAATTTTTCTCTCACCTTGGAGCTAACAATGTTAGTTGCAAGAAGAAGAAGGGATTAGGAATGAGCTTCAAACAAGAAGAGAGAGGTGGAGAAGATCAAGGAAGACTTCACATTCAAAAAGATAAAGAGAATAGAAAGGAAAAACAATAAAAAGGGTTAGGGATTTGACAAATGACCAAAATACCGTTGCCTAACCTCCTCGTCTAAAAGACTCAAAACAACAAATGAACCCTCATCGTGTGGCCTAGCATGTGGGCACACATTATTATTTTGAAATATATCAGTGATTTTTTTTTTCCTTGGGAAGTTTGAGCCTCATCTTCTTGTTCCAACCAGCATACCATGCAGCTGAGTGCTTGTTGGATTTTGATTCAGTGTATTCCTTCCTATGATCTTTTCTACTCGAAAGGAACTTTATTTGTTCAAAACATGCCTTCAATCATCATGCGAAGAAAAATCTGAATGCAATGTCTTTCATGGAAAGGATATCTTTATATCTATGTCTTAAGATATCTTTGGTCTTTCTCCTTTTACCATTATTTTATTGTGGAAGAAGGCCATAAGCCCCAACCTACCAGCAAGCTATTAAATCCAACCGATATAGTGATTAATATGAGGCTTATGTGCTTTTGTGGTGTTGCTTCCTCACTCAACGGAAATTGGAAGAATGCTAACTGTTAGCGAAGAGTAAGAGAACTTATTTGATATGTGCCTCCTTGAATGTGAAAGAGATGTAGTAACCGGATATTCTGCTCTCTTTATGTGTTCTCCATCATATCTAAGGACTCGTCAAGTATCAAAAGTGCTTGAGTTAGTCAACATATGGAGAGAATATATTGTATCTGAACATAATGTGAGAAAATAAACAATTTACTTTGGCTGTATTTTTGGTGATAAGAACATAGGCATATCATGGACTATTTTTGTCTGCTTTACTGTATAATTCACGAGTACTGTACTTTAAAATTGCTGATTTTGACGTTGTTATCATCCAAACCTTAATTTGTTACGTAAGTTAGCTTATATTTTGTTTGGTTATAGGTGTTTTGGATTGCATGCATGATTCTTGATCATTTCACTGCCACTCTTGGTTGACCCCACCCAATAATTCAGTATCTTTGATGTTTGTTTCAGGCTGGACAAGAATCAGATAACCTACAACAAAGCACTGCAGATATGACCGTATTTGTGAGTTGCCTATTTTAATTTTTTTTTAACAATTTTTTTACTCCATGAAATTACATAAATGGGCCCCAAAGAGGTGTGTATGAAAGGTTTCCATGTTATAGTTGTGCTTGAAATCATCTCAACATATTTTTAGTTTTGTATTTTGGTAAAAAATAACCCTCTTTTTTCCTCCTGTTCTATCCTCATCTTTCTCATTGTAAAATTATCTTCTGACCTTGTTTAATCTTGCGGTTTATTGTCTAGGTACAAAATCTTCTTCAGCAAATGGTGGGTCTCTCTCTCTCTCTTTCTCTCTGACACATGCATGCACATGCTGCATTCTTTATACTGAGTTGTTTTGTTTGCAGCAAACTAGGTTCCAGACAATGTCTGAGTCGCTTATCGGAAAGAATATCCTTTTGAACATTCTATTCTTTTTTATATCTGCTGCACTGACGCATTATCTATCTCAAGTCTTACACCAGCTTTCTTTATTGAACTTTGTTCTCTTGATGCTTCTTGGCTTTTACAATAATATGCCAATTTTCTGTATATAATGCATAATTTCTTAAGCACTTCAGGTCTAGCCATATGAGAATGACCTTAAGGGACTGCAGTAAATTAAAGGGAAATTCCTAGTGGTGCAAAAATAATCCAAATCCATGACTTGCGCCTTCAGATAATTTTAGCTCATTGACAGTTGAAGATGAGTTGGTTTTTATTGTTGTGATAGCCTACGTAGAGTTTCTCTTTAACCACAGCGCACTAGATGAGATGGGAAACAGGATTGATGAACTGGAACAAAGCATCAACAACCTCAAGGCTGAGATGGGAACAGATGGTGTGTCTGAGTCAAAGGCTGAAGATCCAAAGCCAGCTGATGAATCTTCATGAGGTTGCAACAAGCAACTTGTAACTACTCTGCTGGTGGAGCAACTGTCTTTTCTTGAAACTATTAATATTCGAAACACCTCTAATATTTGAATATTAAGCTGATCTCTATTCATGTTCACGGCCGTTGCTTTCCCGAGTTGTTAGTATTCTTAAACATATGCGAGAGATATTTTTATTACATATTTTCCAAGTGAAATGAGTATAGACCTTGGCATGCTTTTAAGTTTGTCTGTTGACAGTAGGGCATCCAGGTTTGGTGATGCCAGAGTTTTGCAAGGTCATGCTCAACAACAACAAACTTGATGGGTAATCAGTGATCAAGCAACTTAGTAGATGGGCAATGACATTGGGCACATGCTCTATCCTCCCAGGTTTGAGTTATATTTAATTTCTGGTTTCGAAACTGATTGAATTGTATGGATTAGTTGTACTTCTCTAAACCTTATCAGCATCATTCATCAATGACCAGTTTCGCAAGTAGGTGGACAACTCTAGATCCAACCCAAAATCAATAATGCTTTTGTACCTTTTGTGGATCATCTTGACCTGTTTCTTGTCAGTACGTATTGATTTCAAACTAATTGTAGTTAGGTCTCAATGCGATCGAATCTTATAAAAGACAAGGCCATCTATTTTAGCTGGTTAATTTTAAAGTTTAAAGCCCTAGTTGATTTCCTTTCCTTTAGACATTGTTTATTTTTGCCTCTCAATTAAAATAATATCATTTTCAATCTCTCATCTGAATGACATTCATCTAACTAAAGATGCCATGGATGCACACTTAATATACTGATCACATTAGCATAAACTGGCATATCGATAGGTGCATTGGGTTAGTAATCGTGATAGATGAGGGACTAATCGAACATAGTTGGTTTAGTTGTCCAATTGAAGAACCAAAATGAACATCTTTTTTTTTTTTGTAATTTGGTTTTAGCCTGAGACCAAATGTTACAGACATCTATTAACACTTCTTTTGTCAAGGTTGAGTGGAATCTAGATTTGATCTTGATTTAAAATGTTTTAGGTTCTGAATATATTTTGACAAAAATTATGATTGGAGACATCTGTTTTCAGGTCTTGCTATTATTTTGACAAAACGTGTTGTTATTATTATATGAATTTCTAGCCAATGACAACCATTGTTTGCTAGAGTGTTTTGAATTTGTCTTGTTATTAGTGCCAGCATTATATTTAGGATCAGACTCAAATGACAAGTTAAATGACTAGTTGTAGAGTTTTATTTTTTTAGTATTTGTCTGCAGGATGTTCTGTTTGGTTTCTTATTTTTTTTCTCATAACTGTATATAGATATAGATCCTACCATGAGAGGAGATGTTCCTGAATAATATTTTTCTTTTGTTTTTCAACATATGAAAACTTGATATTACATATTTATCCTTGTAATTATTATTTTTTGGTTAGATTCTGAGTACCTCTGACTAGGTTCTAGATGTTCATTAGTTATTGAAGGCATGTCTTTAAAAAAGTAATATGCATTCAAATCCTGATATAATAAAAAATAAATAAAATGATAAGTTTTTTATTGGATGGTTACATGTGTAAAATATATTATTTTAGTGAGCTATAAACCCTAAAAAGTCATAGTTTAGTGTTTTAAGTTATTGAAGATCTAATTATTAAGGCTCTAGATGTAATTATATATGCCCAAATTTCATTAAAGTGTCTTTCAAGTAATCATAATGTGAAAAGAGTTTATACAGGTGTTTTCCAATATTTCTAAACTTATATTTTTCTCCATTTTCATTTTCAATTATTCATTTTTCTCCCAATTTTAGGATTTGTATATTAGTTATTTGCATGAAAGATACACAAATTATAATGCAAGAAATAATAAAAATAACTAAAAATAAGAAGTGGTGACAAACAATAAAGAGAATGATTTTATGGTTCCTTTCTTTGCTGCAGTCACTGTAAAGTATCCTAAAGTCTTTTAGATGTGTTGATGGTTAAACTTTTATTTAAATTTTCTTCAAGTTTTTTGTTTTTTTGTAACTTTGATATGATTAATGCCATACAAATTTATTCAAGTAAAATTTGAAGAAGAAAAAAATTGAATAATAATAATAACAACTTGAAACAGATTTATCCCAAATTATTATGTAACCAAGTATCTAAATTGAGAATATTAGGTTTTGAAGCCAGGTACATAAAATTCTCAATGAATAATTATTAATGAGTACTATCAAAGTGAACCAATAATAAATTAATACAACCAACAGAGTTGAGGTGTCATCCTTCATTATTATTATTATTATTTCTCATATTTATTTCCTGGTTTTCTTTGTCTTTGGGGAAAGTAATACTTAATAGCATAAGAAGCCTATTCCTTCCTTTTTCAAACTTCTCAATTTTGTCTTCTTTTATTCTTTGCTTCACCCTTTCCATTAAAAAAAGTTCAACCCCAAAAAACACATAATAATTATAATAAAAATAATTAAAGAAATAAAATAAAATAATATTATTTTCTCTAAGTTTAAAAAGTAATATTAAAGAGACCAAATTACCCTCTTCTCTGTCATAAACTATATTTTGTTACTATTTTAGTTTCATATACAAACTATTGTCTTTCCAAGAAAGTTTGTTAAACAAAGGACACATACTAAATTACTTTCTCAAATTAAAGCAAAGAAACCAACTTTTCTCTATCTTTCAAAATAAATTGGTTTCTTTGCCCTTTAACCTCGCTCGTAGGAAGAAGTGGAAAATGGTTTCTTTGAAGGAAAGGGCAGTTTGTTAAACAAAGGACACATACTAAATTCTTCAAAGAAGTGGAAAATTTCACATACAAATTACCATCATTTACTTATTTATTTTTGGTTGGATATAAACAGCAATTTTCTATCATATACACAGCCTGCTCATCAATCTAAACCAGAAAAAAACTAAAAAAAAAAAAAAAAAAAAAAAAAAATCCCCAAATTGAAAGCCCAAAATAATAATAATAATAATAAAAAACAAAAAATCAGTGAGTTTACTCTAGACTACAAACAGAAAATCAAACCAATAAATCTAAGAAATAAGGCTAAAATTCAGAAAATTTAAAAAAAAACCATGGAGAAATGAGGAAGAAATAGGCTTGAAATTGTACAAGAAAATATATTGAAAATATATAGCAAATATTAATACAACGATAATAATCATATAAATAATCCCCCCTAAATTCAAATCTCAAAGCACAACATCCAGTAAAACCCTAATCAGATCAAGGGGAACAAGAATACCATCATCATCATCATCAACAACAACAACATCATGCTTATAAAGATCACAACAAAGAGAAAGAGACACACGCACAGAGAGACGAACAGAGAAGAGATGAAGAGAAGAAGTTTCAAAGTTTAGCTACGGCACCGGGTAATGGCGGAGCAGCCACGAGTGTAGGGATTGGCCTGGCCACCGGCACGGCAGTTGTAGTACGATGCGCCGCGGCGAGAGCAAGGAACAGTGTCACGGCGGAGAGCGCCGTAGCTGATGTAGCTGGATGTGGCGAGGATCCGACGGTTGACCTCGGAATCGAGATCGAACTCCTCTTCAGCGAGGCAGTCGGCGATCGTGCCCCGGCACATCGATTTTGGTGGGATCCAACCGAGATCGTGGCCGGAAGCGGAAGCTCCGGCGATGAGGAGGAGGAGAAGGAGAAGAGAGATGAAGGAACGATGGAATCCTTCCGCCATTGAAGAGAGGGTTGGAGAGATGGTTGTGTTTCTCTCTCTAGAAGAAGGTTTGGGCTTAGAGAGAGAGAGAGAAGAGCGTGAATGAAAGGGGTTATATAGAGAGAGAGAGGGAAAAGGGTTAGGAAAAGGGGCATGGAGTTTGGTTTAATTACTGAAAAGGGATTTGGGTTTGACTTACTGTGGTTTTTTGAGGGTGTGGTCACCGCCGGTGATGTTTGGTGGTTGTAGTACTTGTGAGAAGTTAGCTGTTCTTTGTACACAAAATCTTGTTTTTCTTTAATACTTAAATAAAAAAATATAATAAATGTTTATGTTTCCGTTTTATTTATTTATTTTTTTGAGATGATTATATTGATTTTTATCACTTTTGCAATACAATGAGGCGAGTGATTTATTCATTTTATTTAAAAAAAAATTGGTCCTTTATACTACTTGAATAGTTTAGTTTTGATATTTTTGTGGTTAATTAATATTAGGATGTTTATCTTCAATTACATTATATTATTATTTTATATACTTTTATATGTAGTAAATGCATTTTTTTATAACCTCTATAATTTTTTTTCTTATTTTTAATAATAAATTAAAATAATTATTAGCTGAACAAATTCCTATATATATATGTGTGGTTGAAGGGTATATGTTGGTATAATTAATGTCCCAGCAGTGGACTTTCACCAGCTAGAAAAAACAGTGGAGTTGTATGATAGAAAGTTGCTGAAATTTTCTAAATTTAATTTAATTTGTTAATTTTAGAAATCCTTATAAACCTGATTGAAAATAATATTTTTGCTTCTTTTGATGATCCAGCATATAGAAGCAGCAGTTCGAGAATTATTAAAAATGTAAATATAAAACAGTAGAGGTAGATTTAATTTTTTAAAAAAATTGATTGAGTATCAAAAAATTAAATAAAAAAAATTAACCAAATATAAATAAAAATAAATCACTTTTTTTTTTCATTCTCAAAGAGATGTCTCAAAAGATCCAATATACATACTAGTTTTTGAAAAATATAAGCAAATTTCCACTCTCACCTTTTTTTTTTTTTTTGGTTTTTTTGAGACTTTTCATAAAGAGCTCATTCCAATCTCACCACTAAACACCCAACATTAATTTATTTTATTAAATCTAAAACACTCAAAAGATTTACCATTAATCTAATTTTCCAAAAAATAAATAATAAGATCCATCTCACATTTGTAGGTCTATTCTAAACCCAAAACACCCTTAAAAAGATGTGTTGGTGCCTCCACGTCCATAGAAATTTTGACAAGCTCTTCCCCCATGTTCTCTTGTACCAAATCCATGGCCCACATAAAAACCCTAGTCATGCAAGCCACCAACTCTTATCAATGAAAACTATATATCTAACTCCACAACAACATTATATTTGGCCCTACTTCTACCTTACCCTTCAATGTGGACACCTACATCTTCTCTTCCTCTTTTACTAGGATAATAATGACATGCATGGACATACAAGTCCCACCTCTCTTTTTCCCTTTCATAACCTAACCCATGTCCCTCACCAATATTGCAATGAAATAGATTTATTAAACCTTATGTAGAAAGACCAACAGCCATATCTCAGTGATTGTAACTTTGCACTTAAAACCTATGTATGCACTCATATAACTTTGCTTTCAAATGATAGAATAAAAGGAAACTTTAAGATGAAAAATGACAAATAATTAAGGTCATACAGCAATGTCATCTTTCTAGTTTGCTTAGTAGATTCTCCAATGGAGGTAGCTCCTTGACAATTTGCTGCCAATCAGGCATGCCCTGCAAGTTATGGATTGCACTAATGTAACGATGAGTGTATTAAATTGAGCGCAGATGATTTAACATGATCTATGATGCATCATATATACCTTTCCTGATCTTCGAACGCGACCGTCAAGACGGAGAATTATGTATACATCGTCACCGGGATTAACACCCTCAGACTTTTGTTGGTCGCGAATCCACCTAATACATAAGGATTCTCAGTATCAAGTCTTGAGCATTTTCATATAATGGTAGCTGGAAGGCCAAAATAAAATAGAGTGTGTTCGGTTTGAGGATGAAGAGAGACATTTTTTTTTCTTAATGCTTAGTTGGATGAAGAACAAAAGAAAGTATAATTTATCAACATAAAAGTATTGTCTTCCATCATTTTGAATTATATATATATATATATATATATATATATATATATATATATATGTATGTATGTGTAAAGACTAGGCCGAACCTCATTAAAAAGGTAGACTGAAGGACAGGCCCAGAACGTGACCCCATTGCCTGATAAATTTCCTAAAAATGGATTGTTTTGGGTCCAATAGGTGCAGGATTGTCAGATCTAGGGATTGAATCAGACCATTCTAGCCAGGCATTGTCAGCACCAGGCCCTACTTCTGGTCAATTGGCAACCATTAGTTCATATGATTGTTTGTTCTACTATTTGGGTACCAACAAAGGTTGTGGAATATGTAACCTACGAAAGGGATACAATGGTAAGTTGGAGACAATGTAGTTAGTTTCTTGTGATAGTTAGCAATATCAAACTGAAGTTACTGATAATTACATTGGACTGTCGAACAAATTTTTTATCAGAAGTACTCAGTTTTTTTTTTTTTGGAAGGTGTAAACCAAAATATGTTGTGCAGAAATGAGATTAAAGCAGAACCTGACCTCTCCCATTCATTCGGTGATACAATTTCAGCCTTGAATCGCACCTCAGCTTGCAAGCGTGATTTTGCAGTTATTGATTGAGTTCGCTTATCAAAATCTTCCTGTCAATAAAAAAATTGTGTATTATAGTGTCCAATGAAGGAAAAATAATTAATTATGATATATTATACGGGATAACCATAGTATTATAATGAAACTAGTAATAGTTCTGTCCAAAATTAAAAATCAGTACGTTTTAATAGAATTTTGAGTAGCACAAGTTAAGGATGGCAAGATAACATTGGATGCTATACTGTCCAATGAAGGAAAAATCATTAACTATGATGTATGATAATCATAGCATAATTAAACCAATAAATAATGTTTCCATCCAGATAATAAACTCATGAGTTCTAATAAAATTTTGAGAAGCATAAGAAATGATGACAGGACTAAGATCACAAGTTGGAGAAGCATAATTGATTAATACTTTCTCCATAAAAAGAAAAAATATTAAATTACTGTGGGTGGGCTGGGAGGCTTATCATACTGAAGCATTTCAAAGTGAAAATCATATTGATTAGAAATCAGAAGTGTGCAAAACAGAAGAACAAAGGAAACTAGTGATTTAGTTGATGTGTAACTCTGCAAGTCTATTATCAGAATACATGCTAGTTGTCTAGAAAACACTTCCCATGAGATCAGAACCATATCGTATATGTCTTATATAAGAAAATGACAGCAAATCAAAATATAATTTCCTCAGGTAGAATATTCTCATGTTTAATATCAAAGAAAAGGATCTAACCCCTATTGAGGGAAGGGATGTGGCAGCTTTTGCGGGAAGGCCAAATCCTTTTCTCTCAAGAGAAGCTTGCCTGTTCTCACCCCAGATGACAGGAACAAGAATAACACCTCTTTTGACAAGTTCAGTTCGGAATCTCTCAGCCTTTTCAATTGCTCTAGTTACAGTCTCCTTATTCCCTGCCAAAATAACCTGAAGGCGCATCTTTCAACAACACATAAAATAATCTTTTTGCGTATTTAAAGCCAACAGACAGATGCAAGCCAAATTGCACATACTAGAGCAAGTTATAAGGCGATGCTTACAGTAAGCCTGAGATGGAAAGAGAAGGCAACAAAAGTCAATTAAGTAATGAAAACTGAGAAGAAAAATGATGCTAACCAGCCTAACTGACAGTCTATGGAGTGATAAACATTGAGAACGAAAATGATACTAACTGCCCTAACTGACGGTACTGGTATATTGAGTAATGTACATTAAGAAGAAAAATGATACTAACCGGGCTAACTGACAGTGTCTATAAAAAGAAAAATGATACTGACCGGTCTAACTGAGTCTCGAAGCTGGACAAGTTCAACAATCCTATTAGTTGATAGCCGTAAAGGCAGTCTGGAGAGTGTTTCATCTCGTGATATTTGAGCAAGTTGTTCCTCTTCTTTCTTATTGTCCCAGATAAACAATGCCACGAGAATCACAATGCCTGCAGAGTGCTGATTCAAAAGCTTGATCAATTCAACAAGTGAATAAATAAAACAAGAATAAAAACAGTTGGCATGTGTGGTACAACAATAAATATTTAAACTAAAGAACACCATGCCTTCCGTACAAGGATGTCTGCTAATTTACCTCCAATATTGATTGCAGCATTTCCAGCAGTTTCCCAAATATCAGGAGCACCTTCACCACCATTAATTGCACGTATGAACCTGGGCACAGTAAAGAACATCGAGATTCCTGCTGCAGCAGATAAGGCTACATAAAAGAATCTTCTTACACCACGAAATGGTGCTTGAACTTCACTAATGAGTTTGAGATCTCTTCGAAATCCATAGCCAACATCTTCACCACCCTGTCTTGCCTGTAATAACAGCAGAATGAGCAAGTAAGAACTTCTGAGTCACAAGGGGAAAAAAAAATCCAGGAAATGTTTCACTTAAACGCTAGAGTGAAAAAAAAAAATTGGCACTCTGAAAATTATAAAGGTGAGAAACAGAAAGAAGTTAATCACATACCTCGTCTTGTAGTTCCTTAAATTCAGGTGAAGCTCTGAATGATGCCAAGTCAGGATCATTAAGAATTGTGCTGAATTTGAGATTATAGTCTCGCAAAGCAGTTCGTAAACATGACGCTGCTTGCCTTCCCTCCCCTCTGCCTCAAACAAGACATGATTATAACTACAAAGGAAGGAATTCGCAACAGCACACAGTTACGAGTCCTTTAAAGCAGTTGATGAAAAGGAGAATATTTGAACTTCCCAGGAGCTCATAGGACGAAAAGATCAATTATTTTTACTTTACTCAGATGAATGAGAAGGCTCAGTCATCAATTTTTAACTTGAAAGATTACCAAGAAATCCAACCTACAATCCAATTATGATGCACAAAACAAGAGGCAAGAACCAAGAACTCAAAGCCCAATGTATGCAATAGATTAAAGAGCTTAAGGAATGTACATGAATATCATGTACTGACATGTTCCTCCAAAAAGAACGATAAACCTGTAACATCAATAGTCCACTCTTCAAATGAAATGCAGTTAAGTGAAAAAGAGCATAATAAAAGAAACAAGCTGCCCTAGCAAGCCAAAAAGAATCAGCTAAGAAAAGCGCCCACAAACACAAATAGGTGGACTGTTCAAAATCAAGACAATCATCCAATCATAAGGATCAGCTATATGGATTATTCACTACAAAAATGACAATTTCAATTTCCAAAAGATGATCATGATAATAAATTAAAAGATATTTCCAATGGATGTTATACCTGTATGCATGGCAACAAGCTTTATTGTAAAGTGCCACTTGAGCTTCCTTTGGATTTGGATTCAAATCTAGTGCGCTTTCAAACTGCACAAGGGCATCCTTTACCTACAATATTCAGACAAAGCCACATTACCAAGGATTTGTCCAAAAATGAAATCGTCTATTTTTCAAGTCTACGAACCACAGCAAACTACATGAACCAACAAACCAAGCAAGTGAAGTAAAAGCAAACCAATGAATCATTCAACATGACTCTACAAAGGAAATAGTTAATCAAAGTTGAGAAGAATAACTTCATGAAAAGACAGCAGAGATAGTCGAGCCACACACTAGCAGAAGCTGGTAAATGAATGATTTAGAAGGGTAATCGTGCAGCCTACATGAAGGTTGTTTGCTCACCTAGAAACTAGAATCTTCAACTCCCAAATCACGAAATGCTGCATTTAGATAAATTTTGTACTAACCTCAATGATGCATTCCATCTAATTAGATTAGAAACTATGCTAGAACACAGGTATCAAGTCAAGTTCTTTGAAACCTTCATAGAGGTTTGCTAATCAAGCATTTGAACTGGAAAAATCCCATTTCCATTTAAAAAATTCACATTATACTAATTCCATATCCAAATTTCATCCAATCCTATAGAAACATCCCCAAAAACCTAGAAATTTTCACAAAGGGTTCATGCAATCACGCATTAGAACTAGAAATTGATCATTTCAACAAAAATCCGAAACGCGAAGCAAGAAAAATACGATCAAAACAAAGAATGAGACATAGAACGGAATGATCCTCCTCACCCTGCCCTTCTTGAAGAGAGACAACCCCGTATTGACGCAGGATTCCGGGGTCTGTGTGCTGGGCTCTGATGGCGTCGAAGAGGAACACACTGTGAAGAGGAGGCGAGCCTTCTGAGATCGTAGATGGGTGCTTCTCGGGATCAAGGTTCTCGATCTTGTCCGCCATGGGAGAGGCTGATGGAGCGCAAGAGCGGCCATGGCCATCGATGAGAGAGAGAGAGAGAGAGAGAGAAGAGAAGCTTGTTATCCATTTGGGAGAGGGAGAGGTTTATATATGAAGGCTCATGTGAACCGTTAGATCAGAGATTGCATCTGATCGAGTCGGGTGTGAACCGTTATGATCAACCCACGTGTACATTGAGCGCGCGAAACCTTTATTTATTTATTTTGATATTTAATTCATTTATTTAAATTTAGGATAATTCTCGTTATATCTTAATTTTTTGGTGTAACAGCGACATTAACAAGAGAGTCATAATCTTTCAAATAACAAAAAATACGTTGATTTAAAAAAAATAAAAAAATGACAAATTACGTAGAAAGTGCAAGTGATTATTAGAGAAATTGTAGTATATTTTATTCTCACTGTATGAATATTTAGTTAACAAAATAAAAAAAATTTATGAAGACCGACCGGTCGATGATCGGACGGTTTGTGGATAGATGGTCAGTCGTTAAAGGCAGGGCGAGCCACCAGTGGACTGTCGGTGTGTCACTGGAGGCCAGTCGGCCGATGGTAGGACTATCGGTGGCAGGTTGGCGGAGACCAACCAGTCCACTGTTGGGCCGCCTGCGTGTCACTAGAGGCAGACCGATTGGTGGCTAGTTGATGGAGGCTCCATCGGACCACCGGTTGGATTGGTGGCCGGTCACCGGAAGTCGCCCGAACCACCGATGGACCGGTGGCTAGATAAAAAAAAGAGAGAGAGATTTTTTTATGCCATAATACCTATATTATATCATATGCTCTACAATAAGTACCCAACCGGTTAATATGATATAATTATAAAAAAATGTTAAATTATGACATATTATATGGATTATGCCACAATTTTGGCCAATCCAAACAGCCCTAATATTTATTAGCTCAACAAACAAAAAGACAAAGGAAATCACAACAAACAAAACCATCATGATGGTTCCCCAGACCACTAAACAAATCTCTCTCACACATTTACTCCCTCCTCATAGGCAATTCCCATACATCATATAACTGAACAAAATAAAACGAATTCCTATTTTCATCCCATGCATTTGGATCATTTCTTTTTTCACTTAAACCAACCTTGCATCAGATCGCGTCCTGCATTGTCTCTTGAGAATTTCCCCATATATTTCAACAATACTATCTCTTGACTTGTTGGAATAACCCTTCTGCACATAAAAAAAAATTAATTCGTTTCTTACCTTCCAAATTGCGTACACACTTGCAGCAAAGGTTGTTCTTCTCATGCTAGCCAACAATGATTTACCATTAGCCTTCCTCATAAACCAGCTAACTTCTCTTCTCCATGTGAAAGGTCTTCTATGCACTTTCATTGCCACCAATATTCTACTCCACACTGTTTGAATGAAATCACATTGAAAGAACAAGTGTTCCACATCCTCACATGAAACATAACAGAATCCACAGACATTTGAATCAATAATTCCCCAATCATACAACTTTTTTTTGGTCTTTAGCCTGTTGTGCACTGTTAACCACAGAATGAAAGAATGTCTTGGTATACTGCTCCTGGACCAGACCAATTTAGTCCATTCTAATTTTTGAGCAGGAGTG
Source organism: Dioscorea alata (assembly GCA_020875875.1). Taxonomy (NCBI): domain Eukaryota; kingdom Viridiplantae; phylum Streptophyta; class Magnoliopsida; order Dioscoreales; family Dioscoreaceae; genus Dioscorea; species Dioscorea alata. The sequence goes on from CM037016.1 coordinate 936,909, forward strand.
ACTAAACATTTTAAAGCACTCTTGACATGAAATTCCCCTTTTTTGTCTGGACCCCATGATATAATATCCTGCTTTCTTTCATCTAGTATAAAATTTAATTGCAAGAAGTTCAATACTCTTGTCATGTTCGAATCCCATCTGGTGGGTACATGCCATCTTCCATTCCTCCAAAAATCAGATGCCACTGCTTTCTTAGAAATGTGTGATCCTCTCAAATTTATTTCAGGAAAAAGCATAGCAAGGGACTTACCATGGCACCAAGGATCATACCAAAAAAAAAACTTCTTTCCACTACCAATAGTATAAGCAAACATATGCAATGCAATGTCCCTGATCCTAAGCAGAATTCTCCAACTCCAGCTACTATATGTTGTTTTTGTTATGCCCCAGAAACTCATTTTTTTTTCAGTTTCATTTTGGTCACCCACACAGCACACAAATTTTGTTTTCCCTGAACCAGCTCCCATATATTCTTCATCACAGCTGCTTGGTTCCAGAAATGTACTGGTTTAACACCTAGCCCACCACATGACTTCTCTTTACAAACCGTAGACCATGACACTAGTACACCCCTTTTTGATTTCTCAATACCATGCCACAGGAAAGATCTACAAATTTGTTCTACCTCATCCACCACAGCTTTGGGAATCATAAAAATGGAACTCCAGTATACATGCATACTAGTGAGGACTGATTGCACTAATTGTAGTCTCCCTGCATAGGACAGAGCTTTTGCGGTCCAGTTCAAGACTCTTGTAGTGATTCTAGTAATTAGTCCACCACAGTGCTCTTTCTTAAGCCTTGTGGAAATTAAGGGTAATCCCATATATTTAATAGGCAGTGAACCCTCCTGAAAACCCAGCATCTCCACAATTTCCTTCCTAGTACTTTGGTCAACTCCAGAAAAAAAGATCATGCTCTTCTGCACATTTGGTTTCAATCCAGAGACATCCTGAAAGTGCATAATAGCTTTCTTGATGATCTCTATCGATCTTGTATCACCATTGGCGAAGATAAACAAATCATCTGCAAAACACAAATGAGTTAGCTTCATTTCTACACAATCTTTATGATAAGAGAAGCCCTCTTTTGTCCTCTTCTGTAAGCTCCTTAACATATATTCCATGCATAGAACAAATAGAAGGGGTGACATGGGATCCCCTTGCCTCAAACCTCTTTTCTTAGGGAAAAAACCCTCCAGCTGGCCATTTATCATAATAGAGAACATACAAGATTTGATGGAAATCATCACCATGTTGATGAAATGAGCAGGGAACCTGAAAGCAAGTAGTACTTCCTCCAAAAAACAGGCCCTAAAATTGATATATTATTTTGGGTACATGTAATATATCATCATTACTGCACGTGTTATCTTACTTGATAAGATGAATCCTTAGAGTTTATTAAAAATTGTTAAACCATTATAATTGATATAATATCATATATGTGGCTATTCTCTTGATAATCTTTATAGAGCAACACTCATCACAAGAGAGAGAGAGAAAAAAAAAACTGATATTTAGAGCCTTTGTCCTTGGTGCAAGTGTTTCAGGGCATCCGACGCCAGAATTAGCATTAATTATTGTGTTTTCTTATTAACGTTAATAAGTGTCTTTCCAACCATGCGACACGCTTGGCAACAAGCCAATAATTTTCTAGAATTTTTTTGAAAATTTAAAAAATAATTAGTGAATAATTTTTTATAGAAGAAATTTCATAATAATCTTTTTTTAATAAATAATTATTTTTATACATGGTGCGCCATGCAGCCACAATTAATGTTTCTCTATTCTCATCTTATAATAAGTTAGTTGATATCTTATTCAATACCATAAACGCTTAATTCGGTAGTTTGGAATTTTGAAAATCACTTGATATAATAAAATCTATTATTTAATTAATTATTTTGTATAAGTGATTTCTTAAAATTTTATATCATCGCAAAGCCCCACAAAAAAATTTCTATTAACATTCAGTTTAAAAGTGATACTATATGCTAAAGTAACATCATATATATAAATTGGTATACAAATCAAATTCAAGCTAATCTTGAATAAAATCACAAAAACATCAAAATCCAAAATAAAAATAAATTTTTTAAAAGTTACGTGAATAAATAATATAGCACTCCACAATTTTCATGTATATATATATATATATATATATATATATATATATATATATATATTTTGAGATTCACAAATAAACAAACATATGTCTCCTAAAATATATAAAGAATTATGACAAAATAATATCTCACTCTCTCTATTCTTTTTACTTATCACGTTTTGAAGCTATTCTTTGTTCTTTTTTTTACTTATCATATTAGAAATTTTGTGCATCATTAAATTTATTTTTTAATTTAATTTACTTGTACAATTTTCAATAAATCATGATTAATTAAGCATTAAATCATATACTTCACTTAGTGGAGTTTTAAATAGGGGTAGTTTTAAAAAATAATGGAATTTTTTATAAAATATATGTAACCAACTAATTTCAATCAACTTGTTTTAATAGGTGTGAATTATGTAAATGTGACAAGTAAAAATGAACGGAGGGGATCAACATTCCAATTTGCAATGGATGAATTCAGTTGCACTTTTGCAACAAACTTGCAATAGCTTTGCAACGACATTGAACATTTCTAACAGATTTTGCAACGAGTAAAAAATTTTGTTGCCAAAATTGTGTGAGTGATTTTGAAACGGATATGCAACTTATTTTGTGACAGGTTTGCAACGGGTTTGCAATGACATAAATTTTCCTTTCAAAAATATGGAGGGAAGTACACGGAGAAATTTTGCGAGGACTTTGCAACCAACTGATAATATATACAAGGCATTACAATTTTGCAACAATAATTTGCAACGGAATGATTCCATTGCAAATTTGCAACATAAACTTGCAATCAAATTGTGACATTACAAAGTTGCTACGGATTTTAATTTAATTTAATTTTTTTAAATTTATATAATTTCAAATTTTTTTTGTTTATATTATATAATTTTAGAGTTATTAAATGTAATTTATGTCAAAATTTTGATATAATGATGATGATGTATTATGATGATGTACAATACAATGTCTTTTGATTTATATAAATATAAATACTAAGTTATTCTAAATTTAATTAATGATAATATAGAATACTAAGTTATTTCATTTTTTTTTATCACAAATTGATAAATTTAAGTAGTAATCACATGAGTATTCTCATAATTAAGTATTAAATTTGGTTATTAGTCCCATAACTATTTCCATATTTCTTTAATATTTTCATATTATATTTAAAAATGAAGTTATATGATGGTAAAAACATAAATTAAATATTAATTAAATATGTGTGTGTAACATAATCTTTTTAATCATCATATTATTTTATAGTTATAGGTAATTTAGTAGCTACTTAGGAAAATTTTCTTTCTTTAATAATATTAATTAATTATTTTATGTTTATTTCAAAATTAAGTACACATAAAGTGTAACTTGAGTGTTTTTATTAGTATATGAAGAAGATTTAAAATTTATTTCAGTGAGGTATCTATTATTTACGAAGATTTATTATAACAAATTTTTTTTAATGATATTAACAAATCATAATTTTTATAAATCTCTAAAGAATTATCCTTAGTATCTAATTTGGGTGAAAAATCAGTAATTATTTTTTTAAAAAAAATTTCATTAATTTTTTAAATTAATATATTTTTACAATAAAACATTAAAAATAAAAACGGTAAAGAGAAATTATTCACAAAAGAATCATTTTCATCCATTTTTTTTAAATAAAAATAATATTATAAATATTAAAAGTGGTGTGTGTGCTGATTACCAATAAATTTGCATCAACCTAATGGAATTGTTTATTAGTTTAATGGACCAATCAACAAGATTTGCCATCCGGCGTCAGAACTAGAGCGGGTATGTTAGAAAGCCACACTCTATCAGACAATATCCTCACCTGTGTGAGCTAGGGTTCGAACTCGGAGAGCCACACTCTACCTAAGACGAAAGCACTACACAGAGACCCGAATACCAATAGACCCAAAGGTCGTTGATTTGCCATCCGGCGTCAGAACTAGAGCGGGTATGTCAGAAAGCCACACTCTATCAGACAATATCCTCACCTGTGTGAGCTAGGGTTCGAACTCGGAGAGCCACACTCTACCCAAGACGAAAGCACTACACAGAGACCCGAATACCAATAGACCCAAGGGTCGTTGGTGTGAGTGTATATATATATATATATATATATATATATATATATATGCCCACGTCAATATTGGTGTTCCAAGGGATATCCACACAAATAAAATTTTGACATGGGTATATATGCAAATATACAATGTCTATATATACATATGCCCACTTTTTTCATCAAAATTTTCTATTGACCCGTCTCTCTTCGAGTCTCCCCTTCATTCTCTCACAACGCCGCCTGCCGCCGCCGCCGGAGCCGGATCACGGAGAGCTGATATACAATGGAGAAAAGCCCTACAAAGCTCTCCTACTTTGATGATATGCGGGCACTCACCTCCAGTGCTACCATCCTCTCTATCTCGCAGGTTTGCTTCTCATTGACATTGATGTTGATTTCCTTTTGGTTCTCCTGATAATTGACCTAGATCTTGTGTTATTGAAGGAGGATAGTGGACGCCGTGCTGTGATCCTTGACTCCACCATCTTCTATCCGCAAGGCGGCGGGCAGCCCTCTGACACTGGATTCATCTCCAATTCCACCTCCGATTTCAAGTTCGTTGTGCAAGATGTTAGGTTGAAGGATGGAGTGGTGAGAGGAATCTTATTCCTTTTTTTCATTGATTTCAGCTTTGGGTTGTTTATTGATTGGAAAATTAGATTTTGTTCTCTGATTATTAGGTGTAGAGAGTTGTCTGTTTCGTGGATTGCATGTATCTAATTATGTGTGATTTTGTTTGGGTCATAGTTTAAAGAGATTAAATTTATATTTTTTTTTTAAAAAAATGGAGAATTTTGGCAAGTGAGTTTTGTGACTACTTGTTGCTTGAAGTCATTAGAATAGATGGAAGTTCAGTACATTAGCCAAAAGGAATGAGATTATTAAGTGGTCTTTGAGTGAATAATCTCATAGACAAGGTACTTGTGAGACCATATAATGATGTAGGGAAGGTCCAAGACTCTTGTTGCCTAAGAGGAAGGTGAATTGTTCCCTTGAATAGAGGTTTATGAACATTTGTAGGGTATTTGTTATGAATAATATGTAGGTTGTAATTGCTTGGTAGTATGTTAAATCCTTAAAAGTTAGATACTTGTTTCTTCATGGTTTTAATCTAGCAAAACAGATGATTACTCATCTAACTATAACTTTTACGCATGTCTGTATTTGTGTATTTTTTTTTAGAACAGAAAGAATGCCATATATTTTTATATAAATTGTTGTTCTCACCTGTGAATAAACAAGCTCCAAATTGGGTAATAACTAAGATTCATGAATGAGTTACAGGTATAGAGAAATACTATATGATATGATACTAAAAAAGAACACTAGGTTTGTGTTCTTTTTATTGTAAACTTTCATTTAAGTCTCTTTCCCTCTGTCTATTCCTTTTTGGAATTTTACATTAGAAGTGATCTATCAATTTTTCAGGTTTGGCACTATGGAATTTTAGAATGCCTTGAAGAAGCATGTGAATCCAAATTTAAGGAGGGGCAAGAAGTTAGCTTGCATGTCGACGCAGAAAGGCGAGATTTCAATTCTAGGTATATATATATATATATTTAATTCTGGAAAGCTTAGTATTGTAGCAAATTTTGTTGATAGTCACTCTCTTACCAGTAATATCATGTGCATTTAGAATGAAGAAAGTGTAACCAAACCTTATTAGCAAGTATATATTTGTGTGAATCTCAAAAAAGACTTGGGTTGTGTTTGAAACTTTGAACTTGCTACATCCCAAGTATATATCAATATTGATTTTTTTTAAAAATAAATAAATAAATTTAAATATTAGTTTTTATAAAAAAATATAAATAAGAAGAGTTTGGCTAACTCACCAACCAGACATACTATGGGGTTTGACATTTGATTGACAAATTTCTCTCCCTTTTCTATTAAATAATTAAATCTTTCATGGCATGCCTACATTTTGAACACTTGCAACAGGAAATTGGTGCCTCACAGCCACATTTTCTAGAAAGTCATTTCAGTGTATTGTCTATCACCTACACAGGTAGGTTCAGCTGTTTCTCCGTCTGTAATCACCTAATAAATTAATTTTCGGAGATCCCTGACAGGTGATATCTGCTTATAAGATTTTGATATTGTTAGTTCTACAGACCTCTGGTAATGTTAGATGTGATTGTAAGCTTTTATTTCCTACTGACGGCACATGGCTTTTGATGAGATTTACTCTCCCTGTGCATGGTTTGTTTATCACGAGCAGAGTTGGAATGCATAAAAACAATTGGAAAATTGCAACCTTTGTCATCCTCCTTGTGTCAATTCTTCTCAGAACTCATCATCTTTGCCATTTGATGATGACATTCTATTGTACACTGCTCCTTGAATATGAAAGAAAAATTCAGATTAATGATTGATGTTTACAAAAATCCATTCGAAAAGATGGCGGACCTTATAGCAGTGAATTGTCTAAATGGATATCTGAAAATGGCATTTGTTAATTGTGCATACTTGTGTTCTGCGATTGTCAAACCAAAGCTCATGGTCTATCATGCCAGATAATAATAAAATGATCTTGACAACAGGGATTATTTCTTTCCGTGTTGAACCCACTTGCAGAACTGAAAAATTTTCTATTAGTTGATGTTAAGTTTAAATCCCATTCTGAATATTGATCTATCTGAACATAAACTTTTCTTTTAATGGCTTTTTCGATTTTTTTTCCTTGCTGCTTTTGTTGCAGACTACATTCAGCAGGACATTTGTTGGATGTTTGCATGCGCAAGTTAGGATTGTCTCATCTGGAACCAGGGAAAGGCTACCATTTTCCTGATGGGTAAAGTGTTAACTTGTTTGGATCTGGCTTCCATTTATGGTTTTTTTTTCCTTTCTGCATGAGTTCAATTGTGATGAATGTGCAAGACTACAATCATATACAGTGACTCTTTCCTGGTTGACAATTATGAAACTAGGCAGCTTTGGATATATTGTTGATTTAAACTACATAACTTTGACCCTGAGGAATTTTCTTCCATATGGTAATGTGGAAGAGAAAGCACATGATTGCCTTCAGGTGCTCAGATTTTGCTGCTCTCACATTTCACAACATTTAATTGTTATGCATTCCTCCCCACTTCTATATTGTGCAGAAATATTTCTTCAATGCTATTTCTACTTGACCATGAACCTTCTCTATTCTTTATTTTTTTTTATTTTTCCCCCAATTATGTTTTTGGCATAATTCTTCTAGAGGAGAATCACCAATCACAGATATTTCTTATTTAGCATATTCTCTTTAAAGAAGTCGCATCTACATCTTTCTGGCTGCCATAAACTAATTTAGAATCCTGTCACCAGCCTTAGGATACTAATTTCACTTTCTACTTCAATGCCGTATTTAAGATTGCTCTATTTTATTATTTTAGTTGATTGCTCTTGTTTTGTGAAGCTGTTGCTTTAAAGTGATAGTATGGAACTGTTATTGACCTTATTATAAACCTTTGTTCTTGCAGGCCATTTGTTGAGTATAAAGGTGTAATCCCTCAGGATCAAATTCAGATCAAACAAAAGGAATTGGAGGCAGAAGTTAATGCATTGATATCAAATGGTGGGAAGGTATGTGCATCATACAGATTTTGTGGCATCTGACACTCCTTATTTATTTATTTTATCATCTACAATAATGCTATGGCATCTTAGGTTTTGGTTTCTATTTTACCGTATGATGACGCTGCTAAATTGTGTGGTGGTGATCTTCCCAGTTATATTGCTGAGGTAAGAAACAAATCCTCTTTCATGAGCTTGGAATATGAACTTTCCAACATTTTTCTAAGTAATCGTATTTGTTGTGACTCTAATTACTGATTCCTGGAAGTAGGTCATGCTGAGGTGCTACAGTTACAACTGAATTTCATGGCACCAAATAATGTCTCACTTATCATCTGATAGATTGAAAACTGCAGTGCTGTTCTTAAATTAACATATCTCTGAATTTTTATTCAAATAGAGATCAGGAACTCTACTGCATTTCTTATACGTTTTAATTTGTAATTAACGGAGGTGATGAAAGAATTTAGATGAAGCAAATACTTGTTCCCTACATAAACTATAAAAACCGTAAATTATGTATCATTCATTGCGAAGTTCTTCACAATATTTTACATGTCACAGATTTGTTCATCTTCCATCACATTTTTGTTATACTTAGTTCATTCCTTTCAACTCGAAGCTTTTTATTTTTAATCATCCTTTTTTTTATTGTCTATTCCTGGCATTTAGCAACCATATTGCACACCTATTAATTTCCCTTTTCGACACTTGAAATCATATAGGGCAGTACCCCACGGATTGTGAAGCTCGGCGACAACCCTGGATGCCCTTGCGGCGGGACTCATGTGACTGACATTGCTGATATTAGAAGCTTAAAGGTAAACCACTCATACTGCCCTAATTCCATGCATGCACAAGCACATTGTCGATTTTCTTTCACAAGTTATTATATTTCTCAATAATTGCATTTTTTTTTTCCATTTGTGTGACATATCTGTTCGAACTTTTGGTCGTCGCAAATAGTTTAAATTGTACAATTCTAGCTTTGACAAAATTCTCGACAAACTATTGAGATCATACATTGTAAATTCATCGTCTTGTTTAGGGGGTAATCAATCGAGCTCGAGCTCGACGGGAAATTCGGTACTTGATACTCGGTTCGAGCTCAATCGAGTATTCATTTTATAGCTCGAGCTTGACTCGGTACACAAATCGAGCTACTCGAGCTCGCTCGACTAAGCTCAAAAAGGCTAAAAATGACCATAAACATTATGTTCAAGCTCGACTTTGATTTTCATCAAATAAATTTAATATTATATATACATATATGCTCCATTAGTCTCGCGAGCACTCGAGCCAAGTATCACAATACTCAAACTCGGCTCGCTCAACTACTCGAGCTCGAGCTCGGCTCGACCGCGACCGAGCCGAGTTCGAGTTTTCACCGAGTCGAGCTCAAATAGCTTGCGAGTAGAGGTTACACCCTTAGTCTTGTTTACTGCTGAAGTCATGATTTTTTGTTTCAATTATGTATCGAGAGAACTTTTGATGTTTTGTTAATTCTAATTAAATTTTTTGTATTTCAGGTTTCACATATTCGAACAAAAAAAGGCATCACAAAAGTGTTCTACAATATCGACCCTTAAAGACTCATTTATAATCATATTACCATTTGAAATGAACAATGTTAATCAAAATGTATTCTTGTTTATAAACTTGTAATTAATTTTGTATTTTCCCACAAAACCTTAATAGGTGTTGTTATAAATTGAACAATTTGAACCGAAATAGCCACATTTAATATTAATATATTATATAAAACTATTATTAATTAAACCGTGAATACATTTCTAATTATATATATATATATATATATATATATATATATATATATATATATATATGAAAGTGACGGGTGTTGTTAGTTAAGGCACATTTCCTTATGATGCAAAGAGGAAAAAAGTGTTTTCACACGAACATCTATAAGAAATTCGAACTTGAGACTTCTTAAGCCTGATGATAGATGGATATTACTGAATTCCCCTCATTTCTAATTAGTAATTATTTTGATACTTGTTGCAATTTGATTGTTTTTTTTTTTTTTTGAAAATCTTTCTTTCTTTTTTTTTCTTTGTATATCTGCATATTAATATGTGATAAGAATGAATATCTTAAAATTTATCCAAGCCCCACAAGAATGGTACTTAGAAATCCACATATCCAATTCTCATTTATTATGCATTGTTACTTAATATCCACAATCAATTAAATGGTCCAGCATGTTCAATCCCCAAATTCAAATGGACATCTCTTCTCACACTGAATCCAAATTCATTGAGCGGATTTAATCATCCTCTCATTGTCCAATGAATACTTGGGCCCATCTTGGAATTCATGTTCTCCTTCTTGTTTCCATTTGATTTTTTTTTCTCATAATTATTTCAGCATTAATTAATTATTTACCATTTAAAAATCAATAATCCAAAGCTATTAACACTTGAAATTTTATTTATTGAATAAAATGATTACCAATTAGTATTAAGAGTTATTCAAAACAACTGTTTTATACTTTTGTTGAGGGTATGATTAATATCCAACCATTTACAATATGAATAAATAATAATTTAGTTAACAATTAAAATGATAAAAATAAATTTAATTTTTTAAAACACTCTAGTTCTTTTTACTTATCCATTTAATTCAACCACATATTTTTTTAAAAATATTTTAAATAAGGGTAATATTAAAAAAATTAATATAATTTTTATAACTTTTAGATTACCAACTAATTTTAACAAACTTTCTTAATATGTGTGATTTAGGTAAAATGGATAAGTAAATGATAAAATCTAAAAATAGAAAATTATATATACTTAAATTTATTTTATGGTATAATAAAAATATAATATTTTATATTTTTATATAAAATATATGAAAGAATAAATATATTAATAATACTATATAAAAAATAAATATATTTATAGTACTATAATAAATATATTTGATTTTAAAATATTTACTTTTATTTTGTTTTATTTAAAATAAATATATAATAGTATAAAAAAATAAATACATATGTATATATTTAGGATAGTTTTTGATAAAAATCTAAAAATAGAAAAATTATACATACTTAAATTTATTTTAAGGTATAATAAAAAGTTAATATTTTATATTTTTCTAAAAAATAAACATACACATATAATAGAATAGTATTAGAATAAATATATTTTTAATAGTATAATTAAAAAATAGATATAAATATATAAAAATTTATTTGTAATAGTATAATTAATATATTCTATAACATTTGTTATTTTATTTTATTTGTATAATTGGCATCTATAAATATTTATAATAGTATTTATTAAAATATATAAAAAAGAAAACTATAAATATTTAAATTTATTTTAAGGTAACGTAATATAAAAAATACATTTATAATAGTATAATAAAGAGTTTTTTCTAATATAATCTTATCCTCTAATAATGAAAATAACTCAATGTAAAATTCGAACGGACTAACTTGCAACATAAGGACTGACAGTTCAGAGTGCAAATGATGTGGTGAGGTTAAGGGCACAACCGGGAGGGTTGCCGGTTAGGTGTACATATAGAGATCATAATAAGCACCGCTATATCTTATACATAAAACTATGACAACATTGAGCATATATGACTACGTTGAGCTTGATGCCGATTTTTGGTAATCAGGAGCCCAATATAGAAGAAATAGAGAAGTGGAGGAAGGATAGGAGGAACATAGGAGAGATACGAGAAGAGAGTCAGGAGATTTCAAGGAAATGATGGCCAAAAGATGTCATTCTTCTTATTACTCATTCTCTTATACTCTTTACAAATTGTAACTAATCCCTCATTGAAATACTCTTGTTATAACTACGATTACTGAAAAATTACAAACGCTTATTCCATACTACCAATTCACATTGAATTACAGCTCACATAATACAATCTTTGAATTGCAGCTCTCTTTGGCATTCCCTCGAGCATAGGGGTGGACATGGGCCGGGTTGGGTCGGTCTGGGTTGGGCTAGACTCAAAAACACAACCCATATATTCGGGTTGGGTTGGGCCGGGCCATGTTCGGGCCAAATTGTCTTGGTCCAAACCTGGCCCATTTGATTGTCATTAGGCTCAGGCCCAGCCTAACCCAACCTAAACCGAAATTTAAAAGGCCAAAACATTTGACCCAAACCCAGCTCTATGGGCCAACTTTCTAAATCCAGGCCTTGTATTTTTTAGGCTAGGCTCAGGCCAGCCCATGGGTCGCTCGGCCCATGTTCACCCCTATTCGAGTAGCTTGCATGCTATAAAATAATAGGTATATTTATAAATCCACCAAACAACCACAAACAAGCACCAAAAAAACATTCTAGTTGTAGAAGAACAATATACTAAAATAATGAAAAAAATCTCCTACAACCCAGCAGTCCTCTCTTACAATTAACAATTATATCAATTCAAATGAGAAATAAACATAAATAATAAACCACCAAAATTATGTTGCTCCATTTTGCAATTTTTTGTTTAAAAAACAAAAATAAAATAAATAAATAAAACACCCTAGCCCTAAAGCTTCAATCGGAGCTCCATTATCTTCTGATGTCACACCAATGATCCACTCGTTACTATAGCTTCACCTAGCCCCAAAGCTTTTCACCAACTAGGGATCTACTCATTGTCGAGGACCCATTATGCTTCCTGTTCATATTGGAGCTAGGGTAAACAATGAGGAGAAGAAGAAGATGCTGATTTGCCACAAATAACCTTACGTTGACAAATGACTTATGTGGTAGAATGGTGATGTGGCATCATCAGGCTAACTGTGTTTTTTTTATATACACGTCAACTGGATGAATGCGATTACTTGAGGGTCACATGTCGGAGAAATGAAATTAAATTTTAGTAACCTTAAAGAAACAAGTCCAAACCTTAGTAACCTATCAAAAATTTAATCCTTTATAATAGTGTTTTTTAAAAATATATAAAAAGGAAAACTATAAATATTTAAATTTATTTTAAAGTTATAAATAAGAAAAAAAATATATATTTATAATAGTATTATAATTTTTTTTTTCTAATATAACATTTTTTCTCTAATAATCAAAATAAACCAATGTAAAAATTCAGACGGACTGACTTGCAATATTAGGATTGACAATTCAGAATGCAAATGATATGTAGTCATATATGCACATAGATTCCCCTTAATTAGGCAATGTGACATTAAATCGATGTTCATATAAAGCAGCTATCGTGGCGAGGAACAACCTCTGTAGCCGGTGGACCCCTTCTTTTATTATTCTCTCTCTCTTTTTCTATTTTTATTTTTATTTTTTTCTCTCTTTTTACTTTTCTCCCCCTCTTTCTCTATGTTTTTATTTTATTTTTTTAAAATATCTCTCTATTTAGAATTTATTTTTATTTAAAAAAAATTTAATTTTTTTACAAATTAATACCTATGTCTAAAACATAATAATTTTTTTAAAAAATATTCACAAAATTTTATTATAATTTGATCTATGATATTTTCTAAATTAGTTTATCTAGTATATTTAAAAAAAATCAATCTTTTAATTTTTTATTTTTACAAATTAGTTTATATAATAGCGTTTTTTAAAAAATTATTATTTGGTAGCGAGGAGTGTCGCGGTTATGGGTGGAGAAATTTATGTTCATATATATTTATATATAATAAAAAATGAAATAAATAATTCTGTATGTATATATTTATATTTTTAAATATTTATATGTGATAAGAATGAATATCTTAAAATTTATCCAAGCCCCACAAGAATGGTACACATAAATCCACATATCCAATTCTCATTTGTTATTCATTGTTACTTTATATCCACAATCAATTAAATGGTCCAGCATGCTCCTTGCACAAAATCCCCAAATTCAAATGGACCTCTATTTTCACACTGAATCCAAATTCATTGAACGGGTTTCATCCTCCTCTCATTGTCATGATGAGATCTACTTGGGCCCATCTTGGAATTCATGTTCTCTTTCTTGTTTACCCTTTTTTTCTCATAATAATTTTAACATGCATTAATTATTAACCATTTACTTAAATCAATAATCCAAAGCTATTAACACTTGAAAATTTATTTATTTAATAAAATGATACCAATTAATATTAAGAGTTATTCAAAGCAATTGTTTTACTCTTATATTGAGCGTATGATTAATAGTCTACCACTTACTATATGAATAAATAATAATTTAGTTAATAATTAAGATGATAAAAATAAATTCAATTATGAAGATATTTTTAATGAATAAAAATAAACCATAATTTTATTAGAAAAATCATAAACAAAATTACATTGAGTAAACAAAATAGTGAACAAAAATAAAAAAAACAACATAAAAAATAAATAAAAAAAATAAAAACAATACAGAGATGTTTAAAAAATAATCATCAAAATAGATAAGCTTAATAAGATTATCAACTATCTTTGGGTCAATTGGTAACAATTTCTTTGCGTAAGGCATTCGTCTTGACTGTCGAGCGTAGTTCTCCGAGTTCGATCTCCATCACAAGCAAAGTGAGGGCACGATTTGGTGGTGAACACTATTTTTCCACGTGTTTGTCTCTGATTAGACACTTATCAATCTTTTTAAAAAATATCATTAAGGAAGCACATGATAGTTGGATTCTTTATCGGTGCTAGAATCAGGTGTCATTATTTGACTAGAAATGATAATGAGTTAACCTGGTAAATCAAGACTTCAATTTGACACTCAACTAATAATATATATATATATATATATATATATATATATATATATATATATATAAGAAATATTATTTCTGGTTCCAATTTCCACACCAAATAAATAAATAAATAAATAAATGTAAATTAATGTATATTTTGTGTGCCTTTAAGAAACCCACCACAAACATCTCCTCGCCCGCCAAATTCTCTCTCTCTCTCTCTCTCTCTCTCTCTCTCTCTCTCTCTCTCGCGGCAGGAAAGTTTTGGAGGTGAGTTTTCTAAATGATGGTCTTGATTTCAACTGTGGTTGTGAAATTCAGGTCTTCTAATCTTCAATTTCAGTATCCATGTCATTGGATTTCTATGCGTTTATGGTTTAATCTGATGTATAATTTGAAACAATTGTGTTTCTTATCGAATGTTGAATCATTGATTGTATTGTTGTTTAGGAGAAATTACAGAATAGTTTGTTTGGAATTTGATTGTTTCTTGAAATAATTCTTTCTTTTTATTTTTATTTTTCACATAATTTGTTGTGTTTGTTGTATTTTTGCTGCAAAAAAGAGGGAATTTGATCCTTTTGGTGGTTTTGATGACTATGCTCACTAAGTGTTTGTGTATATTCCTCTTCCAAAGTTGTTGCCTTTTTTTTTTTTTTTTTGGATTTTATCTATATATATTTTTTCTTGTTTTGATATGAGCTTCATTTTCAGGTATTGAAAGTGATTTGGATTTCTTAACAATGTTGAACAAACTACTCTCAGATGCTGATGGGCAATTTAATGTTAGTTTTGGCTACCAATGCACTGTGAATGAAGGACGTCCGAATAATGGTTTTGGAGATGCATCATTTGAAGGACTGGGGAAAATGAAGAAGATTACAAGAAAGAGCTCGTTTTCTTTGCTAACTTGTGCTGCTGTGAGTGCTAATTGCACTCTAGCAAACACAAATATTTGCCATGGTCTTATAGGAGAAGGATTATTGCCTTGTTTGGATTCACCGAAGACGTTCAGGAAAGTACCGTCTTCGCCATCACTATCAAGTTCAGATATATTATCATCTTCTTTGCAGTATAATGGATGCGTATCTTCTCAGAGTGATTGTTCAGAATGGAATCTGAATGCTTTAAAACCGACAAGTGCTCCTGCAAGAAGTCATAGTTTTCTCAATGCGAGGGAAGTGCAATTGGCTGGTGGAGCAGCTGGCGAAGATAGAGTTCAAGCCTTTTGTTCTGAAGAAAATGGATGGCTTTGTTGCGCAATATATGATGGATTCAATGGAAGAGATGCTGCTGATTTTCTAGCCGGAACTTTATATGAGAATATAGGATTGCATTTGAATGTGTTGAATTCACAGTTGAAGCATGGCATTAAGACAGATGGGTTATTTGAATATGAAGATATTGGTCTCGCTGAAGAGATGCCTACAATTCATAGCTCTATGAATGACTTGACAATTACAAAGTGTATCAAAAAAGCGCCATTTGATTCTTACAAGGATGGTGTTCTTGATTGTCTCCAACATGCTCTTGCACAGGCTGAAAGTGATTTCCTTTACATGGTTGAGCAGGAAATGGATGATCGTCCTGATTTAGTTTCGATCGGCTCTTGTGTGCTGGTTGTACTCCTTCATCAACAGGACCTTTTTATTCTCAGCTTAGGTGATAGCAGAGCTGTATTAGCGACAATTGGGGATGCCGAAAACTATAACAATGAAGTATTGGAAGCTATCCAACTCACTGAATGCCACTCTGTTGATAATGAAATTGAACGAATGCGAGTTATATCTGAACACCCTGATGATCCTAAAACAATTGTAAATGGAAAGGTGAAAGGAAAGTTGAAGCTAACTCGGGCATTTGGAGTAGGTTACCTGAAGAAGGTAATACTAATAAAAGATCTTTTCTGTCTTCAGATTGTATTCTTTAAAATTCTACGCAACCATTGCCTAATGTTTTATCGGCTGAATTTCATGTTATTTGCAGAAGAACATGAATGAAGCTCTGATGGGAATTCTCCGAGTTTCAAACCTCTCAAGCCCTCCTTATATCTCTATTGAACCTTCACTCAAATTCCATAGAGTTTCAACCAGCGATCGCTTTGTGTTAATGGCTAGTGATGGCCTGTTTGACTTTTTCAGCAACGAAGAAGCGGTAGAACTTGTTAGTTCTTTTGTCATAAGTAGCCCATTAGGTAATCCTGCGGAGTTTATAGTGGAGCAACTCGTATTAAGAGCATCTAAAAAAGCAGGTATGCATATGAAAAGCAAAGCCCAGAGTTATTCATTCCTACTTCTACAAATGAATGCATATTCAATTACTTATTTTCGAAATTCACCATTAATGAAATTCACTGAGTGTGATCATCATTTCTCGTACATTTAATTAAGTTATTGAGATAATCAGTAGCAAACAATTGTTCATCATTGAAATTAATGAATGACTTTATTGTAATGGCTTCAAATTAAATATTCAGCATTCCGAATGAAAATTGAACAGCTCAGGTATCACTATTTATCTGCATAAATTCAAGAAATCTAAATATCTGATATTATATATAAAAGTAACAGAGATACATCCTTTGAGTCCGCTGTAATGGATCAGTAACAATGCCAATACTTAAATCTTAATGTGGAATGGATAACTAAAAACTACTCTGTTTCATTTTCCTTTCTTTCAGGTTTTACTTTGGAAGAACTTATGAGGGTGCCCTCTGGAACGAGAAGAAAGTATCACGACGATGTAACAGTTATGGTGATCCTCCTCGGAAGTCAACAGAGGATGTCAACTGCATCGACATATTAAAATTTAGACGAATACTGTAATTCAGATCGATCAGGTACACTCTTTTCATATTAGCAGCTTTCAATGTGAATTACATGCAAAATGTATAGTTTACAATGATTCCACGATACTTTGGTATATAATTTCAATTCCTTTAGTTCATTCAAAGCAAGACTGAATTACATCTTGTTAATGATATAACAGTAAACCTTGATGTGTGTGTGTGACTGTTACATCCAAACCATGAAAAATACTGATGCATTTGCTTATCAATTAAGATTTCCTCATTAGAAAAAAAAAAGGAAAAAATGGATACACTTTTGTATAGTGCTGTTTTGTTTGTCAGACTTTTTACCTTTCCTAAAAGCTATGTCCACTAATTTTATGCTTCATATGCAAACACATTAATAGATCCATCAACAGAGATATGAACAGTAAGTGCACAATAAGGTTCATCTTTATCTTTTTCTGCTTTTTGTCTTGCAGAAAGTGCTTTTTTTTCTTTCCCTTCTGTGTAGATGTGCAGGTCTATGTGCTCCCAAAAGTTTGAGAATTTCCTCTGAACCATTGTGTTGGGGCATATAATGTTGGGCAATGGCATTGCCTTGCTTCATATGGAAAGGTGCACAAAAAGTTAGGGTTAGTAAGTGGGTGTCTTTATTGTAGGACAGATACTACTTATGATACCAACAAACACAATAGAACTCTATTTCTTCATGTAGGGCATCCTTCAATCAAATTGGAAATATACACACACACTATATTTGTGCCTTAATTCTTTGTAGTTTGTAGTAGTAGTAAATTAGTAATCTCTGTAGGACACTCACCTACAAATAATATAAACCCTACACCAGTCTAGTTCAGGAATATACCCTTAGACCTGTGAACCCATCCAGTCAACTTAGTCAAAGATAAGTCAATCCTGTCAAACCAAAACTTTTCTTTCCATCTTTCTTTATATTTATTATTGTTTTTAATAATTATCATGTTGATTTATTTCCTCTCTATCAGGTTACTCACATGCCCTAGAAACAGAAACAGGAGTCACCTGACATTCAAAGGGACATGTAGCTCTACTTTTTATATCATAAGGACACACAAGCTAATCCAAGACATGCAGTTAACCCTCCCCTTAATCCAAGAACCCTCTCAAACTCTAACTTTTGTCCTTTTTAGCTCAGGGAATATAACCTTAAACACATTCACTCATTTCTAGTTTTAGGACATCATTTCATTAGAGCATTCAATTAAGAAACTTAACTTAATTTCAAAACCATAACAGTTCAAAAACTTAACAAGAAAAATATAACCAAAAAAAAAAAAAAAACCAACATTTCAACCTCACATGATACTGCAAACACTTGCATTGTCTTCATCATAAACTTGGTGATATGTTTCCGGTGTCATCGCCGGAGAAGAGATCATTAGCGGCGGCGGCGGTGGTGGTGGTGCATAGTAACCACCGGAGAAAATATACCCATTGTGTTGCACTGGCATTGGATAATATGCTGCTGCACCATAACTAGCACTTGGATGCATTGTATTATAGCTCATTACATACGCCGGAGGTGGCGCCGCCGCCGCCGCTGGCGGCGGCGGTGGTGGTAGGTATATTGGCAAACTCATTCCTCCATTGCCAACACTAACTTTCTGTGCATTTTCAAGAACTCCTTGTTCTCCGGTGGCAGTGCCGGTATTGACATTGGCCTCAGGCTCTTTCTGATTCTTTTTCTTCTGTTTTGAGTTGCCTGAATCTTCCGTATTGGTTGGTGTTTCTCCGGTGATCTTGTTGGACTTCTTTGGTGGTTTTGAAGCATCTTCATTGGTGTTTTCATTCAACTCTGTGTCTTCATTCTTGTTCTTGCTCTTGTTCTTCTTCCCACCACCATTATTACCACCATTCTTGTTGTTATTGTTATTGTTGTTGTTGTTGGAGTTTGGAGTTGAGTTTTGATTGTTGTTGTTGGTGTTGTTGAGCTTGATTTGAGGCCATAACTCTGCATGCTTACCAGTTTTGAAGAGCTTTTTTATAAGAGTTTCAGCAGAAACATTGCCAGTGACAGTGACTTTGTGTAGTTGAGAGTCTATAGTGGTTTTGTAAACACCTGCAAAACAAGCCAAGAAAACAAAACAAACACAAATGAATCAAAGATTTTAGTGTGTAAAAAATTGTGTGTGTTTTGTTTACCATCAATGTTTTGAAGAGCTTTCTTGACTTGTTTCTTGCAACCTTCACAGTGGATTGAGACCTTCAAAATCAGAGTCTAGAAAACAATAACACAAAGATAAGTTTCCTTAGTTTCTTTGATATATATATATGAAGTGAGATTTAGAGAACTAATTGAAAGCTTGAATTTTTTACCTGGTATTTGAGTGGTTCTGTGGCTTCTCCATTTGTTGGTGAAGGTGTGGTTGCCATTAGAGAAAGAGAGAGAGAAAGATGGGGGAAAGAGAGGGTAGAGGTAAAGAGTGAAGTTAAGGGAGTGTAGGTGAGAGTAAGGAGATGAGAGGACTGTTTTCACTACTACATTTATTTATCAAGTTGGTTGGGACAAGGAAGGGCTAATAATTATCAGAGCCATTCAATATTTGGTTATGTTTTTTAGTTCATTGATTCTGTTCCTAAAATGATGGGACTGTTTGAGTTGGTGAGTTTGAGGACAAAAGATTATGATATATATATATATATATATAAAAATTCTAGATTTTTTTTATTCCTTCTAAATTATAAAAGTGTTTTATTTTATTTTTTTAATTTTATTTTAATATTTATTTAACAGCTAATATGACTAGCAATATTTTATTTTATTTTTTAACTCAAAATATTGAATTTAGATCATTTAATTTATTCATATTTATCACAGATATATATATATATATATATAAAACAAAATTCTAATGCTTTGTGATGTTAGTAACCTTTTTTTGTCTTAATTATTTTTTTAAATATAGTTGTGTGGTAGTTGATATGGCATATCTTGCCATGTCAATTTTTTTATTTTTAATTATAATTATGTGGGAGATGATGTGGCACACTTTGCCACATGTAATAAGAAACGAATTTTTTCAAAGTTAAAAAATTATTAAAAAAAAAGTTATATTTTACTTGGGATTAAGCTCAACAAACATTCATTGAAAATTTAAGTGGCATTAGTGGCTTCAAATTTTTTTTCTTTTGAGTTGGAGATTTTTCAATTCAATTGTATCATAATCAAATGATGGTTTCTTGGTATCTTCTTTTTGGAGCTGAACCTCACAGTAATATGTAGCTTTAATCCTGTTTAAAGAGATAAGGTTGGGAATAATTAAATTAATTCCCAGTCAAACATAATAGTAAGTTTTTCTTTTTTAAGAAAAAAATTAATTAATTTTTCAAAGTCATTAACTGAATTGTTAACTTAATTATTGAGTTTTTTTTTAACAATGTGGATAAGGTATCAAAATACGAATACACCTCACCACAATCATGGAGCAGAAGAAACTAAACTCTCAATTTTTAGGATAAGAATTAAATGTCAGAAACTTTATTATTGAGTAAATCAATACATATTTTAAATGGATACATACCAACTTTAGAGATTAAATATATAACATTAATTCCATCATCATATTTGCACCCTTTCATTTAGTACTCTTTTTGGATCTATTGACCAAATTGATGATAGAATTATTACTATATGGAATCTCTGCCATTAATGATGCAGTTTAATTACAAATAGAAATTGCAAATAATAATAATAATAATAAAAGACACTTGAAAGAAGTAGTACTTTGCCAGCACAAAGATTGAAAACAGACCCAAAAATTTTGAAAATTAAAAAATGGGGAGGGAGTTGGAAAATGGAATACCAGAGGCAGAGAGGTAGGTGAGAGGACATTGTAAGTAATTCCTCTCTCTCTCTCTCTCTCTCTCTCTCTCTCTCTCTTTCTTATTTGATGCCCCAAAAAGAGTTTCACATGCACCATAATTATCACCAAACTATTCAACATCAATGTGTACTTTTGTGTTTTTATAGCATCAAAGTGACAAAAGAATAGGGGAATCAATTGGGTGGAGATTTTTTTTTCCTTCTGTTATTTTTTTTTTTCTCTCAGATGATGTAAATTTCTATTTTTTTTTATTTTTTTGAAGGAAGAAAGAAAAAAAAAAATACTGCATAAAGCTGTGACACCCTCTTCTACTACTCTTCAGTCCTTCCTTTTCATTAATGAGTGATTTCACCCATTTTGCATCTTCACTCACTGCAATTGGCCACCTCTTCTTTTCTTTCTCTATCTCTACTTCTCTCTCTCTCTTTCTCACTCTGTCTGTGAAATTGTAAGGACTGGTGCATTAATTGCTCTCATTGGGAGTGTAGATGATGAATGGCTCCATTGTCATTGGGTCAATTTAGTCATTATTCTGGTTTTCTAAGATTATGTGTTAAGGCTCCAATATCATGTTTATATCTTGCATCAGATATAATATTATTTATTTATTTATTTGAGAATTAAGATTCCAAAACTTAGACGAAGTAATGGGTAAAATACACTATGTAATCCCTCTAATATAGTTAATTTATTATTTTAGTCTTTCTAATATAATTTGTCCATAAAAAATTCTTCTATTTTAACATTTAAAAAATATACACCCTTTGCTCTAATATAATTTATCTCTAATAGATCACTCTATTTTAATAAAAAATATAAATCCCAAATGTTAAAATAAAGAAACCTCCCACTATTAAAAGAATTAAATTGAGAGATTGACTATACTAAAAGAATTAAATAGAATATTCTACTAAAATAATGGAATACCACCTACCTTATTACAAGATGATTGTTTTAAATATTTATTTAATAATTATAAAAAATAAAGCACAACCCAAGCCAATTGCTACCATTTCTAGCACTGAAAGAAACCCACAATAAAAGATGTTTTTTCATAACCAAGCCATCATTCCTTTATCTAACACCTAATATCTATGTTTGAACAAAAAAAAAAAAAAAAAATACTAATTCTTGGGCATGCAACCTAAGCCTACGTAGATATATTGATTGATAATTATTAAACTTCTAAGATTAGATTGAGCTATAAATTATTTTGAAGGTGAAGTGGCCTATGATATAGTCATTTCATATAGAGTACAACACACTCATGGGATGGTCATGGTGGAGTAAGAAGTGACTCCACTTAGCCTATGTGTTATCTAATACCCATTTGAATGATGTTGAGTGAAATGATAATAAGGTACTTGGCTTATTGCTCTTGAACCTTATATATCTAGTGGAATATGATTTGTTTGGCATGCAGGTCCCTCCCTCACATTGCAGTCACACTGAAGTGAGGTAACCCCACTCAAGGACTACTATTTGGCTGCTAACTTGTGATACTATCTTACTTTATGGACTCTGTTTTTCTGTAAGACTTGTCAATCTGGTACTGCTAATGTGTCTCTTCAAAATACATCAAAATAATTTAAAAAAAGGATTTTATATGTTTAAAAATTATACTTATACTCTCTCCAAATTTAATGTATACAAACTAACTAAATCAAACTGTAATTTTTTTTGTTTATTGCTTAGAACTAGAACCCTATTTTTTTTAAAAAAAAAAGAATGTGTTAAAAAATTAAAATGTATAATCTATGGAAGTATATTTACAATCTTAGATGTTTATACATGTATAGGTAGAGGGGATTAAGAAAATGACAGCTTACTTATGCTCCATCTATTATTAAGAGAGAATAGGTAATTAGCTTTTCATGAAGATATAATTGTAAATTTAATATTTTAAAAAGGAATATATGTAAAAAAAAAAAAACTCTTCATATTATAAATGGTAGATATCATTTGCTTATTGCAAATAAACTTAAGGAAAATATAAGCATACTATACAAGTTATCAACTACATAAACATAAATCATTTGTTGCACAAAAACAAACAGTCCATCTGGCTAATTCAAACTATGTCTGTTTTAAAGATGACATAATTGAACACAGAACAGGGAAAACAATGTACCTTGTGCTGATAAGGTTCTCTGTTGACAATGAGTTGCACTCATTTTCCATTTGCTAACATCAACCCACTTCACCACTATGAAAGGTTTTTTTTTTTTTTTTTTGGTGGATTATTCTGTCATATAAAAGAAAAAAATATTGCAAATTGCATCAAGAACATGTTATTTTGACACTACAACAAAACCAACCACCAAGCTTTTCAAAAGATAAAGGAAGACTGGGACATGCTAGCACTTAAAATTGAATGGCAAACATATCAAGATCATTACAGTAGATATCTCATCTCTTTGTATTTGTGCATGATATACAATTGAATGTTGGTGCAAGTAGTATTAATAAGTGTCCCCTCAACTCCTTATTGCTAAGTCTCATAAATGTATAAGTTCCATCAAAGTTGCGGCTCCCATGATATGGAAATGATCAGGTAGAGAAAAGGATGACTGCTGCTGTTAATTATGCAACTGAGTTTGACTTTATGAAAGAATGATAATAGTTAAGCTCAAGCTTCATCTGTTACTCACTGGAGTAACAAAGCAAACATAGTTATGCATCTGTTGGAGTGTGATACTAATACCATGGCCTTGAAACTGAATGTTTTCAATTTATAAGCCTTCTTTTTTAACGCTATTTACTAAAAGACATAAAATACAATTGAGAATTTAAGTTACCAGGATCAACTAAGGAGAGATTTATTTGGAGTTCTCTGTAGGTGAACTTTGTGCTTCATTTGCATCTTGAGTTCCAGTCCTTTTAGAATGTTCAGATGGATCCTCCATCTGCTAGAAAAAGAGAAATTTCAGTTACAGATAGAAAAAGTTACAGTCAACAAAACCCAAAATAATTAAAAAGTAACACTTAAATCTCTAACACACTTCGGTAATGAGATATTGAGTACTGGAAAGTGTAAATAAAATGCGAACATAAGGCCAGCATATCATGCAAAATTTATAGCTGGAAAAGATAACCACCACTTCAATGATGCAAATCAAGTGTCAAATAGTTGATAGTATGGCCATTGAATAATCAGTATTTAAAACAGAATCATAATCCACAAACATACATCTAGTGCAACCAGAAAAATAACAAGGAACAACATGATTAACAAAACAATAGATCAATTACCCCCAAGTTTCTTAGACTATCACTGACATCCTCTTGTTGCTTCTGAAGGGTGGTCCTGAGTTCCTTGAATCCCTAAACACAATCACAGGTCAAGATATAAACAGGCATATCTCTCAGAAAATAAATTAGAGGATAAGATATTACTGATCTTAGTTGATCCAATTCACTATTGAGTGACTCCTTCATTGTTTTAAGCTCCTGCACAGGATACGAAGATAAGTTTCATGTACTGAATATATCTCATCACTGAAATTAGATGGATCTGTGCTGCGAAATTGCCATGAAAATTAGAAATCTTGTTTGATATGGTTAAAGAAAAGCAAAGATTGAAGAACAGGAGAAAAATCAAACATAGCACAGACAAATACTGAAAAAGAAAAAAAGTAAAATATCTGGAAGATAATCTTGGAAAAAAATAATCTGCTACCACATATAAAGAATGACTTCTTTATCCATTCAAGAATTGCTATGCTGGTCATTTCAGGAGAGATTAGCTTGGGTTTCTGCAATTAATTCCAGCGAGAACTCTCAGATGGATTTCTATTAAGACTTGACCTCTAGGGCCAAAATAAAAAATCCACAACATTCATTATGATCAGCATTAATTGCATTCATCTATAATCAACTTCTATGGGCATGTATCAACTTACACTAACTAAGAATACAAACAGGACATATACTCAACATGGTATTTACCCAATAATTTTAGTAACCAATATTCCTATTAGAATCAAAATGGTTCAATTTAGACAGATAGATGTAAAAACAGTAAATCAAAAGGAAATCAAATGGTGGGGTTCAGATCCTGCAACATGTTAGACAAAGAACACTTACATCTTTGTAGGTTGCAACTTGTTTATCAAGTGTTATACTCCAGTTTTTCATATCCTGAAATATTACACACAGATGTTATCAAAAAAGGAAAAAAAAAAATCTGTTTAACCAAAAACAAAGAGCGAAGAAGATCAATATAGAGAGGGTGTTACTTCTCTAAGCTTTTGGAGTCTGCTTAATAGCTCGGATTGCGATTCATTCAATTCCTAACAAGAAAACAGAATCCATGAGCAACAAAAACCACAGCAAACTCTTAAGCTAATTCATTTATCTCACTGCAAACTTCGCTCCAATCTCTTGTAGATCCTCCTTCTCATCAGGACTAATCTGTGAGAATTGAACTTCAATCATAAAATCAAGAAAAAAAAAAAAATCAAATCTAAAGAACTAACTAAATAAATAAGTAAGAATAATCCAGCGCATTTCCACTTTCAAATCGGGGATTGAAGTTGATAAAAATCAAGAGAAACACTCATCTCACCTTGATCTCCAAACCGATCAACTTTGGACCATCCCTTTCCTCAATGGTAAGGACCTAAGAAACCAGATTCAGATCAAAACAAGAGCCAAAGAACTCATCAACAAGATCGGAGATGAGAATGGAGATGAGACATACCTGATCTGAGGATGGCAAAGCTGGGTCGGAATCCGCCATTGGAGATGGAATTCTTGAATTAGGGCTTCTTCTGCTTCGAACTGGGGAAGAGATGATGAAGAGTGGGGAGAGGGTTGATTTGAATTGATAAATGAGAAAATTGGCGGACTAAACGAATTTAACGAGAGATTTTGCGAATTAGCCCCTTAATTTTTTTATTTCACCTGCAACCCCTTTGAAAATGTGATAATTAAACAAAAAACACCAGAGAACTCTAAGTCGAGAGCCAAAGGTCTTAAGCGTGTGTGAGAAAATCCAAAGTTACTCCCCCGAGTGCGTATTGAGCGCCAAAGGTCTTTAGGGCGTGTTTGGTTCGCCGAAGTGGAAGTCGAAGTGATGGAGATGAGAACTGATGTGATACTTCCATTTGTTTGATTCACTAAAGTGATCACTTCCAAAACATTTCACTTCACTATTTGACTTCGGGAAAAATTTTGGTCAAAGTCCACTTCGGCATTTCACTTCAGTTACTAGGTTTTATGTGGATGATTAAAATAATCCTTATTTATTTATTTATTTATGTTTTACTATTTCTTTTATTTTTTATTTTTTATTTTTTTCTCTATTATTGTTTATAAAAAAATATTTTTAAAAATTATTATGATAAATAATTATAATATCAACCCAATAATTACAAAGAGGTAATTTCACCTAAAATGAAGTGGTGATTAGAATCTCATTTCTACCATTTCTTAAATTTTCATTTTCACTAATTTTTAAAAAAAAATTGCTAATGATTTGACACTTTCCGTTTCAACCAAACACATAGAACTGAACACTTCAACATGAAGTGATGTGATTCCGTCACTTCAGCCGACTATTTCTGAACCACACACCCCTTGTGTGGGAGAAAATCCAAAGTTACCCTGCGGGGTGCGCATTGAGTTATTAACTTTGAGTCTGTGTGTACACACACCCCTTTAACCAAAATGCTGATCAAGTGGGAATTAAGTTTAATGATCCACAGTGGTTTATCCACCATGAAAAATAAAAAAATAAAAGTTTACCCCTTGCGTTTTTAATATCAATTGCACCATAGCAACCTAGTTTTTAGTGAAATTAAAACATTAAAAATGGGGCGGATGTGCATTTCCATGCATCCGCAGCATGATACTGAAAAATAAAGCACTTATTTTTCACACTAGTCCATAAGTTCTCTAATTTTATTTGTAGCATCATATGGGTGCCGCAGAGGTGAAGGTAAAACCTTACAGGGACTTCCTCATAATTTTCATACATAAACCAAAAGGATTTAACTAACAAACTCTTTAATCAAATATTATTGAAGCTTATAGATCTGCCAGAAACACTCACATGATGCATCATCAACCAAAGATAATCGCCATCCACGTACATGTAACGATCGTTAACTTGTTAGTACTCCAATATACAGCGGTTTCGCGCAGACGATGAACCGCAACACTTCTGCTACCATACATTAATATTACATGATGAACTAAGTCAGAAAAATTAAAATGAAATGTACAACAAACGCTATTCACAGTTTCCTCAGCAAACAAAACTCCAAATACATTTTTTTGAACTTTTCACTGTGCAATAAGGATGATTCCTGTGCCCAATATAGCAAAATCGTTATAGTATTATCCAAGAAACAAGCCTTGCTTCAATCCATAGCAGCTCGGCCTTGCCCTCGAGGCATTTTCTTCGACCCCGCTGTAACAAGAAGAGAAATTTATAATCTTTCCGGAGAAAAAGAAGATGGATACATACTGTGAATGGAAAACCAGTGAGAATACTTACAATCTTCAACATCCTTCAACTTGTAGTAATGAGGTGCAATTTCCACCAACCAGTCTGGTTTCAATTCGGTAACCTGCATTGATTTTGAATGATTCGAATATTATAAGCCTTTTATGGATCATAGGAAGCACAAGCTTTGATGTTGTCACAGAATTCATTTGTAGCAAGTTACCTGGCGCATGTACTCTTTGGCAGTAAGCACGAGTTCATGATAAATGACCCATCGTGGAAGCACCTAAAAGAAAAAAAAAATGATGAAACCCATGAGAATCATAATTGTATAACAATCCACACAATGTTAAAATACACATGAGTTAAAAACAAGGATTAAGACAGGTTGGGTAAAATGGAGAGGAGTTCCTGGAGTTATATGTGATCATAAAATACCTCTTAGATTGGAAAAAGTAAGCATTATAAAACGGTAGTTAGACCACCTATGATGTGTGAGTCAAAATGTTGAAGTTTTTACTCAAATATGAGCATAGAAAAGAATGTTGAGATGGATGCCAGCCGTTACTAGGAAGAACTGATTAAGAAATGAATTTATTCGAAATAGATAGATAGTAGCACATGTTATTGACAACTTAGAGAAAGAATCTGTTAAGATGGTAGGCAAATGTCCTTAGACATGCCGCGGATGCCTCCATAAGAAAATTGAAAAGCAGTCCAATTACAAGGTTGTAGAAAAGAGAGGTGGACCTAAAACTGTTTAGTAGAAACTTTGCGTAATAATAAGTCTGTGTTTGGTTTATCAAGTCCTTTAACCTTCAATAGAGCAACGTGGAAAAGGGTTCATGTAGCTAACACCAAATAGTTGGGACTATTGGCTTGTTGTTGTTATTGTTGTATATATGAGTGATCATAAGTGTTAACAAAATTGGTGCAAAGTTTGAGTTACATTAATTTAATTTCTACAAGCTTGTTCTACATAGAATAACAAGCTTTGAATTTCACGTTTAAAACAAGGTATGATACACTTAGTCTTTTCCTTAAATCTACCAAGACATTCCATAATATAAATAAATAAATAAAAATCACAGGTTACGTAGATGTATAACAATTTACAAAGCAACGATAGATAGATTGTTTACCTGCGCTAGACCAGAACTGGGGTGTATGTATACTGTTTGGGGATTTTTTACAGTTTTATATGCTCCAGTTTTTTGCAGCCTTGCTGAATGATGGAAAAAACCTGAAAGGAACTCAAGAAGGTTGAAGCTCTATAGTAAATAACAGCAAGATAAAGCCGAAATGAACAAGAAAACATTTTCACCTGAAGTGATAGCCTTCTTTACTGCATCCAAATCATTGGGACTTGCGGTGATTTCAATCTCAACTCTTTCCAAGAGACCCTCCAGCTGGTCTCTGATATCCCTAGCCCGTTTCATACTCCGAACCTGAGATAGCATGCGGCATGAACACATATACAGCAAGCGCCAACTCATGGCAGTAGACTGAAAAGAACTGTGACAACTATTAAATTCATTTTAATTTATCAAAATAGTACCTGTATGTAGTTTTCATAGCACCATTGGGTGGAGAAATTAGTTTCTTTCCAAGAATTGTAGACCTGAAATCACAACATCAAACAAGATCAGGAATTATACAGTATAAGAAGCTATCATAACTTGGTCTATAAGCAGATGTAATGTGAAAATATACAAAAATAATGAGAGAATACATTCAGTAGTGCAATATGGTCCCCAACATTTCCTGTGTGGAAATTTAGCCTTGCATTGTCTGCATGAACTTGTTTATCCTTTGGTCGGTAGAATATCGAATTTCCCACAGACAACATTGCAGCAATTGAAATAATCTCATCAGAACATTTGTATTTGTCTGATGCAACAATCATCTTGGAAAGCATGGGATCCAAAGGAAACTCTGCCATCCTTCTCCCAACCATGGTCAATTCTCCCTTACTATTTAATGCACTAAGAGCAAATAGTAGCTCAAGGGCTTTCAGTATTGCCTCGGAGGGAGGTGGATCCATGAAATCAAAATTCACCAGGTCGTGAATCCCCAGGCTCTTCAGAGTAAGTACAACATTAGCAAGGTTGGTTCTCTGTATTTCTGGTACAGTGTTGTCTTCAAGGTCATGGTGGTAATTATATGCTGTATACAAACGAAAGCATTTTCCAGGTCCAGTACGTCCAGACCTACCGGCTCTTTGCATTGCAGAAGCCTTTGAGATTGGATTGATCTGCAAGGACTCCATACCTGTCCTTGGATTATATGATTTGATCTTGCAGAATCCAGGGTCAACAACATATTTAATACCATCAATTGTCAGTGATGTTTCGGCTATGTTTGTCGCCAAAACAACCTTGCGAGCTCCCTCTGGTGTTGGTTCAAAGATTTTGGCCTGAAGCTCCGTTGGAAGATTAGCATAGATTGGGCATATAATAAGCTCTGCTATCTTTGTACCTAAACCCCTTGTCCGATGCTTCAGTATCTCATCAACTGTTTCTATTTCCTCCTGTCCAGTGAGAAATACAAGAATGTCACCAGGTGGTTGTGTCACATGAATTTGAAGAACAGTGACTATGGCTGCATCAATGTAATCTGCTTCAGGCGCCTTTGTGAAATGTATATCAACAGGAAACCGCCTTCCTGGTATTTTAAAAATCGGGGCTGAGTCAAAGTAATCACTGAACTTCTCAGCATCAAGTGTTGCACTAGATATAAGCAATTTGAGATCTTTCCGGAAACGAGAAATATCCTATCAAGAATATACAACAAAAAGTGAGACTAACTTGAATACAAATTTACAGAATACAGCTAAATATGAATCTGCTAAGGCAAACTCATCCAGATCTTTTAATCGAGAATTCAGCTTACCTTCACTAAACCAAATAAAATGTCTGTTGAGAGTGTTCTCTCGTGTGCCTCATCCACCATCACAACACTAAGGATGTTAAACAAAAAGTTAGATACATAAAAACGAAAAATACAATTGTGATAACCAAGTGTCTCCTAAATTTGAAATCCACCTGTAACTGGCCAAGTCAGGCTCACCAAGGAATTCACGCAACAACATCCCATCTGTCATATATTTCAGAATAGTTTTCTCTGAAGTACAATCTTCAAACCGAATGGAATAGCCAACCTGCATGTCCACAACATACAGGAAGCAGATGATAATGAATGAACCATATCATAATCAACTAGTTGTGAAAAAAGAATATTTGCACAACTGCAGGTGGACAGGAAACCAAGGGGCTAAACAGACACACCTCATGACCTAGTTTCACACCCATCTCCTGTGACACTCGTGCAGCAACACTCATGGCTGCAACACGTCGCGGTTGTGTGCATCCAACCTACAATAGGTTAATAAGGTCAACAACATGCAACTGAACTCTGACTTAAGAAAAATCTGAACTAAAATCTTTTCCTTGTCACAAGTATAAGGGGCAGGAAAAATTCAGAATATAGGGCAGAATCAGGCAATTCACCAGGATTCAGAGAACAGTTTGGGAAACTCTAATCTAAAAACTACAAATATTTTTACAAAAATGCAATGTTTAAGTAAATAGATGAGTAATTCATAAAAATACAAAATTCCGGAAACTTTTGGAAACCCAAATAATATATAGAGCAATTACAAAAACTTCATGAAATTCATGCAATGAAAAATAAGGAGAATTCAGGGACTATTCCATTTATGGACCTACGGTCTCTTTTAGAAGCACATGTTACATTCAACACAGGAAAACATAGTATGGGCAGTAAAGGATTATAAGTAAAATGCACAGATTCCCATCACAAGGTTTTAAGAGACACACAAAACATAGATTCCGAAACAAGCAAAGATGTACAAAACCTTGCCAATTATTCTTCTAGTCAGTAACTTGTGGTTCTAAAAAAAAATAAAAGTATGATATCAAATTCTTCATGCAATACCTTCCCATGTTTTGTATACCCAGCTTCATGAAGGTATTGAGGTATCTGAGTAGTCTTTCCAGAGCCAGTCTCTCCAACAATTACAAGGACCTAATACAAAAGAAAAAAAAAATTAACCTGTCAGAGCACAAATGTTGGATATTGCCACCTAGTGGCATGTACCACAGACTACCATATCACCATAGACAAACAAGGGCTCATCTTCCTTTACCAAAGTCCAGCATTTATCCCCTAATGGATACCCCACAACTATCATTTAATATGTCTAACATTATTGTGCACAACTTTTTTTAATCTTATACTAATGATATAGATCAGTAAAGGTCCATTGGTTTTAAATAATTTACAGCCATAGATTTTTTTCACAGCTTCAGTTTGTTGCAACAAGCATGAATAGGGCTGTACAATGCACATAAAAATTAGAACATATGGATAATAGAACCCACTATTGGTATAACTCAGCACAAGCACAACTTCGAAACCGAGAGAGAACACCAAAGTCACTATTGGCCAAGTCTTTGACTTCATGTACACTACAAAAAATATAGACCAGTATAAATTGATGTTTGCCATTTTGTTCATTTTATAGAATAGAAGGTGAAAGGCAGTCAAAAGAGGGTTTTGGAGATTCTTCAAAGAACGCATGGGTTACAAATCTAGATGAAATTCCAGCGCTACTTATGATTGATATCCAAGCCTGTATAACTCAAGTATCAATTGTCTAAGTTTTAGCAATCTACTAGCAGAAAAACAAAATAGTGAGTAAGGGCCGCAATCTCTTCCAATCAATGATAACTCCCGTTATTGCAATGCAGAAATAACGTGAGAGTCCACATGCAGCTAATTGTTTGCAATGGCCTTAGACAAGCAAATAAAATTATCCACTGAATGCTGCTCAAACATGGAATATGCAGGAAAAAAATTGAAGAATAACATGAAAGCAATATCTGGGAAATTATGGACAGACGAGAACAATTACTAGTTCCAAAAGGAAATAGAACCAAACCAGTACAAAAATATACTGACCTGATGATCATTAACAGCCCTGGAGTAGTTCTTCGCGATAAGGATAGATGGGCAAGGTCTTCCTATCATCCTGAGCAAGCACGAGAGAACATCAAAATGTAACACATTTTTGCAACTCAAACTGACACTGAAACCATGGTTGTTTCTTTAAACAAAAGCAAGTAAAGCCACAAAACCCACATAAGCAATGGAAAATTTTGCAAGCCAAAAGTTGTTAAAGACGTCATACTTGAATCTTTTGGAGTGCAGATTTTGCAGCAACATCTTCAGGAGTCTCGCCATCCAGTGCATCTTCATACTGCTTGAATACATATCTAAGATCAGAACAGCATTCAGGAGATAACAACCACAGCAAATGTAAGAATCAAGGAAAAAAATGTTTTATGTCTTTCCACCTGGACACCATCCATAACAGATTCCTTGATGAAGTCAATCCCATCCTCAAAAACATACCTAAATGAATAGCCCCAAAGAAAAATGCTCCTGTCAGTAATTATCAAGAGATAAAAACGCATATGCTTGAAAGAATAAAAAAGTTTATGCTGATAAACTGTGCCAAAACCCAAATTATGTTAAAAGAGACATAAAATGTGATTACATGGAAAATAAACAGGCAAAAGACACAAAACGCATCATGGTGATAGGAAAACAAAGAATAAAATAGTATGTGAAACTCACTGATAATCATCCACTGCTTGTTTTTTGTTCTTAGAGCCAAACTTTAGGGTTGCCTTACCTGCAATAACAGAAATTATTACTTTGGCTTGTCCAAAATATAAAACTGTTTAACAATGAGAAAAAAGACTAGCCATAGATAATACCAATTTGGTGTTCTTCCCATGCTTCTTGTTCTGCAAACGGATTCATTTTATCACCCACAGCAGAATCCCTGATTGAAGAACGGGATTATTCAGAAACATTCTAGAACAAATGTAAATCAATAGCATGTAACTAAATTGAGTTACATATACCATACAGACAAACACAAAGGATAAGAATGGTGCCAAAAAAAAGAGAGAGAGAGAAAAAAATAAAAAAGGGGTATGTTTCTGGTAAGGTGAAGAAGGCAATCACTATATCAAGTTCACTCACTTGTACCGCTGCACAGCTGCAGCAAATCTTTTCTCTTGATTTACACCCCCCTCTTGATCATATGCCTCAGGCATCCTATACTGCCCTTGTTTTATCATGAGAAACAAAATGTTGTTATGATCATATAAATAAACAAAAAGGCCTTAACATGTAGAAATTCCACAAAGATAACAATTAATATAAACAATAATATAAAAAATAAGCAATGTACAATATCAAATTATAAGGTTTTCTTATTTACAACATAAAAAATATAGCTATTACTAATCATCCACTGATGTTTAGAATGAAAAACCAAATCATTAATTGCATAATCATATTACGAAATATTACCAATTACCACTTTACTACATAAAAAATTTATTTATAACTCAACAAAGTCCCCTGTGAATTCTCATAAAATATATATAGAAAAAAAACCTTTTGAATCAGAAATGAAGTGCAGGTGGCATAGTTCGGGATATACTAAAGAGAAACAATCTAAAGTCCTTTTAACACCCAATTATAGCGAGCAATACACTTTCCTTACGAACTGAGTAACAGGAGATGGAAATGATACAGAAATTTATTCCTCATCAATATAATATCAGACATACTACACAAAAATATAAAACCATCAGAAGATCATTCCATGCAGCAGCGCCAGCCAGTGGGATGCAACAGGAAAAGAGATTATGGGGAAAATTTGCCAAAATAACAGAGTAGAAATTGTTGCAAAATAATGAACATAAAAGGAGTAATAACTATATGAACAAAGAGGAGATATTCATTACCTCATCAATATCATCTAGATTTTCTACATGCTCTTTTGCAAGCTCAAAAATTTGTTTCTTGTACCTATAAACAATTAACCAACCAAACGTAAACAAATTAATCAGATGCACATAATGGAGTGTATCACCAAAAGAAAATGAAGAAGAAGAATGTGAAGATATAAGAAAAGGTGGTCAAATAGGTAAAATGAAAATAAAAAAATAAATGCAACTCTCTAATTTAAAGATAAAAGTGAATGCAGTATATCATTACCTAAATTCACGCTCTTCTGCTTCTGTCAACTTAACACCCTCAAAGAGATACTCATGGTCTATAATATCATCCCTGGGATGGGCAAGTCATTTTAAAAATTTAGGCATTATTTAAGAAAAATCAATGGGTTAAAGAATTTGTATTGATACAAAACTGCAACATATGATGAAAGAATAATTTACAGAAAGTACACCATACCGCAGCTCCAAAAGCTTCTTCTCTCGCCTTTTCTGTAAATACATTTGTCTCGACACCACTCTGATACATCAATAAAACAAGATATAGCCATAATTCAGGCTTGTATAAAAATGCTTGTACAAATAATAAGCTGAGGTGAGTTATTCACAGGAGCAACAAGTCTATTTATTGAAAAAAAGCTTACTTATTCATTAACACATATAAACCCCTGATGTGATTATTTTGGACAAACCTGAGATGCCAGGAGTATAGGGAACTTACACAAAGCAATTCCACTAGGAAGCTTGGATAAACTCGAATCAAATATATTTCCTTTGCATGATTGTAATTTAGGTCATTACTCTTTATAAACTAATGCAAGGTGAGGGAGAATTACATTTCAAGTAAGAGAGACTTACATTTTTAGTATCCCTCAATCTAATAGGAATTAAAGAGATAATGGGTTCAGATGGTAGTAATTTGGTATTCCAACTTGTGAACCAAACATCCAGCCAATAACTTCCACAAACATTAGGGGTGTATTCGGTTGGGGGTTAGATGGTAAAGTTAAGATTTAAAAGCTTGAAATTGTTTTAAGGAGAAAACTTTTAAATAGAATTGACCCAACTTTGACTTAATTATTAATAATCAAAATAAATATCTTAAAATTAAAATTTTACCTTTTTAAGTAATAGTAGTTGTTTATTAATAGTGACAATTTTTAAAATTAATTATCAAATATATTTATTTGAATGAAAAAATCTTGTAGAAAAAGCTGGGTGGGGTAACCTGTTGGTGTTTGGTTGGAAACTTAGGGTGAACTTGGGACACCTTGGGGTAACCCAACAACCAAATATAGCATAGAGACTTGCAAAACACATCTTTTTCTTTTACATTAAAACCACATGTGGGCATTTGACAATTTTAAATTTTAAGTTGGCCATCTTCCAGGACCAGAACATCTAACGCAACCATTTCTTTAAGGTGATCTAACACCATATGGGAAAGAAACTTCTAATAAACATTAAAAACTAGGTTTCATGAGAAAGAACCTTAGATCTGAAGTGTCATCTTCCTCCATAGCTGCAGATCTTCGAATCATCTCCTCTGCAGCAGCAATAACTAACTGGTAAGTATTTATCCGAAAGCCACATAAAAACAGACATCATGAAAACCTCACCTTCCTCCTTCTTCGAAACCTTGGGTTCCATCAACTATTGAAGAAGCACAAAGACAATTAAAAGAATAGTCACATCAATCAGGATCAAGAAATCAACGACACGTCTTGTTAAAGAAAGGAACAAAAATGAACAAACAAATAAATTGCATGATAAGATCAAAAGAAGTTGAGGGCTTCATTTGGCCACTAAACTTCTTATGCATTTTTCTACTCTAAAGCGTTCAATTTTGATTAGCATTAGTGATGAACTCAACACTGCCTAATTACTTGGATAATTATGTCTCTGTTTTGAGTTTTTTTCTTTTCTTTTTTAATTGTTTTGAATTAGTTAGTGATAAGTTTATTTGGAATAAATTATCCTTCAAATAGAATTAAAATCTTTCCATCTAGGAGTTTAGCCGCATGAGGAGGTACGTTTAATTTATTCTAATCACAGCTCAATTAGAGAGAGCTATTAAATAGATTCTTGTGAGGGAGAGACTAGCATTCCTTGATAGCAAGAGACTATCCATATCTTACCTTAGTTCTGTCAGGGAAAATTCAGCAAGCTTTAATCAAGGGTCTGTGAATTGGGCGGCACCAATCAGAAGGTTAAAGATATAGACATGGTAAAAGTGCTTTGGTGTATGAGACTAGTTTGAAAGGTAAACAAACATTACAACCTTTAGAACATCACCCACAAAAAGAAAAAAAAGAAAAAAAAGAAGAAAAAAAAAGAGCATTCAAAATCTATCTGAAATAATTGTATGAACCGTGAGGTGACAAAGAAAGGATTCAACTTTATTATAAAAAAATGAACAAGGTAAGCTGGCTCTTGATAAGCTTGAAAATAGGTTATTAGATATATCTTGGTAACAAGCTTAGAAACTTCTTCCAAAATATTACAAACTAAGGAACATGTGTGCCTAAAGTTGGACTGATATTTTTATATTTAGACAAGGAATTATTCAGAAGCAGATACTTGTTTTTGTCATGATTATTCTAATAGGATAGTCAATGATTCCTAAGGTAAAATCCATCTTATTCTTTGAGCCATTACAATCCACTCTTGCCATTTAGACCAAGATGGTTGTGGTAATCACTAAATCAACACTGTTGAAGAACAAATTATACTTATTTTTCAACAACTAAAACATATGTTACTTTTCTTCTAAACAGAGAATTTGGTTATATTGAACTGCCTCTAGTCTTCCACATATGCACTCATATTCTATCTTCGACCAAAGAAGGGATCAACATGATAAGTTAAAAAATAAAAATAAAATTGAACTTCATTTGTCATTGAAATACCTTCCGAGTTCCAGCTGCATCTCTTTCTCTAATATTTCGTTCCAGTCGCTCTCTCTCTTCTTGATCACGTATTCTAGCTGCTTCTGACTGCAGAAGGCAAAAAAAAAATATATTAATTTAGATAAAGGCAATGGTACTTGCATTTTAAGACCATCAAAATTAAAAATGATCAAGTAACATAGCATAATAATCAGCAGAAAATATCAATTTAAAGGAAAGGCAACAGATAAAATACTCCTCAATCAATATAGTAAATCTTCAAAAAGACCAGGTAGTGGGGTCACCCCAGGTTACCCCAAGGCGCTGACCATACACCCCAAAGTTATCATGCTAACATTTTTTGGTAAAGTTTAATTATTTAAATAACTTTCTTCATTAATTAATTAAAAAATATTAATATTAATTTAAAAAACAATCAATAAATTTTAAATTGCAAAACAAATATTTGTTTTGATTAGTATTAATTAAGTCAAAATTTGGTGAATTCTAAATAAAACCTGCAAAACCATTTCAGGCTTCCAAACTTTTAAGCCCTGCCATTCTAACCTACAACCAAACATACAGTTGTTGTCAGTGCAAACAGGATTATCCCAACAAACTACAATCATACTCACAAGACAGCGCCCTAAGGGCAAATTGCCATCTACATAATATCTTCGCTTGTGATTATACTACATGTACAATGCTTTATAAGCACATAAGCAGATACTTTAGCTTTCTATAGTGCTTTTGAGCTTTTAAACATTGATCAAACAGATAATATGCAAACCCTGTAGCATTGAGGAAAAAGTATAATTTGTCTTTACATACTATGAATTGGCACACAGTCAACTTAACTCTGACAATTCTTCTATAAAACAAGTTTCCAAGTAAAAACAATTAAATAAATAACTTAAATGAACCACCAAATACATTATCATATAATAGTACACTTTCAATCACAACAAAATAATCAACGCAAAAATAAATAATATACGGTACCTCACTGTCATCATCGCCATCATCAACCTCAGAAGTACGGCTTCGAACTTGGCGCCCAACATCTTTGGATGTAGTCACCTAATGTATAGCATAAATCAAAAGAAAATCAAGTATCTGACAACATAGGACTGAATGACTGCTTACCATATGAAAGGGAAAGTGCTATGAAGGAAAACACCATGCCTCATCATCTTCATCATCTTGGGTTTCATTTTTCCTCCTAAAACGCTTTCTATGGGACTCTTTTTTTCCAGGCTGAGAAGCTGCAGAGGGGACAGTTACTGAGCCAGCTCCTTCATCATTGTCATCATCAGCGTCCAACAATTTGTAACTCATTTGCTTCTTTGCAAACAAAGCTGCTTCTTTTTCCTGTTTCTGGTAATCCTGGATCAAGTAGAAAACATATAAACCTAAGGATATACTTAACAATTAAAAAAAGAAAGCACCAAACTATCACAGTTTGCAGTCAAAGTACCAAATAACTTTTTCAATTTTAAGAGCCTTTGACATGTAACTTGGAACAGATTAATGTACCTTTTCTAGACTGATTGCAAGCATAACCATCATTACAATAGAGATTGAAACGGAGCCAAGTAGGGACTTACACTCATACCAGATTGCTTGTGAGGAACTTTAGCAAATATTTCTTCAGCAAACGACCGTGTGTCTGCTGATGAAGAAAACCCATATTCCAACAACTTGCTAAGAAGATCAGAGGGTGAAGACGATTCCTTAGCTGCAAGAACAAGAAAAATTCATTCCCAAACTAACTAAAATTAACAAAGAATGGTTATAAGAAATTCAAAATTAAACTCCTGATAATTACACAAACGGATAACATATTGCACGACAACGCTCTTGGAGTATCCCATCAGAGTCATCAGTTTATCCGAAACCCAAGTTTTCAAGTAGCTCTCGCTTGCCATTTTTGATCCTAATGCACACAAACATCAACATCTTCAAAGAAATGAACTGAAGATACGAACTCAAAACATGAACAAGATAAAAAAAAACACATAGAAAACCACCAATTCTAGATTTTACGCTCTAGTCAAGAACAAATTTAGAAACACATCAACAACCACTGTTTCTAGGGTTTACAATCTCATCAAAAAACGACTGAAATCACAACCAGAGCCATTATTTCTAGGGTTTACAATCTCATCAAGAAACGATTGAAAACACATGCAGAACCACTATTTCTAGGGTTTACAATCTCATCAAACAACAATTGAAAGCACACGCGCAGAACCAAACACATCCAGAACCAAAAATTCTAGGGTTTGGCAATTGAGCAAGAGACTATCAGAGCAATACCTGGATATCAACAGAAGGATGCACGCGTCGAAGATCGAGGGATGAGAACGGAGAGCTTTGCTTCAAGCTTGCCGGCGCGGAGAATGGCGAAAGATCGCAGTGATCGATGAGCGCGAATTGGGATGGTTATAAGAACCCAAAAGAAAATGGCGTTTTTTTTTCCTCGCATGCCCCTCGAAAAGAAGAAAATTATTTACACACACCGCCATAAAAATAATATTTGTTAAATATATTTTTATAAATCATTTTCTAAAACAAAATGGTTTTTTTTCATGCACGGTTGACCAAAGACTCTTATACTATTTCTGCATTGTTTATGCGCTGTACACCCGAGTTTCAGTACTGTTTTATATACTATTTATATACTATTCATACAGTGTACATTTTGGTCTAATATTTTTTTACTGTTTATGTACTATTCATACCGTGTATATTTGGGTCTAATATTATTTTTTTACTGTTTACCGTTTAGATCTGAGTGCCCTGTGGGAAAAGTAGTAGTTTTACACATCCAAAGTTGTAGGCAGGATATATATATATATTGAATAAGTCACCACAGGGACAAGTGCGTTCGATCTTTTGGTTTTATATACTTTGTTTTATTTTCTAAGTATTTAAAAAAAAACATTTAACTCTAAATATTAAATTTTATTTAATATAATAAATCTGAAACTCAACATCATTTTCAAAATCTAATTGAGTGCAGCTTAGCCAAACATATCACAACTCTTTGTGGCTTTACAATCTTGACTTCTCATTATTCAAGTGGAAACTGCTTCAAAGACCAGCTTGCTCTTATGCTACACAAATGCTCGCAACCAGAGATCAAATGATTACTGATTACATGGTGGGCAATATGGCAGCACAGAAATGAAATTGTCTGGCAAAATTCACCTCCTTCGACAGCTAGGATACTATTTATTTGTGATCTGATGGATGGTCAGTGGGCTGCAGCTTCGGCATCGTTTCGATCATATGGATTGCAGAGCAGGATCGTTTACCCAAATCTAAACAAATGGCAACCACCTCCTTCAGGATTTTTAAGCTAAATTGCGATGCTGCGTGTTTTCGTCTCAAGCAATGCACGGGTTTTTGCTGGGTGATTCAAGATCATTCGAGTCAGCCACATGGTGCGTTCTCTTGTCTCATATCTGGTGCTTTTGCTCCCTTAATTGCTGAAGCATTATGTTTGCGGGAAGCCCTGCGTTGGATCACCCAATTTGGAAACCAAAACCATTATCAGGTTGAAACAGATGCATTGTTGCTTGTTCAAGCTATTCAATCTGCCGAGCAGGGATCGTCCTACTTCCACGACATCATTAAGGATTGTCGCTTTCTCATGCAATCAAAACCGACTCTCTCCCTTACTCATGTATCTCGCACTGCAAATTCAGTCGCTCACTTCATTACCCAATCCTTTATCACCCTCCCACATCATTTTGAATTAAACCCCGTACCACAAAATCATCTCTCTGTACTGGTGTCAAATGATCTATGAATTACCTTATTTTCAAAAAAAAAAAACTTAGATATGAAACTATACAGTGAAAATACTATTATTAAAAAAAATATTTTTCTTAATAATATAAATTTATTGTTTATATTGGATGCACACATAAAATTCAATAAATGTGATTAATTCATAATAAAAACTTTTTCAAAATATAAAATATTTTTTTCAAAAAAATATTATAAATTTTTTCAATAAATGAATAGTGTTTTTTCCACATTCATTCTTTTTTTTAATTTTTTTTCTATACAAAAACTGATGCCATTAGCAAAATAGTTTTTTCTTACATGCCCGTTATATATGTATGTATATATATATATATATATATATATATATATATATATATATATATCCACACTGCATAAAAATAACATTTAATCATATAATAATAAACATTTTTTTATATAACTTTATACCTCATTATTATTTGCTAATATACTGTAAAACCAAAAATTAATTAACAAGTCTTTTAATAATTAAACTATCTTTTACCTTTCTCTTTTTTTTAATTTTAAAAAAATTAATAAAATCTCATAGAAATTATAAGTTAATGTCCATTCATAATAGTACATAAGCAAATAAAAATAGTTTAAGAGCATATAAACAAATATGATTCTTGTTCAGAGATATTAGCCATTGTCTAGTTTTGCAAGAACATTGGAAGCAATTATATCAGATTTTATTTGGATATTTTTCTAATATATTTATTTTTCTAATATATATATATATATATATATATATATATATATATATATATATATATATATATATATATATATAGGGTTTTTTAATAAAGTAGCCCTATTTTATTTTTTATTTAACCAAATGGCCCTAAAGCCATTTTAATTGTCAAAATGGCCCTAGAACATTGTGATGTGCTGACTGGGCGCTAAGTCAGCGTTGATTGGACTGCTGATGTGGTATTTTTAAATAAAAAATTATGATTTTTTGTATTTTAACCCCTGAATTGTTTTATAATCAATAAGTTGATATATTCTTGGGTTTTTTTAACCATTTTTTTTTAAAAAAAATTATTAGTAAAAAAATTATTAGTGTTTTAAAATTTATTAAACTTTTAAATAACTTTTTAAGAAATATATAAGTGTGTTTTTTTAATTTAAATCCCTTATTTGTTTTATAATTAACAAATTATCTTTTTTCATTGATTATTTAACCTAATTTTTATTTAAAAATTTATGTAATTTTTTAAATTTATTAAAAAATTAATTTTAAAGAATATATTTGAATATGAAAATACATAGGGTTTATAATTTATTCTTTAATTAAATCATGAAATCAATAATAAGTATTAATAACTTATGCTCCATTAGTTGACTGTAATGTCATACAGACAAATTTATGCTCCATGTTTTCATCCGGTACCGAGTTCACAATTTTGGCAGCTTGTACCTGCGCCAACATACTGTTCGCCGACCAAAAATCAGACGTAAAAGAATGCATATGGATAGAATCCTTGATCCTACTAGAAGTAACTTTATTTATATTTAAATGCAATTATGTTTTTTAACTTCAAATAATTTTACAGGTTATTATTGATTTCATGATTTAATTAAAAAAATAAATTATAAGCCCTTTGTATTTTCGTAATAATATATTTTTTAAAATTATTTTTTTAATAAATTAAAAAAATATATAATTTTTAAAACAAAATTTGAGTTAAATAATCAAAGGAAAAAAATAATTTGTTAATTATAAAAAAAATAAGGGATTTAAATTAAAAAAACACACTTATATATTTCTTAAAAAGCTATTTAAAAGTTTAATAAATTTTAAAACACTAATAAATTTTTTAAAAAAAAATTGGTTAAAAAACCCCAAGAATATATCAACTTATTGATTATAAAACAATTCAGGGATTAAAATACAAAAAAATCATAAATTTTTATTTAAAAATACCACATCAGCAGTCCAATCAACGCTGAGCACATCACAAGGTTTAGGGTCATTTTGACAATTAAAATGGCTTTAGGGTCATTTGGTTAAATAAAAAATAAAATAGGGCTATATATATATCATAAAATTTTCAAAATTACACATGTTTCTTGAAAATTTGAAGTTCTTAAATTTATATTTTAAACTTATTGATGTTTAACAGTAACAGTCACATCAGCGCATCTGGTGTAGTGGTATCATAGTACCCTCCCACGGTACTGACCGGGGTTCGATTCCCCGGATGCGCAATCTAGTTCAAGATTTTTATTATTCCAAGATTTTTAATATTATTATTTTGATAAAAGAGTAAATTATTAGACAATTTCATTTTTTTTTTTTTCTTTCTAATCAAACATCAATATCACCGGTTTTTAAGGTTTAGGGTTTAGCGTTTTTTCAATTTTAGGGGTTCTCTCGTGTTTTCAAAGAAGCATGCAAAAAGTTTTGATGGTGGTCGTAAAGTGTTCTATTTTTATCAATTTCAAATTTTGGGGGATTAATTGTGTAACATCTGCCACAACCTTGTTGACCAAGCTTGACTGGAGAAGTTGTGGAGTCTTTGACCATTAACCGGAAGTGTCTTGGAGCCTAGCTTTACATGCTTCCCTTAATTTGTGGATCTAATCTAGTGGAATCCTGTTAAAGACTTATTAGTTGAAGCTTAATGATGGTTTAAAGGTGCTTGGAAGGCATTATTTGTGTTGAAGCTAATTTACCTATAGCAACTAGCATCTTTCTTCTTCCTCCAATTAGTAGTCCAGCAGCTCAATCTCTTCCTTATAAGCTCCAGTGACTGAAGAATCGACCCCTTATACCGACATCTTACCGACAAGCTTAGAGGTAAGGTATCTTGCTCTTGTGTTAATGTTTGGATCTTGTGAGATTGTTAGTGCTTTGATATTGGCTACATTTTCATTCTCCTTTGTTTGAGGTTTTTTTTTTTTTTTGGTCTTTATTTGTTGCAAACCTGCTGCCTTTCTAGAAAAGGCTCTTAATTG
The DNA here is from genome assembly GCA_020875875.1 of Dioscorea alata. Lineage (NCBI taxonomy): Eukaryota > Viridiplantae > Streptophyta > Magnoliopsida > Dioscoreales > Dioscoreaceae > Dioscorea > Dioscorea alata. Next base: position 980,977 of record CM037016.1, read on the forward strand.
TTGTGATTAACTCTCATGTTTATGCTCTAAAACTTGTGTTTGTATATTTGTATGTAATCTGGGTTGTATGCATGTCACTTTGTTTATATGTTTAAGTGTATGTATGCTTTTTACTTGTAAAAGTGATTTGTTGGTCAATTTTGCTTGGATTATTGGAAACAAGTTGCTGTGTTTCTCTAGATTAAAAAATAAGGAATTCTCAACTTGTTCCAAAACCAAACTAATTAAGACTACCTTTGATTTTTGCTTAGTGTGAGCAAAACTCTATATTGAAATATTTAAACCTTTTGTTTCAGTGAAAAAAATTTTGGGTGTATTGAAACTGGTGTATTATGTTTTCATATTTGTTTTTTTTTTTTTCAACTTGCTGGTGATTTTTTTTTATTACTACTGAGTTTTTCTGGAATATATATATATAAAGGTGAGTCGTAATACTTTCATGTACTGTCTTCTAAAAATTTTATTTTTTGATATCCTTGCTGATTTATATATATATTCATATACTTAATGTTTGGGTGTATATATAAGCTTAGATTATTAGATTGGTGTCCTTGGGTTTTGGTGGTTGTTTGATCTACCCTTCCTCAAGGCTTGAGTTGTCATTAGTTACGGTTTAGTCCTTGGCTTAAGAGTTAATTTCATTCTTGCTATAGGATCTTTTCATGAGAGTGATCATAATTTCAGGCTTTAAGTCTTAGTCTCAGGTTAGATCCGGCAGCATTTGAGAAACCCAACTTTGTAGCCCAGAGCCAAGTAGGCTCCCGCACTTGTATAATTTTGTATTTTCTGGTGTGTGGTTAATTATTTAATTATTTAGTAATTTTATTTATTTATTTATTTATTTTTGTTTTTGCATTATTTATGTGGTATTTTGTTTATTATTATTATGTACTTGTTATTTATTTATTTATTTTAATTATCTTGTGAAGTGATTTATTTACTATCTTCTCTGTATGTATTCTGTAATTCTGCGGTTTTAGTACAACTCAAATTACTGGCAAATTGCCCAGTTAAGAGGAGTAAATCCTAGCCATGTGCACATGTTTTTTGTAGTAGCGCTATCGGATATGCGTGTCCGTTTTGACTGCGGTCAAAGATCTGACTTCGTCTGTTGATATTCTGTCTGTTCTGTTCTAACTTCACAGTCAAAGATCCAGCCTCGAGCTGTTGATTCTGTTATTAGTCAAGGAGATGTACACGTCTGGTTTTCACGTATTTTTTGTATTTATGATTATTCTATATTTTTGAACATTTTCTGTATTTCTATCTGGATTATTATTATTTTTTGCAATAATCTGTATTCTCTATTATTTCTGTAATCCTACCGGGCCATTGTGGCTCATGTGCTCTGTGATTTTCTTTTCGCAGGAGAAGATTAAGCCTAAGATCAGGGTGTATTCTGAGAGTTATTTATGTTTTTGGTTATGTCTTGTTGAAATACTGAACTTTGAGGTTATAGATCTTATAGTGTATTTTTCCTGTGTGAGTAAGACTTGTATTCTGTCTGTAGTTTGGTTTTCAAACTGTAAATGTGACACATTGTATTTATGTAGGACTGTTAAAGCTCGTGTTAGAGTTATGTTTGTTTACTGTTACTGTTGTTGAATTTCTGTTCTACTTGTTGGGGTTGACCCTAACCGGATCCGATATCTGAGGCTTTGCACCCAATGAGACCTAGCCCTGTTGGATGCTGCCAATCTGTCAGTGGGCCCGGCTTTGGGGCTGGGACGTGACAAATTGTTACTTTTATACTCATAAAAACTATGTTATTAGCTTATTAGAGTTAGGACAATTCATATAAAATTAAAATTTCTTTTTAATCCCCCAAAGTCCAATATATTATTATCATATATATCACCACAATCCCAAGTCTCCTATTTTCATCCGTTACCAATTTTGGGGGTTTAATTGTCATTCTCATCCTCACAAAAATCCATGTTATTAGATGCAGAAAACTTTATATAAAATTAAAATTTCTTTTAATCTCTCAAAATCCAATATACTAGCCCAACTGTTAAGGCATTCATTCCTTTGAGTGAGCAAAGCCCTTTGTGAAACTGTGTGGTGGTATGTTCAAAATAGATCCACGTACAACTTGACAGTAGCTTATCTACTTTATAAAAAAAAAATCTAATATATTAAAATATTATCATTATACATATAGGTAATATATTTTCTACAAACGTTCACATAACGTCTGCAAAGAAAGAAAAGTAATAAATAAATAAATAAATAAGAGAGATAAAGAGACAAAGGTAAAGAGAAATAAGCAACAGTAAAAAAAACAGTGTTAAGAGTTATATTTGTTTTTGAGAAAGTGAGTTAGTTGATTCTATAAAAAGAAATTCCTAGGAGGTTGCAAATCAGATTCCACAGATGTGATTAAAAAGTGGTTGATATGATCATCAAAATGTTATAATGCGATATGTCTTTAAAATTCATATATATATATATATATATATATATATATATATATATATAAAAGGACCGATCATTTAGGGACATTCTTAAATTTGAAATCTAAAAATGTTCACAGAAGCCATTAGATGATCATCCAACGACTAAAATCAATATATGAGTATTATTGAACAATACCAAACGGTGTTACACAGCACCACACAGTAATTATAAACAGTAAATTATATAGTATATATAAAAATAATAATTACTGTAAACAAATATCTCTAATAAACAGTAATCAACATATCTGAGTAAATGACTTAAACTATATATATATATATATATATGGCAAAAGATAATCTAGGTAAACCCTAAACCCTAATTATTATCTAATAATTGTTTGTTTTTATAAATACTGCACATCTTTTATTATTTATGATACTGTATAACATTGTAGAATGCATTTTCATATTTTTTTTATGTTGATCAAAGCTGTTGCCTCGGATTACCATCTAACAGCTACTATGGACCTAGATTATCGGTTATATATATATATATAACTCTCTCCATCAAATAGTGCCTGATATCAATGTCCCAAAGAATCCTACATGCACTATCAAGCCTTCAATCCCCATCCCAACTCCCACAAATCCAAGCTCAAATCATTCTCCACAACCTCCTTCTCAGCACCACCATCTCCTCCTCCTTCATCACCACCTCCACCACCGTTCTCCGCCTCCTCTCCCCTTCCCTCCTCCTCTTCCGCCACCTCCCCCGCTACCCTCCTCACCCTTTCCTCTCCAACACCCTCCTTCACTCCCTCTCCCTTCTCCACCTCCCCCACCTCCTCCTCCTCACCTTCTCCCTCTCCAACTCCTCCTCCTTCCCTTCCAACCATAACACTTTCCCTCTCGTCCTCAAACCACTTGCCCACCTCCGTCTCCTCCGCCATGGCACCGCTGTCCATGCCCTCACCGTCAAGACCGCGCACTCCACCGATCTCTACGTTCTCAACTCACTCCTCAATCTCTACTCCTCTTGTGGTGATCTCCACTGTTGCGAAAAGGTGTTCGACGAAATGCCAAGCCGAGAAGTTGTGGCTTGGAGCACCATGATCATGGCGTACAGAACCAACGGCAAGCTCAACCAATCACTGATCATGTTTGAAAGGATGCAGTTTGCCGGCGTGGCCCCGAACCGGGTCACGATGGTGAACGCGCTCGCCGCGTGTGCGGCGAGCGCCGCGGTTGAAATGGGCGTGTGGATTCATAACTACGTGAGAAGAAGTGGGTGGGTGCTGGACGTAGTGCTGGGGACTTCACTGGTTGAAATGTATAGCAAGTGTGGGAGGGTTGAGGATGCAGTGAAGGTGTTTGATGAAATGCCTGATAAGAATGTGTGGACCTGGAACTCGGTGATTGGAGGGATGGCGATGGTGAAATGCTGGGATGAAGCGTTGATGTGGTTTTTGAGAATGGAGGAAGAAGGAGTGAGGCCGGATGCGGTGACGCTTGTCGGAGTGCTTTGTGCTTGTAGTCATGCAGGGATGGTCATGATGGGCCGGAGATTGTTTCGGTTTATGGTTGAAGGGAAGTATGGATTCCGGCCGGGGATTAAACACTATGGATGCATGGTTGATATGTTTTGTCGAGCCGGGATGATCGGCACCGCGGTGGAGCTTGTAGAGAAGATGCCTTGGGAGGCAAATGTGGCTATATGGGGGTGTTTGTTGAAGGGGAGTAGAGCTCATGGAGATTTGGGGTTGAGTGAATTTGCGGCGAGGAGGCTTGTGGAGATCGAACCGGGGAATGTAGCACATTATGTGGTATTGGGTAGTTTGTATGCGGAGATGGGGAGGTGGACAGAGGCGGAGGAGCTGAGGAGGAGGATGAAGGCAATGGGGTTGAGGAAGGATGCCGGCTGGAGTTTGGCGGAGAATGACGACGAGGCAATCACCGGTGACATTGAAGAGCATATTGGTGTTCCTGCAAGAATAGAGTAGGAGGAGGCCTGAGTAAAATGTGGATTATAGTGGTAACAAACAAGGAAGATGATAGTCAGCTCATAAAAGTACACAATGTATTTTCAGAACAAAAGAATTTTCTTGCCCGTCGTATGTTATCTATGAAAGCAAAGATATGGTCAGAACTATTAAGAGTATTACAAGACATTACACAAAAAAAGGCAGCAAAGGATTTTGCTTATTATTGGTCAGCCGAATATATGGAAAATAAATTACAATCAAATTAAAACACAACAACCGCGGAATGAATTTAGTGAAGAACCATAAAGAAAATATCAAGAATCAGTTTTATCTGGAGGACTTCCGGCAAGCCAGCCCCAGACACCACCGGAACTTTGTCTTTGCTTTTCATTCAATGCTGCCTGTTCCGAAGCAGCCTTCTGCCGCCTAAGTAACTCAACTTCCTTCTCTAATGTTTCCATTGTTTGCAGTTTCTGGCGGAGCTCCGCAACATCAACCTGTAGACATGATTACTTGTTAATTTGTTGATGCTAAAACCAATATCAGAATTTGCATCTGTTGAAGTAACAGATTGAAGTAAACTATGGAAAACACAGAATAGACTAAAAAACTAGTAGTCGCTGTCCCTCAACTGTAATAAGCTATGATAACCATTTTATGTTTACTGACATATCAAATAAGAAGAAAGAAAACAGTGCATTCAAACAGATATCAGTTATATATATATATATATATAAAGGTACACCAATCAAATAATAGCTAATTCAACATCTACTCCCAGTAACCAAGTGAGGAGTGCGGTATGGCACTGCAGTACATACCTCAAGTTTAAAGCATCTGGACTGTTCAGCAACGAGCTGACCACGGATGGATTGAAGCTCCTGCGAGTTTAAAGCATATGAAGAAGTTTACGGTACTTTTTGTACAGAGAAAAGTTTTAAGAAGAAGTGTTATCTCTGCACAAAGGCTGAGTTGGCTACATCAGAACATGGTGAGTGCATTTCTCATCATGGAACAGGTTTCTATAGTTTTGTGCAACTCAGGATGTGAGAATGTAACAAAGTAGTCACACAAATTTTCCATTAAATTCAACAGACATAACCCACAGGCTACAAAAGAAGGTTTTACTGTTTTTTTTTTTTTTTTTTTTTTAAAAAGAGCACTAATAACAAGAACAGAAGAAAAATGGTGTAAATTGAATACCTAATAATTAATGAGCAATGGTTTGCAACAATAAAAAAAAAAGTCAGGACAGGCAGCTAAAATTCTAACAATAATGCTATACATCATGAACAGATTTCACAAAATTTCACGATTTAAAAAAATCGTGAAATCTGTCCTTGATGTATAGCATTACTCAAATTCTAAATGTTATCTACAGTATGAAAAAATCAGATCAAAAGTCCAGAACAGAAGCATCAAGATAATCACTGAATAAAAGGTTAAGGATGCTTAAATGTTGTCTTCAGTATGAATGTCTGTGGTGCTTACCTTTGTAAGTTCAATGTTTCTCGAATCTGCTTCTGATAGGTCTTGCTTAAGTTGCAGGTTTTGCATTTGTTCCTTTGCCAGCGCTGCTTCTAGTTCTTCTTTCTCTGTCTTAATAGCTTCTACAAGTTGTCTGTTTGCGTCCTCACTTGCAATGTTCTGAAAAAATTAATTACATAGTGAGAATCAGAGTAAAAAAACCATGCACCCTTTAATTACAGGCTCTTTAGTGGAAACTGACATTGCAGGTTACTTACTCCTTCATATGATGTTAAATAGAACAGATTCCTGAGGAAAATTAAACTATTTCTGTATCCCATACCTACAAACTAGTGTGTCAAAGGGGAAGCGGACAATATGATAGTTTACTGTTCATTATAATTTATGAACACATGCCCAGACATGCAAGAGATAAAATTAACCCAGATTAAGTTGTCCTTAACAACCACCATGCTTTTCTGTTTCCAAACACAACTTGATTTTACTTTCTTACCAAAGTCGCACGTTCTGCATTGTCCATTACAATCTCTCTCATCTTCACATCTGGAGCAGTTTCAGAATCAGGCTCAACATCCCTGCTAGCATTAGTAGGAAGCAGGGCAGCCATGCTTTCTGATGCAGGGCTCCCCACCACTTTCGGCTGCACTTCTGATTTGTGGCTTGGTTTAAGAACATAGACCTGAACATCAAAATCTTCATAAGAAATTAAGCATCCACAAAACTGGAGAGCTAACAAAATTAATTATTATCCACCTCATTGCTATAACGTCCATTATATCCTCCAAATGCCACAAGAAAATCTTCACCATTATATGAGCCTACCACCAAACTCAGTCCCTGCAAAAAGACCACTCACGAAGATCAGATATCCACCAGAATAAAATTTACACAGCCTGTCTACTGTCATGAAGCCGCATGAAAATAGAAACAAAGGGTCTAGATTGTCACTGGAGATATATTAGATGGCTGTTCATAGTAAGTAATCATAAGATTATAAAGGTCTACATTTTTAAATGACCATAGGATTGAGAGTTTGTAATGCAAAGACTTTGCACAAACATGATATTTTGAGTTAAGAGCAAATTAAGTTAGTGATGGATTCTTAAGAAACTGATATTGAGAATTAAGTGTGTAAGGTTCATCTATCATGCATGTTCGTTCTGTCAGTTGAATTTATGACACATATGATCGCTCAATATGATGTAATGCTTATCTTAAGTCTATCAAAGCCAATCTTTCTTAAAGCAAGTCATTTAAGTACTTATTATCGCAACAAAAAAACCAAAAAAGATTGATATATAGGCTAATGCGGTGACACACCAAACTGAAATCCAAGAAGAATGCAAAAAACAAAGCCAAAGAAAGTACTTGTACATCCTACAGGCGCAGCATCTCACAGGCACAGATGAATGCTATAAAAAAATAGTATGCATATCATATTGAATATAAGAGATGATCACATTTAAATTTCAATAAAAATCATTCTGCATGTGATGCTGCAATGTTCAGATAGATATCACCAACAATCATTGCATATGATTTTATAAGTACTACAGATTTAGAGTTTTCAACTTTCTGTAAGAAATGGTTAGCAAAAGGGACGAGACCGAACCTCACTAGCAACAGGCACACGCCCTTGAACAGTCGTAACAACAGACCATGACAATGTGGTCATGTTAAGAACAAGTGTTTCAGAGACACCTGTAGAAATAAATAAAATTGACCATAAGTAACAAGCAGCCAGCCGAAAAATAAATTAAAAACAGTTTTCTGTGAGCAAAAAAATTACACACATACCATTCTTGTTATCACCGCCGCCAACAATGAACCAACTTTCCCCTACTGTGACACCAGCATGGCCTGCTCGTGGGGCTGGTGTAACACCCTGTTCCTTTGGCCTTGACCATTCCATCTGCAATAAGACATTATAGAAATAAGAAAACTAATTTTGTCCAAATTATTTCTATACTCCTGCCAAACTTTCAATTAGCTCTTACAATCTTCAAATCAAGAACATGGAGATCATTGAAGCATGTTGCATGAGATCCACCACCAAAAATCAAAAGGTATCGATCTGCATGGCAAGCAGCTGCATGCCCAGACCTTGGTGAAGGTGATGTGCCTCTGGAAACCAAATAAATCAAATCATTGTAAAGCCATAGTTTCAAAAGTCATTGTATCATTATCGCTTCTGTAATAACAAGCTAGTAGTGAAGAACCCTGACAATAATTCAAACTACTTCAGTTGAAGTTGAGTTATAAGATAGCCTATCCTTACAAACTTCAAATTCTTCCAAGGATTAACAGAATATAAGACAAGCAAAGCATACGGAGATCATAATGGTTCATGTGGATATGAATTAATATCCTAGATTGCTTGTGTTAAATAAAAATTACATATGACAACAAACGTTTTAGGAAATAACAAAATACATTTCACTAGGAATGATAACGGCTATATGATACAATTTAACAAAGGTTATATAAACTTTTTAACAGATAAAAGAATTGCCAATGTATGGGGAACCAAAATCAGATACAACAAGAAGCTGTTTGTCCCAATGGGGAACCAAAATTATTTAGGAAAGGAAAATAAACTTTGATGATGCGCCTCTTACATGGTATCTATTTCATCCCAGGTCATGGTTTCCAAGTCAAGAATATGCAAATCATTTAAGAGATTTCGCTTAGCATCTTCGCCACCAAAGATCACTAGAGTTGTCCCAACCAGGGTTACTGACTGACCACCACGTGATATCTATGAAAGTTAAAAGAAGGTCAGTCACCATTCTGGGAGTCAATGCAATAGTTAAGCAATAAATGAGTTTATGCAGAATTCTCTGAAATATAATTCTCAAAACAAGATTAGCACAACAAGAAATTTGGGAAAATAACTAAGAGATTGGGATGATTTTCACAAGCATGGAGCAAAGAATGTACCGGTGGTTTCCCATATGTCTTCAAGATTGACCATGTACATGCCTGAGGGTCAAATTCCTTCGCTGTTGTATTTCATAAATATACATTACAAAGGGAACAATGGGGAAAATAAATGATATAATATAAATTATGCCATTCACACCTGTAATTGTCTCTGAAGGATCTTTTGTATGCCCAGCAATAGATAAGATTTTATTTCCCCATGAAATCTGTAAAAAAACAAAATAAATAATTGATAAAATATTGTCTAATATCCCTCTGTAACAGACTTTTAAAAGTGTCAGGTCAAGCAACTCGCAATGTCACAAAAAATAGTCAATTACCAATGAATGGCCAGCACATGGAGCGACTGGCAATGAAGTTGATTCTGAAGATCCCACTATAGTTTTAGCTTCTACCTTTGACCATGTCAAAGTTTTCAAATCCAAAACCTTAAACCCAAAGAGGGAAAAAGTTAATTGCCATATAAATTTACAAGAAGGACTGCAATACCTTACAAAACATATAAATACAGGACTTGAAAAATTAACTCAGCCCGATCAATAGCAACTTGACTTTGTACAATCTAAGCAAAAAACATCTTAGGCAATTGCAAGTAACTGACCCTTAATAACTGCCATATGTTATTGAGGCAGCATAATGTGAAAGTTACATACCTGAAGGTCAGACAGGTAACGACCATTGTGGTTTCCACCAAAAATGTACATTTTATCCTGTATTAATGCTGCACCATGCTGTAAACATTGAAGATATTAGAAACTATTTACTTGCTTACTGTGAATGATTCATACTGAATATCAGATGAACAAAATCTAAAACTAGCCAAAAGGAAGTATGCAGCACCTCATATCGAGGCTTCGGTCGATTTCCAGAGACAGCAGGCACCACCCATTGATCATAAATACCAACTGAACCCAAACCCTCCATTACAACACCTTTATCCTGAGTCTCCACCATAATCCCATTTTCAGGAGGAATAGTCTTAGGCTCCAAGGTAGAATTACCATTTGTTGAATCTAACGCAGTAGCTGACTCAAGTTCTGGTTTCTGCTAGTAGATCATAATTAGACAAGTTTACATGTAATCCAATATTAATTTAAATATAATGCATTTAGCGCCAATTAAATGTTAGATGCACCATTCATTTAGTGTGTCTTTTACTGGGAAACTAGATCCCCCTACTCATCCAGCATCATATCTGGTAGGCAAAAAGACGATTTCTAGAAGGAAAGGTATGCCTATAACTAGGCACTTCAAAAATACCTTCCTTCAAACAAAAGATAGAAATCCATACAAGTTTCCTTATATCAAAATTGATTCAAAGGACTGACTATTGAGATTAATAAGCTAAAGAGCATGCACGCTGCATTTACTTTATTTCATACTGGGAAAAAAAATCCGAACAACATCAAACAACTCCTCCCCTAATGAATTGCGGGTAAGATTTCAATGCATGAAATAACTAGGAGGCTATGTGTGCATTGTTTGTATGTGCCCATCATTTTTCTAATGCCCGCTGAATCAAACCCCTGATGAATTTATGATGATTTATGTCTTACAGCAGCATAGCACTAGTTTGCCATGTTTCATGCATAGAGTAGCCCAGTTTTGTTATGATAATCAAAATGTTCACCAACTTAATGCCATAATGAGCTAATCTTTCCAAACAATTTTTCAGAAAATGACATTATAATAAACGATTTTAAAATTTCGGTTCAATAATCACCATCAATCTACTCACATGCATTTCAACATCTATAACTGGCCCACCAACAGAATCAGGTACTCGAGAATACCAAGCAGGATCTTCCTCCTGTCAGAGATGCAAGAGTCAACCATTGATGAGGAGTTCATGAGAAAGAAAGCATGACCTGTCCTCACCTCCAATATTTTCACAAAAAGCCGCATTGCTTCTGTTGAAGCCATGTCCCCTAGCCCATTCCAACTGCAAATAAAACAATTCCATAATGAACACAATTCCATCATGAACAAGTGTGTGGTGTGTCACAAATTAACAAGTCGTTTGGACGTTAATACTATGTAAATCAAATATTATTAGAAGTCAACAGAATACTCAACGTAACAACTAACACCAAGGGTCAACAAGTATGGGTCATCAGCAGAAGAAACAATAATAGAAAAAGGTCTTCACCATTGCATCACCGAAATCAAACTAGACTTGAGTACATTCAGTTGCTCACATTTTTTAGAAGGCATGATTATATTCAGTTGCCCACATTTTTGAGAAGACATTATTACATTCAGTTTCTCTAATTTCAAATGAAAAAAGAAACCCTGTACTTGATGAACATCCATTCATCTTAGGCATATGATCATCACTTTTGAAGCTGACTTCAGGCCACCAAACTCTACCAGTCACAAGTTTTCTTGACCAACTAATTACATGGATTGCATCCAAAAAATAATAATAATTCTATTACTCGCAAATGGAGCGATTTGTGCCATACAACTATTAAACACCAATTGTCCCAGCTAAGTAGGACTTAATATAAGAAAGGATTTTTTATTTCTCTGATTAAATCGGATCTTTAGTCCATTTCAATGCAAAGGAAGTTCCAGAATTCATACATGAAAATTTATTTTAAATTACAACGTCACGGAAAATTAACATAAAAAATAAAACTTAAATCAGAACCTTGTTATAGATTTGACATCCCATAAGACTGCAAAAATAGATATACATAACCGACCTGGTCCATTTGCTATGCTCCACAGGGTTCCATGCTCTTGGCTTCGGAACATTGCAAGGTCCCACCGTCGCCTGCAATCAAATTCAACACAATTCAATTCAATCATAAGCTAAAAAACCTCGCATTTCACCTAATTCACCAATTCAAACGCCCAAAACTATCTGATCTAAATTCAAATCCCAACGATCCATCAAAACTCGTCCATCAAACTCTAGATCTACACATTTTTAACAAAAACCAAGCTGAAAAACCAGAAACAAGCGACAGATCAATGAGGAAACATTAGAAACCAAGATCCAATTACCTGCTGATAAAGTCCATAGAGGAGAAGGGCAACATCATTCGGGAACCGTGAAAGCGATGAAAGCGAAGAAGCCGGGGAACCACCAAAGCCGACATAGGTCGCAGCGGCGTAGAACCTCTCCGGGTACGCGAGGCCGGAGCTAGCCCTCGCCATGGCTTCCCCCCTTCGCGAGATCGAGAGCACCAAGATCTAGAGAGGAAAAAGGTAGGGTTTGATTTGGAGCTGGGTCTTGGTTCGCGGGCAAGAAGTGAATTCATAGGAAGGAGGTGGAGTGAGGCTTATGTAACGCGTGGCACGGTAGTGGAGGCAGGATTTGTTATGTTGTTCCGCAGGGACATGTGAAATGGGTTCACCCAACCAAACATACTAGATTGATTGGGTTCGGACCAGTGTGAGCATGTTTATATTGCTATTTCCAAATAATGATTTTTATTTTTATATTATTTTGCATTTTTATTAATTCTCGACTTCGTTGAATTTCGATCCAAACTTTTTTTTTCCCCAAATTTCTTTGCCAAAGAAACCATAGGCTAGCCCAATAGTAATTACTCGTGGTTGTGATTGTTTTTGTAATTAAAAAGTCTCGAATTCGAACATTTCATATTACAATTCATGTTCAAGGTCTCATGTGGAAGTTTTATATAAAAATTGCTTTTCATTCTTTCCTTTTTGGTTGCAAGCAGGGATGTCCCCAATAGGTCAATCAAGCCACCGTAACTAATATACCTATATACCCATTTGTCATTTGCTTTGTCGGTTGTTGACTTTGTCAAATAAAAAAAAAAAAAAAACTTTGCAAGAGTAAACCCATACTAACATTTTTTTTTTTTTTAAGATAATCATAGCAGTAAGATTTTTGTCACCCACAAGACAAGACTTTAGCTTTTGATAGACAGAGGAAACGTTAGTATTAAAAAAAAATAATTAACATAAAATATAAAAACCACTACTTATTTAAAAATCATGAGAAATTTTCTAATATGCACACATTTATTTGCATATATATATTTTAATAAAAAAATTGAGAGAGAACAAAAGGCATTAATGACGTCCTACCTTATTGGTATTAGGTCGTTTATATATGGTATTCATTTCAAGGAGGATTTTAGATGAAATTTCAAAGTTTACACAAAAACACGAGCACAGATATTTGTTAAGTTTGCTCAAAGCGCATGCATGTTTATGACACACTCCAAATTACATTTCATCATAAAATAAAAATAAGAAGACATTACTATGAACTTAATAAAAGCAATTAAAATTTAAAGTCACTTAAATAAACTGGTTTCAAAGGCTCCTAGTTCATTATTAGGAACGGGTTTAGAAGGCTCATAAGAAAATTGGTGGGTTGAAAATAAAAATAAAAAAAGTGAGAAAGACATGTTTATTTGAAAAAATAAAAATTTGCACAAAATCTAATATTTGTATAGGGACAAAGACGGAGATTGGCACTGGGTCATTTATATATGGTATTCATTTCAATGAGGATTTGAGATGAAATTCCAAAGTTTACAAAAAATCAGAACACATGTGTTTGTTATGCTCGCTCAAAGTGTGTGAATGTTCATGACACATCCCAAATTGCATTTCATCATAAAATAAAAATAAAAGACATTACTATAAACTTGGTCCAAGCAACTAAATTTTAAAGTCACTTGTTTGTTTGGGTGTGTTTCCAATTACATGTAATTGGAAATACATCACTTTTAAAAAACTGGTGCTTGTTTTGATGAATTTGCAAATCCAACTGTAATGGCAAATAACCCCAAACCCATTGGATGTTGTATTTGTAAATACCCTCAAAACCACCGTAATACCAATTCCATTGTAATTGGAAAAGCATTGTCTGAAAAGCAAGAAAGTTTGCAGCCTTTGTTTGGTCACCCTTTTGAGAAACTCATCTTCTTCATCAACCCCCACCGATCGCTGCCGCTCTAGTGCTCGCCGCAAAAGCCTCGACCACTGCCACCGTGCCACTACGGGAACCGACAACCTTCGTTTGGCCGCCTACTGAGGAGGAGGAGGCGGTCATCAACCGCGTGCTGTACGGGTCCAGCCAGAAACGCAGGCTCCCAGTCTTCCTTGAGATCTACCCCTCTTGATCCGGCTGAGGTATCACTGCTTTTGGTTTGTGATCCTAAAAACACCAATTTAAAGGCTTTTGGTTTGTGATCCTAAAAACACCTTGAGATCTGCCCCTCTTGCTCCCAGTCTTCCTTGAGAAACGCAGCCTCTTGATCCAACTTATCTCAAGGCTTTTGGTTTGTGAACCTAAAAATACCAATTTAAAGGTTTAATTTTTTTTTTTTTTTTTTTTTTTTTTTGGGGGGGGGGGGGGGGGGGGGGGGGGGCTGAATTTTATACTAGATTTGATTGATCATGGTTGTTGAAAATTTTTTGCTGGGTTTCATTGAATGGAAAATAGATTAAAAATAGAATGGATACAAATAATTTTTCATTCGGATAAACACCAATTAAAACTATTATTATTATTATTATTATTATTATTATTATTGCTCGTCATGAACTAGATTGAATCAAAACTTCCAATTTTGTAATGCAAGTGAATATGGTTGGTGTCGTAAACTTTCTACAATAGGTTCATATTTGTAAATGCATGCTGAACTGAAAAGGACGAATGAAAAATGAATAGAATTCTAATTTCTCTGCATCCTGAGCATTAATTATTGACTACTATCTATTACTTTAGATGGATGATCACAATGGAAATGATGAATTGTATCTATTACAATTAACGGTTTTGGCCGTGGCCTACGCCGTGATGGTACATGTGCGTAACAAAAAGACGTCGAATATGTAGAGAACACTGACGATGAGCCAATTCGCGAGTTGGCGATCACCATAAACAAAGCATTTGAATCAGTTAGATCAAGCCAATCGCTTACTTTTACAAAAGAACTTTCAGAAGAATGTATGAAGCTGAAAGAATTTGGCTACTCTACAAGACAAATTCGGAGGGTATATGAGCATTTGATGATGGATGATGCACGAGCTCGAATGTTCTTTGGCATAGGTGAAGAAATGCGCAAGGATTGGTTGGAGGAATTTTTTGAATCATTTGGTTGATATTCTTGAGTTGTGGAGATGGTAAGAAATAATGCTGTATTTTTCATTGCAAATTTACTTCAACATGGAACTAAGGTGTGGTAATTTGTTTTACTTGCAGAATTAGGTCAACATGAAAGTGGATGAATCTTGTTCCTCCTCGAGGTGACTTCTTTCTAGTGGGAATTTCTTATATGAATTGTTATGTGTATGTTTGACTTTGTGGACTTGTAGAACTTATGTTTGTACTGTTTGAAGTTTATGTGTATTTGAAGACTTATATGTATGTGTGGACTTGTATGAGTTTTTATATGGACTTTACATGGATAATTATATGTAATTATTGGACTTGTATGACTCGTTGTTTCAAATGTTATTATCTTAAGGTATTTGTTTGTATATAATAAATTTTTGTATTTCATAGTGATGTTGTTTCAAAAATTATAGATTGTCATGCTTGCTTTGGTAGTTAAAATTATAATTAGCTAAAATTAATTGAGTTGCAAATGCATCACTCATTATTTTGATCAAATCATGCCAATGTTAATAGTTAAAATTAATTGAAATAATTCCAATAATAATTAAAATTCCATATTATTGTAAACTATAATAATATGTTGACAGATTAATTTAATAATATAATTATGATTTTCTTAATGTTACGATTTTTTATTTTATATATATAATAAAAAAAATGAGATGTTAAACATGTGAGGGGTAATTTCACCATGGTGAGCATATACCTCAAATACATCAAACTACATCAAACCAAGCACAGTTTTTACAAATCCAGATTTACAAATTCTTTCAACCAAACACAAAATTCTAAAATCCTGCATTACAGATACATTTAAACAAACACTGGATTTGTTACTTCACTGCATTTTCAATTACAGGATTTACAATTACACTGTAATTGAAAATCCATTGTCTTTTCAATTACAGCTAACCAAACGCACCCTTAAATAACTGATTTCAAAGGTTCTTAGTCATTATTAGAAACTAGTTTAGAAGACTCATACGAAAATTGGTGGGCTGAAATTTAAAAAAAAAAACAAACAAAAGAGAAAGCATGTTTATTTAAAAAACCAATAATTTGTACAAAATCTAATATCTGTGTAGGGCGGAGGTTGGAGCCCCCACATTTTATAAATATTTATTTTACAAATATTTATATAATATAAATTTATATAAATTAGAAAAAACTTTATGTTATATCCAATAAAATCAGATAAGAAAAATAATAAAAACAAGATAAGCTTAATTATTCCTAATAAGAATCAAAATAAAATAATAAAATAATTTAAAATAAAAACATGTATTAATTATCCAGATGTTATTAGGATGTTTGATTTTGCTATAAAATTCACCTAAAACCTAGTACTCATTGAATCCTTCACACATCCCAAACTTTTTGCTTCAAGGGAATTTTTTTATTTGTTCAAATACAAGAAATTATTTTATCATGTAAGTTTTTTATTATTTAATTTGTATTGGCAATTGAAAGCATGTGATTTTTTAATATACCTTATTATTATTTATATTTTTTTTTACAAATTATAATAGGTTTAAGAGATCAACTATTGCTGCATATTTAAAAAAAAAACAACTAGTAAAGGCTCTTCTTTCCTTAATATTGAAACATAATCATTTAATCGATGTAATTTCAATAAATTAAATTAATTTGTGTGAAAATTAAACACTAATTTTTTAAAAAAATTCTGGCTTTGTGCCCTGATGAGGTTACCATAAATTGTTTGCATATACCCATTACTTTACTTGCTGTGATATTTATAATATAATAATAAAAGAACAATTAAGTTTTTTTTAAGGGATATATACGCAAAATAAGTAATTCCCATTTTATTGGGCCCAAGATTCAAGCCCAATTCGCAGGGGTTTTTCGCAAAAAAAAAGCAGTTGCTTGGCCCAAACGCAAGCCCGAAGAGCTCCAACTCCAGAGCGCCGCCCTCATCGTCACTATAAAGCCCTAGACCTTCTCCTTCTTCTCCTCCGCCGTTGCTGCCGTCGTCGTGCCTCCCAATCGCCGTAGATGGACGAAGAACCGAGAGTCGAGGTCGCCGTCCCGCCACCGGTGGTCGTCGATGGTGATGTGGCTGATGATTGGAGTAAGGAGGATGATGGCGCTGCGCCGGTGGCCCATCACGTTGCTGAAACCGTAGATCCTCCTCCTGAACCGCAGCCTTTACCTCAAGGTGCTTCATCTCTTGTGTTGTCTTAATTGAGGAATTCTCTTCTCGCTTTTCGTTAATCTTTCTTCGTGTTCTGTTGATTTTGTGATTGAGGAATCACTGGTGTGAAATTGAATTACTCTGGTGTTTGTAATCTGAGATTCTATAGATGTTGCTTAATGCTTGGAAGTGTATCAGAGCTAGAATTCTTTTGGCATCTGATTTTTTTTAAATTTTTTTATATGATTTTGTTTGTGTCCTTCTTGCATCAGTAACCTAAAGCAAAATGTGACCTTTCATTGTAAGCTTGATCAAATTTGTGATTTTTGTTTTCCATTTAGTTGGTAGGTAGAAGGGTCTTTACCTGAGTGTGATAATTCCAGAGGAGATGCATACTAGATGGAGTGGTACTTATACAACTTTAGTGTGTTTATTTCCTGGTTTGCCACCTTTTTATTTAAGTCCAGGAATATATTATCTGTTGATCTTTCTAAATTTTATTCCACAGCATTTACGTAGAAATGGTTATAGCTGTGGCTCTTTCTAAACCAGCCCTGTAATTATTTTCCTCATGTTTAAACCATCTTGTGCACCTTCTTTTTCAGATAGCAATGAGGATATTCAAACGGGCCTCCAGTCACTGCAAGTGGAACCAAAGGGTAAGTTTCTCTAATTAATGTTACCAGGCAAGTTTCAAGAATTTTCCATAGTAAATGTTAGGCATTTCATTTCATATTGGATCTCCACATGCTTCACTGAATTCTTAAAACGTTTGTTAAGCTAAGTAGAGGTCTTCTATGGGCGACTTATGTTGGCTCTGTTCATATAAAAATTCAATTTCATATCATACTCACCTTCATCCAATGTTTAAAGCTTTTCTCTCTGCATCTTCAGTCTATCTTACTAATTTTTGGTCTATATTGATCATGCCTTACATAACCTTTTCATTCTTAATTAAGTGTTTCCTCTTGATTTTATTCTCTTACCCGTGTGAATGTTTTGTCGGTTCCTTAACAGCAAAAGACAAAGAGATCGCTAAACCTGAGATCGCTCAAGTTCCAGAAGTGAAGGATGAGGCCAAGAAACGTCACCTAAATGTTGTTTTCATTGGTCATGTTGGTAAGTTTACACCGCTGTTTCTTTACATGGACAGGATTTATGTGAAGTTTTTTTTTCTTCTTATCTCTTGGTTATTCAATCCTGAGCTATATATCCCGATTCATGTCTGGGTTGTTTCACTTGCCTAGCTGTTAAAATTGGTATGTACAGTATGCACTGATGTATTTACTGAATTCTGTTGCTTTTATGAATGCAGATGCTGGTAAATCCACAACTGGAGGGCAAATACTTTTCCTCAGCGGTCAGGTGGATGATCGAACTATTCAAAAATATGAAAAAGAAGCAAAAGACAAAAGTCGAGAAAGCTGGTATTTTCTTGTTACATCTTTTAATTTTTATCATTTTATTACAACAGGTTGCCTTTTTTGTTTGGTTTGTAATTAAGGTAAACATACAACAAATTCTAGAAAGAAAAGAAAATGTCCCATGTAAAGGAATATGCGCCTGCCTTTTAAAATAAGACACTTGAAAATAAGTAAATAACTGAATCAATTGACGGGTATCCGATACACTGCCAATGCTTCTGAAGAATAACGCATTTTATATCACATATATGCAAATATTAGCTATTGCCACAGTAATCTAGTGCCAACTGCCCAGCGGAAGTGAGGCTTGTCGCTGGGGGTGCAAATGAGCTTAGCCTGAGTGAGCTGTACTCAAGCTAAATGAGCCAAGTTGAGGCTCAGCTCATTAAGTCTTGTTCTCAGTGCTTGTGAAGAGGGAAGATTGTGGCATGGTGGCGGGTGAGATGGCAATGCTAGTGGTGCACGGGTGAGAGAGCAATAGGATGGCACAGTGAGTTGGCGACGACAGGCAACAAAATCAGGTGCACAAAATATGTGGCCTTAAATCAGAGTATCTTTTGTGACATTAAACAAAACCAGCGAGATGGCGACTGTAGGCAACAAAATCAACTGCCAGCATCCCCTGTTAGAGTATCTTTTGAGACATTAAATCAGGAGTTGAAAATATTTTAACATCTTGAGTATTTGTGCTTCTTGAGTGCCATGCAGCTATTTGCATTCTCCTTTAAGACAAGCATTAGCAGCACTATTTTTGCTCAGGAGTGCATGTATGCTCCCTCTTGAGTATTGTTCAATTTTTTGACTTATTTTTTTGTAGGTATATGGCCTATATTATGGACACTAATGAGGAAGAGCGTGTAAAGGTATGTTATATTTGTGTTTGTCTGCTATTTTTTCAATTCAGTTACAGTATTTCAACTTCCTTAATAGGTTCTCACGGCTTGTGTAGTTAGCTTATATTGGTTCTTATGATGGACATATTGCAGAACTGCATATATGCAGGATGGCAATTATTGGCATGACAGTGGTCTATATTCTATAGCAATGATGATGATTGTCTACATATTTCCTTATACTTTTTTGTGGTTTGTTTTGTTTATGCTCAGGGGAAGACAGTGGAAGTTGGCAGAGCTCATTTTGAGACAGAAAACACGAGGTTCACAATATTGGATGCTCCAGTACGGTCATATTTCTCAGCCTTTGTTATCCCTGAATTTTTGGCTGTTGTCTTGGTGACGTGTTTTTTATACTAATGATCGCTTATTTGATTAATTCCATTTCGGTGTCCTTTGGTTGGTTGGTAACTTTTTGCAATCCATGGCTCTGTTTCCCCTCTCATCCTCTACTTGTGTGGTGTTTATCCTGGTAAATGAGTTTTTGAGTCAATTCGTTGGGTTTAATGTGTGAAATTTGAAAGAAGAACAAGTAATGCATTTTCATGGTGTATAGTTCAATGATTAGAGTTACCTCTGTTGCCAAGAGAATCTGTCAAAGCTACCGCTTGATGTTCACTTGCTTTGAGATTTTCATTTGTCCAATTTACTACATCCTACTTTGATAAATGCTTGCCATCTTTTAGTTTCCTTTTTATCCTAATTGTTAATTTTTGCAGGGCCACAAAAGTTATGTGCCAAACATGATCAGTGGTGCATCTCAAGCCGATGTTGGTGTTCTTGTAAGTTATTTCTACTGACCTGCTCCCTTTTTATAGTTTTCCTGCTAGTATATGTTACATATTTTTTCTAACATTGTTTTAATAGGTAATATCCGCTCGGAAGGGGGAGTTTGAAACTGGTTATGAGAAGGGTGGGCAGACTCGTGAACATGTCCAACTTGCAAAAACATTGGGTGTTTCTAAGTTGGTTGTAGTTGTGAACAAAATGGACGACCATACTGTAGGATGGTCCAAAGAAAGGTGCTTTGCTTATTTTGTGTTCCATTTTTAGCAACTAAATTTTAAATTTTTCTACATGATGTCTGTATTTCTCCACAATCATGTGCCTGTTACTTTCAGGTTTGATGAGATTGAGTCTAAGATGGTCCCTTTCTTGAGATCTTCGGGTTATAATGTGAAGAAAGGTTGGGATTAGATTTTTAATTTAATTATTTATATTGGTTATGTGAACTATACTCCAGTTACTAATATGAATTGGGCTTTCTTTCTTTCTCTCTTTCTTGATTTATACTAGGTTTGAATTTTTTTTTATTTTTTTTTATGATATTGATCTGACTCCACCTTCTTTACTTTTCATTTTTCTAATGATTGGCATGTTATATACGTATATCTATTCCAACATTTCCTGGGCCAGTCCACTACCATGATATGACAATGCCAACTGTACTGATGCTGCATGATTTATCCGCCTGTTGGAGGTGTTGGAATTGTTCTACAAGATTACAATTGTCTAAACCATATGCCCATAAAAAGATATGCATGTATTGGGACTTGAGACAAAGATGGATTGGTTTAATTTCAATGATTGTTTGAAGCTATCATATATCAGAATGTTGACATATACAACAGGAAATTTAGAATAAGGATGTAGCCTTCAACACTGGTTTGATGTGGAGTGGGTTTCTGGCCAGAAATTTTTTACTTTCCACTTAGAAAAGGCTTCTTAGTTGACTTGAGTGCTAGTTGTGAACCATGACATGATTGGGTATTGTGCTTCTGTTGTGACATTTGATTTGCATGCTTCTTTAATTTAGAGGCGTCTGTTGGAATTATTAGGTATCTCCAGAACTATTAAACTTTGTGGATGACCTTGATCCAACTGAACTGGACTCCCTACTTGGTCAGAGTTCACAACTAGACATGGGGAATGAACATAGAAATTTGTCATTGGTTAGATCGAGTCCATGTGTCTAGTAAAATGAGTAACAAACTGTAACTTAAAATCACCTTTAAATTCTGAACAATGGAACAGCTCATTCCAGATATAATTTATTGTGCAAATTGCAAAATAAACAGGGTTACAACAGGCAGACCAAGGCCCAAATTAGTGACCCTGATAATGTTTTCTGGAAATATGAGAAATTCTACTATATCTCTGAACACTGTCATGGTTCATGGTTACGAGCCATCACTTTCCTCTTAGTGCTATGGTTGGATTGTTGGGATATGGGATATGCCAAAGCATGGAGGATGAATTAGGTAAAAAGGTTAAGGATTGACCCCAGTTCAGTTTAGTAATTGAAATTTAAGTTGATAGTGATACTGGTTGGTGTGTTTCTCATTAGATGTATTTCAAATTGAGTATTTTCAAGATCTGAATTCTAAAGTTGTGGACAGTACATACTATCCATGGCTATGTATGATCATTTTGTCTCATTTCTAGATATTAATGATGTTTCTGGAATTTATGCTAACCTTTTGTGACTGACTCTAAAGGCAAATAATTTTTATTTTTTGGTTGCCATAATGGGGAGACTTAATAACTGTCAAGCTAGAGTTACTTTTAATGTGAAAAACAACATTCACAATTGATTCAAGTTCTGCATGCGTATCTGTAGATGTTCAATTTCTTCCTATTTCTGGTTTGGTTGGCACCAATATGAAGACTAGAGTAGACAAAAAAACCTGTGGATGGTGGGATGGTCCATGTCTTTTTGAAGTCCTGGATTCCATTCAAGTTCCATTGCGTGACCCCAATGGTCCGCTAAGGTATGAAATCAATCTTCTCGCTGTTTACTTCTGTTTCATGTCTTAAAATTCTATCATGCCACTCCATCTTCTGTTAGTTTTGATGGATAAATTTTGGCAAGCAGGATGCCAATCATTGACAAATACAAAGACATGGGAACAGTTGTCATGGGCAAAGTAGAGTCTGGAAGCATCCAGGAAGGCGATAACTTATTGATCATGCCCAATAAAGTACTAAATCCTTTTCATCAATCTGGTTATTGTATGGTTCCTTCCACATTATTTTCTCGATGATTTGAACATACTCATTTCTTTTTATTGGTCATTTGCAGGCTCAGGTGAAAGTTGTTGCTGTTTATTGTGATGAAGATAAGGTTACTAGAGCTGGCCCTGGTGAAAATTTAAGGGTTAAGCTATCTGGGGTTGAAGAAGAGGAAATTTTGACTGGGTTTGTGCTCTCAAGCATTGGTATGTTCTGTCATGACTCGGCTGCTTCCATTGGGAGTATTATTGTTTTTCTTAAACATCATCTGGCTTTCCATGTCATGAATGATATAATATTGGTCAGTAAATTCATCCTCTTCAAAATTACATGAATCTGAATGAGTACAAACTGGATGAAGTCACATGATGTTCCCCTCATGTGAAAACATCTCTACATGGTTACTTGCATTGGAACTTCAAAAACCAGCTCAGTTGAGGTTTTTTATTTGCTACAGAACTTACTAGGTCTAATAAGGGAGTGAGTGAGAACCAAAGCCTTGATGTTTCTTCATTTCTGCTACTGTCTATGATGATTGGTGTCTGTTGTTGGATCTACTTGTTTATTACTGAAGATGTTTTATTTCCACTGATATTGTTTCTTATTGTTGTGGCTAATCCATGCAGCAAGTTCAGTCCCTGCTACTTTTGAATTTAAAGCCCAGTTGCAAATTCTGGAATTGGTTGACAATGTAAGTGCTCATTGCTGTTAGTGATAGCTATATTAATGGAAGCTATCAGTTTCTATATCATTCTCTTTTTACCATGCCAGGCCATTTTTACTGCTGGTTACAAAGCAGTGCTGCACATTCATGCAGTCAGTGAGGAGTGTGAAATTGTTGAGCTTATAGAAGAAATTGATATGAAGAAGAAGAAAGACGACGATCCAAAGAAGAAGAAGGCAAAGAAAAAACCTCTTTTTGTTAAGGCTGGGGCTGCTGTCTTGTGCCGAATCCAGGTCTAGCCTCTGAATCA
The DNA here is from genome assembly GCA_020875875.1 of Dioscorea alata. Lineage (NCBI taxonomy): Eukaryota > Viridiplantae > Streptophyta > Magnoliopsida > Dioscoreales > Dioscoreaceae > Dioscorea > Dioscorea alata. Next base: position 1,004,365 of record CM037016.1, read on the forward strand.
AATAGGTTGAAACAATAAATTAATGTTCCTTGTCTTTACCCTTTTATTTACTCTGATTCCCAGGTGAATAATCTAATCTGCGTCGAGAATTTTGCTGATTATCCGCAGTTGGGTAGATTCACCCTACGAACCGAAGGTAAAAGATAGAATCACCGCATTGGCTTTTTGCTTGTTATCTTTTGCAAGTCCACGACAAACAATAACTCAACCCTGCGAACGTGTTTTGCAGGGAGAACAATTGCGATAGGAAAAGTCGTCGCGCTTCCACCAGCAGGAAGCTCCTCATTTTCAGCATAAACCGAAATTTTGACAAAGATGGTACCAGATTTCTCTCTTGTTTCCCTTTCGCCAGATGTGTGATATTTATCTTTCTTCTGATCAACCTCGGCCGGTATTCGAACTCTGAAGATGTTGCAGAAAGAATCCAAGTGGAACTTCTAGTAAATTATATGCACATCTTGATCATTTGGATTTGTGATTCATCCCAGACCTCTCTGAATTTCTGCTGTTAGAAAGTTCAAATGATTTTTGAGTTGTATTATGTGGAAAATAAGCCTTTGTTTATCTTAAATTTGTTTTACATCACTTCTGAGAGCTCATTTATTTCTCCTGTGCCATCCTTTTTTATCTCAAGTGACTTTCAATCATATGTAATAGTAATATGTTTACCTTTGTGTTTTTTACATTTAATTCTTTGCTGGAGCAGCAGTGTGTTTCAGACTCCGAAATGAGATACTTTTGAACATCATTCAATAAACCCAAAAAAAAAAAGAAAAAAAAAGATTGATTTGTGGAACATCATCACATTTGTTTTTCCTTGTTTAGTTTTGTCTGTTTAATTTTCTCAATGTCTTTTTCAATCTCCAGTGTTTCTTCTGATGAGACTAGCACTTTATAGACCACTTCATTGTGGTTGTTTTCTTAGTAATAATTTCACATACTTAATTTCTTAAAAAAAAAAAAGAAATTACAAAATCCTAAATGATTCTAACTTTCTGAATAACCATTCCATTGAACAACAAAACAAAACCCAATTTTCTCCTTTGTTTCCCCCTTCAGTTCCACAAGAAAGTGAACATTATTATTCGACATAATAACTCTCTTCAAAAAAAAAAAAAAAAATAATAATAATAATAAACATACTCCCTTACATATATATATATCTTCACTAATAATTAACATCTTTCACTACAAACAAACCCACTACAAAAATCACCTAAACATCCTCCATAGTTTTCTCCAACATCCCAGCTTGTCCATGTCCATGTCCATGTCCATGTCCATGCACTCCCATAACTGGACATTGAAAAGCATTTCCAAATCCATGCACACTACTACTAGTACTACTACTCCTCCCTCTATCCACTCCCATATAATCCACAGTCATCATCTCCCACTCCCTTTGTCCCATCTTATAATTAACACTACCACCATTAATATTACCACCATAAAACAACTGCCCATGACCACCTTCACTACCAGCTTCCATATTGGCTTGGTCATGAAACACACCCAAATTTCTCATATCAAGTCCTGCCATTCCTGCCATAACCATTCCTGATGATCTATTCTGCAACATATGTGGTGGTGGTGATCTTATAATGTTCTCACTTGCTGCCATTGCTCCCATTTGTGCTGCCTTTTGCAGCAGCACTGTCGCGGACATGTGCGCCGATGAGTGACTTCCGCCGAGCTGTAATGAAGCCGAAGACGGTGGTGATGAGTCTGTATGAGGACTGAAGATCATGGAGCTTGGTCCTGCTACCATGTTTAGAGGCTTGATCAGTGGCATTGACATTAAGTGGTTCTTCAAGTCTGGAGAGAATTCTGCCATTAATGCTGCATGATGATGCTGTTTCTTATTAGTATTATTATTAGTATTCTCTGCTGGTATTGGTATTTGTAGAGGTAGTGGTAGTGGTACTAGTAAGCCTTTGTTGTTGTTGTTGTTGTTGTTGTTGTTCTCTTCTGTTAGAGCATCACAGAAAGCTCTGTGAGTGATGAAGCTGTCTCTCCTGTCAATCATTAACAACAGTTATATTTCAACACTAAAATCTTTGGTTTTTTTTTTGCATTGTATTGGCAAATTGTTTAGGATTGTTAATTTTGTTTTAGGGGAAAAAATACTTATTATACTCTTTAATATTGATTTTTTTTTTTTAAACTCGTAGGTTTCTAAAAGTCACGGTCTCTAAACTTATCTAGACAAAATAGTAAAAATCCTATAATAATAGGTCTTTTTTAAGTAGATTTTTTTTTATATGATTTGAACTTAAAACTACTTATTAAAACCATTTTAAAACTCTACTACTTTCACTCATGTTATAAGTTGATCTAAGTTGTTTTCGTCTATTCGAACTCAAAACTACATGTTAAAGCCACTATAAAGCTATGCCAATATCACTCATATCACAAACTAGTCTTCAAAATTGAGGTTGTATATTGTTTTTGTTTTTTTATTTGTGGTTTTGGTTTACATAATTACATGACACTTATTTTCTATAAAAGAAACATATAAAAAAAATTCAGAACAGTGAAAATATCACAAATTCATCAGGCCATCTACCACATGCTTTAAACATATCTTTTAAACTATAAATTGAGAAAACTGTCATATGAATAACTATGATCCAATCTCTATATCTTATCTAAATTATATATTTTTATATATATACATAAATAAAAGTAATTACCTGGAGAAAATGGTGCCACAATCACACTTATACTCTTTAGTGCCACAAGTCTTGGAATGAGCTTTCCAATCAGACTGCACAGCATACTTCTTTGAACACTTATCACACTTCCATTTCTTCTCTCCATGTTTCCTACAAAAGTGTTTCTTGATCCCTGTCAAGTCTCCAAGAGCCCTATTAGGGTTATGGTGCACACATGTCACTTCCGGGCATATATACACTCTTTTCTTTATCTCTGTGCTTGTTCTTTGCCTCAACTTCCACGGTAAGTTGTGACCTCGCCGGTGTAGTTGCAAGTTTTGGTCTCGTTGAAACCCTTTGTTGCATATCTCACACACAAACCGGTTTGTCGCCATTAGTGTTGTTGGTGATAATGCTATCACCTCTGCCATTGGATCTAGATTGATGATTGATGCATGCCATGGATCAATCATCTTAATTAATTTTTATATATAAATAAAAAATCATATCATATTTTCATGATGTAAAACTTCATCTAGTTTCAAATTTTACGGAGAAATTAATTCACTAAAAATAAGCAATTTTTTAAAGAAGAGATGTTCAAAAAATACAAAAAATATATATATAGTTGATATATTCAAGATAATTAAGTATTTATAAAATATTATTGAGATTCGTCCTGAAATAAATATGAGCTGGTTAATAAAATTCAGTCTTGAAAACTAATATTCATCAAAGAAAGATTAAAAATTTGCAATATTTTTGTTGTTGTTATTCCTTTTTTTTTTTAACAATAAATTTTAATAGAAAAGGTAGTATTGTTATTCTAGAATGTCCGAAGCCGGCAAAGGAAAATAAAAATCATATTAAGTGAATTTTCTTTTATTATTTTGATTACTTTTATTTTCACAATATGATCAAATAATAGCCTAATATATATATATAATGAATATATGAGGCATGAGATGATAATTATCAAGGATAAGAAGGGAGGGAGACAATGAAAGAGAAACTATAATCTAAAAATGGCCAGCATTGTTGACCATATGGCCTCACCTAACTAAACTAGAAATTTCTTGTGACTATGCATGGTTAAGTTTGACTCATCAAGTGGATTAATAATCACATTTTTACTGTTAAAAAAACTCAATCATATGCATTAAGTAGTGTATCACTCTAAGTTGCTAACTATATATATATAGTCTAACTATGTATCATTCCAAGAAGCTAAAAATTCTTCAAAATTGGCTCAAAATTCTTCACATAGGTTATCAATACCAACTTTGTTAGGATGAGCCTACATGGAATAATATATACAGATTGAGATTGATTTTAACATTGACAATGAAAGACTTCATTATTTCCTTCCATCCAATCATTGACCACCATATATACATAAATATACACACACACAACCACCCCAAATAAAAAAAAATGCACAAATACATATCTTCATTCACTTTCATTTTATTAATATATATGTCCAATAAAATTTTTTGCCTATTAACATTGAATTCTTGTATAAAGTGTTTATGATGAACTAAAGAGATAAGTTGAAAGTCGGACACAAGTGTACTAAGATATTAATTCTATGTTTATGCACACCCAGCCGACCATTCCATTTGGTCTTTTTTACATTTTTATAAAAAAACATTTATATAAATAAATAAATATATATATATATAATCAAAGTATGTATTATTTAGATGATGATGATGATGATGATGATGATGATGAATAAGGAAAGAGAAGGGAAGTGGCATACCTGGAGTTCCGGGGAGGTTTCTTTTCTTCTTGACCGCTGGCGATGGTGGTGGTGGCACCGGAGGAGGAGTCTGTTGACTCTGTTGGGAAGATGAAGTTCCATTATTGATGAGTGTTTTTGGGTGTTGTTGATCATCATCTTGATCTCCATTAATAATGTTCCCTGATGAGAAGCTTCCTCCTTCTCCTCCTGTTATGATTGACATGCTTCCTTGCTATAACAAGTAACAACACTACTACTACTACTACTAATAATAATAATAATACCAACTTTATTTATTTCTCTTTTTTTCTTGCTTCTTTAAATGGTGGAGGTGAAGTTAGGAATGAAGAAGAAGAAGAAGAAGAAGAAGAAGAAGAGGAGGAGGAAAGGGGAGGGTAGAAGAAGTCTATGTATTCTTTTATTTATGGTGTGGATGGAGGGCAAATAGGGAATAAAATAATAAATAGGATGTGTTTTTTTATCATATTATATGTATGCTATATAAGAGTCTATGTATGTATTATGCATATTATTTTATTTTTTTCCATATGTACCCCTGAAATTTTGTCTAATTACATATGTGCCACCTAATAAAACTTGTATACCTCTCTGCTCCAAACACACTATTATGATGTATTTACATGTTAAATAATAAAAAAAACTTGTGCATCAATAATACCTATGAAAATTTTCTAATATTCATTAAATTCATATTTTTATAAATATATATTTTTAAAAAAATTAAACTCATTTCGTCGATTACATCTAAATTCTAAAAATTTCTCAGTGATTGAGTGAATATTTTTATATGTCTATTCTTAAAAAATTAAGCTAGATTTATTCATTACATGTAAATAAAAATAATTATTACCATGGGTGATTTAGGAATTTAAATAATTTTTTATTTAAATATAAAGTTAATAATTATACCATTTATTATTATTAAGGTGTATACACACAATTAGGTGAATATTTGGATGTATACAAGCAAAGAATTCATTAATTATTTATTATATAGGTGACTATAAAAGAACTCATTAGTTAGTTTTTCTTTAGTTAATAATGTTTCTTCTGTACTAATGTGTCAATCTTATTAATATTCAATTTAGTTCCACATAATTTTTTATTTTCTTTATTTTCTTTATATTTTATTTTTATAAAACAAGGGTAGTCTAAGACCAACCTTTCTTTTCAACATGTTATCATATAGTACCAATCAATGTGTCTCTATTGATAAATATATATATATATATATATATATATATATATATATATATATATATATATATACTTTTCCTAACCTACTAAATTATTATTATTATTATTATTATTAGTATCATCGATTTATTTATTTATTTAATAGTGTTTATTAACCTAAAAACTATTTAATTTAAGCATCAATAATAGACATATAACTAACTCCTCACTAAAAAAATAATATCAAATAAAATATAAAATAATTATCTTGAAAAGATCATATCGATGTAGACACAATTAATATCAAAGAATATTCTTATAAATGTTTTAATTCATACAAAATGCTACATTTGGCACATATTAAAAATTATAGAATAAATAAATTTAGAAATATATATATATACAATTTATGCAAAACAAATTGTGCATGATGATCACCAAACATTCTAGAGCTCTTTATTGTTCATTATCTAGATAATTTGGTTTGAAGGTTTGGTTGAGACAAAAAGATTTGATTGATTGACCAAATTGGGCAAGGTGATTAGGTGGCCTTGTCTTATAGATAAAGATTGATTAGATGGCATTTTTGGAATTTTGACCAAAGCCAAGGGTGCATATGTCATTTTATAATTTTATTTTTTTTAACAAATGTGACCAATCACTTGTTCTGGACAAGCAACACGAATAGCTAGGTTCTAAACTTTTCACTTACCTGAGTTGAGATTCAAACTAACTTTTTCATCTTAACAAACACTTTAGTCAGATATTTTTTCTTTTATAAATTATAAAAATTATATTTTATAATTATCATAATTTTTGGTAATATTTGTATACAATAATTCACAATATAATTTTGTTGAATTATTAAATAAAGCCAATTTGGACGACAAGGATTAGAATTTGAGATCATATATAGATGTATATTGGAGAAAATAAAATAATTGAATGATAACGTTGTTGAAATTTAATAAAGAAGGAAAGCGAAAGGCCCGATATTTTCAACATTAATGCTTAGTTTGGCCTGCAATCAACTTTATTTTAAGTTTCAATGTCCCTTTCCATGCAATTATCGATGATCCCAATGACATATATATATATATATATATATATATATATATATATATATATATATATATTATGATTAAGGTCTTATGATTTTATTTATAAATATAATAATCGGTCATTACATAGTTAATCAAGATGATAATTAGTACATGGATTTAATTTCTAGAGTATAAATTAATTATAATTACAATATATTCATTTAATTGTAAAAGATTGTAAAAAAATAAGTGAATTAAATTTTTATATTTAAAAAAATGAATAACAGATTATTTCAAGCTTTCAATGTGGTGATTAAAAAAATAGAAATTACTAAAAACTACCTTCATAGTTTCATTATGATCATATATTTCTTTTGGTTTTATCATTAATTTTTTAAGTCTTTGATTTGTGAATTTTTTTATGCGGTCGCATACTATCAGTGTTTTAATAGAATGTTGAAAATAATTTTGGGATATGCATCAGTACAATAGGAGTAATTTAATAATTTACTTTAATTTGGATTTAAAAATAAAAATGTTAAAAGCTAAAAATATTTTAAAAATTTGTTAAATTTGAATGGACTTGTTAAGAGACTGAAAAAGTTGTAGTGACCTAGTATTACTCTCTTCTAAAAAAAAGTTTATATTTGATATAATTTACTAAAAAAAGGCCAAAAAAAACTGTTTTTTTATTTAGTTATAAGCTCAAAATGGAAATTATGTCTTATGTTACCATTAATGATATAATTTTAATTGAAAAATATTGAAAACAAATTCAAGTTTATTAAAAGTGATGTTATTGTTATATGCTTCTTGGAACTCACTTGAACGTGTCTAGACTTCTTAATGAAAGCTTTGGAGTATTTCATATGTTATCTAATGACGGTCACATTCCTTGTTTTTTGGGCTTTTATTTATTTATTTATTTTATTTTATTTAGTATAAGAATTAGAATTATTTTTTATGCTAATCTTCTAACTAGAATAATTTTAATGATTATTGGAGTTGATTCCAAAGAAATAAAACTAGAGTCTTTTGTTATTACAAGGGGTATGTAAGTAATTTTAATTTGTCACAGGAAATGACACATAAATCCTTAGAAAAGTTACATGTTACCCATAGGGCCGTTTGGTTCGCGGTAATGTAGAAAGATTACCACGTAACACGTGGTAATCTGAAAATATTACCATATCTAGTATTGCACCGATGAGAACATCACCGAAAAAGTTGGTAATCCTATTATTACCAAATTTAGTGTCTATCTTGGATTACCAAACATATAGTAATCTCATAACTTGGTAATGAACTATTTTCGATAATAAGAGTTTCCAATCAAACATGGTTATATCAAATTATCACAATATTTTCAACCATATAATATTTGCACCCATATTACCATCATAATCTCGTTATGTAATAATATTATTACCACGAACCAAACAACTCATAAAGGTTTTTGAGAAAAAAAAATCTATTTCATATGGATCAATGTCAATTTAATTTGTTTTAAAAAAATTATTTATTATGAAATTATATATATATATTTGTCTTTCTTCCGCTTTCTTATTCCTTTTTTCACCAAACAACCTCCATTGGCCTTTAGGCAGAGATGCCGGGTGCTCTCCATTTTTTTAATCTAGTATTTAGGGCCATAAGAGTTAAGAGATTAAAAAATTATTAAAAAAAAGAAAATAATATAGTAATTTTTTAAAAATGAGGTTGATGGCAATGATGAGGTATTTAAAAAAAAATTAGCAATTTAATGACCATTTAGAAAATAGTAGGGATTTAAAGACCTTTTTGAAATATGTCAGGGATTTCAAGGTTTTTTTTTTTAATTTTAATGGAGAATTATTACACATAGACTTATTTAGAATTTTCTTCCATTTTGAAGGACTATAATAATAAGAAGATTAAATTGGATATTTGAAGCATGTGATTGATTCTCAAAGTCATAAATGGCTACTCATTCCTAAGAAAAAGGAGCTTCTCAATGCACACTTATTGACATTCTAATTTGATTGAAAAGGATGATCTATGATAAAGCAATTTATGTGATTAAGAACATAGTTTAACTTTTCTAATATATTTATTTTAATTATTAAATTTTTATATTATTATTTTAACATGAAATAATAGTGAATTTTTTCGCTAAGCCGTAAGGGCCCATTGCGTGAGATTTGATTTATAAGATTTTTATTGTCTGGGTTTGAAATGTGCAGAATATAGTGGTACTAAGGGTCGTCAGTTATAAAAACGGATTTGTAACTCAATTCCCGTGTCACAAAATGAGAAAGTATAGATAAACTGTCATTATTTCTGTGCATACGCCACAAAGTATATATGTGCTTGTCGAATTTATTAAAAAAAATAATGAGCTCATCGTATTTGTCTTTAATATTTTCACATGTTGTGAGAAAATTTAATATGAAACACAAACTTATGTTTATTAGAATCAATGTCGGGTGTTGTCATCGAACAAGAAAAAATACCGATGAAGTTTAGAAAGAATAGTTCAACGAAAACGATAAAAATAAATAAATAAATAAATAAATAAAAGAAACAATGCATGTAGGCATTTGATGTCACTTTATACCATTTTTTTTTTAATTTGCATGAAAGATAAGGACTTGAATGAAGAAAGTGACAACCATTTTGTTCAAGAGCTCTTTGTCTTTGCATTTTATTTAAAATATTTCACTTTCAATATGAACCTTGTTATGATTCAAATTTAATATTTAAAATAAATATAAATTAAAATATTTATAAAGAAGTTAGTTAATATCTCACAATATTTAAATTTTAAATTTTTATAGACATCTTAAAAAAATATAACTAATTATCTCAGAATATAATAATATTAGTGTTGCAGGGTCTAAAAATAACTAAAAAACATTTACAGGGTATATATGTAAACAAAAAAATGAAATATTATAATACATGATATACGCAACAGAATTGCTATAAAACCCTTGCAATTATTCAAATTTGCTCATCTATTAAAAACCATATTTTACAAATTACACCCTGAATTAATTATATATATCAATATAGTATATAAAGAGGACGTTGACCATTGTAATCTAGTTCTTGAGAATTGGACCTAAGGGCACCTAATTAGCTAAAATAGACTTAAAATTTTAAGTGAGTCAATGGCCTATATTATCAAGGAGGAAAATATAATATAAAGGAGTGATAGGGGCTATTAATTAATAAGCCATTAAAGGACTCCACTTATTATTAGTACTATGATTATTATTATATTTTTTTTTTCCCTAGAACTGCGCCGAATGGTCTTCGTTATTTCTGGATCTCTGGTGATGAATTTAATATATACTTTTGTTTGAAGAAGGGACTAAGTTGTGATTTTTGTAAATAGTAAGGACTGTTGATGAAAATAAGGAAGTTAATTCTTGGAAGTATAGGGTGTTTTTGGAAAAGCAGCATAAGGTTCGCAATTTGTTAACTGAGTTAATTCATAGAAGTATAGGGGGCTTCAAGCAAAAAGTGTGTTTTATGCAAAAGTACCACAATTTGTGAAATTTTTGCAAGGAAAAAAACATAGAGTATGCAAAATAATTTTTATAAAAATAGGAAGTCAAACGCAAAAATGACATGAAGATGGGTAAATTTACAGAAACACCCTCATAATTCTAATTTCTTTGTAATATTGGGTGTATAGTGCAAAAGTGCCCCAATTTTGTGAATAGACTGCTTTTGTTAAAGTTAAGTGGCCCAGTGGGCTTTATTAAGATCTTTGGTCAGTCCTACTAATAAAACTAATTAATTAAAATTAAGATTTTAAGAGATGCCTTTAATCTGCCTCTTATAAAATTTAAAAAATATGTACAAATTTCATGATAATATTTATTTTTATAAGAACATATAAATGTCCCAAAAATTTTTATTATTATTATTATTATTATTATTATTGACTTTTAACCAGAAGGAATTCTCTAGATTGAGTAAAACTTTTGTATTTTTTTTTTAATTTTCTTTGGAACCTTAAAAATTTTCTTTTAGAAATAAAAATAAATTTGAGGAATTCACTTTAAAAGAAAAAAGAATCAGCCCTAGTTCAAATAATAATAATAGTAAATAAATAAATAAATAAATAATAATAACCCCAAGTTTCAGCCACGCCCAGCAGAGTGCAATTTCACACTTTACAAAGGGGTAAAAAGTGAAACTCCAAAAAAAAAGAGAGAAAAAACAATCCATTATTTCTTAAAATTAAGCTCAACAAAGATCAGAAGTGAAAAAGAATGAAAGCATAAAAACCAAAACCATTCCATTGATTCCAAGCCAAAATTAAACTTGGAAGCTCACAGATCATAGACAAATAAAACTATAAACCCATCCATATATATATATATATAGACATTAAGATTTCGAATCTATATAGTTATTAACTCATATTCTCTACAAAGTTCAGATTGCTAAACATGCAATGGCAAATGTCAATGAGGCCATATATATATATGGAATTCTATCGAACAAATTCAGCATGATATCGATTAATGACTTGCGAATCGAAAAGAATTCGTTCACATAATACCTGTCATGCTTTGTTGGTGGCAATGTACAATGAAAAAGATCGCCATCGGTGCTTGAAAGAACTATGAACTCGAATTTTTTCCGGTTAACATTGTCGGCAATTCTTCTACGGCATACCGAGCAAGTCATGAGCTTCTTTTCCCTTGGCATGGTTGCCGTACATCGCGTATTCGTCACTTATACCGACATTTGAGACCATTGTGTGAGGATGAATGAAACCAAAATCAACTGGAAAAGGTGCTGATGGTTCTCCGGTAGAGCTCTGTGGCCGACTGGAGGACCTGGATGGCAAGTTCTTCGTGCCTCGCACCTTCCGCTTAGTGCTGAGAAATCCACAAGCAAAAGCCTCGAGTGCTTTTGTCGTCAAAGGCCGGTTTCTGGTGCTCTGTCTACGGCCATTTGTGGTAGATTTCGGTTGGGTGAGAATACCATCTGATGTTTCAGATGACTGGGAAGACTTGAGTTGCTGCTCTGGTTCTGATTGGAAGACTAGTTTCTCTTTGTTTGAGTCTTCATCGCTCTTTAGTTCTGGTGAAAGATAAGGTACATTTAAGTCGATCAAGTTGTTGGGCGGAAGTTTTTCGTCATACAAACTTGTCTTGTTGTCAGTGAAAGCACACTTGGCATTTCGGCCACCATCATCGGCAAAAGAGTGACATAATTTCTTGCTTTCAGATGAGTTGGTCTCTATGCTTGTGTCTTTACTTCTCTTCGGCGATTTCAGTGCACAAGAGGACTCCTCTTTCTTCAATTGATCAGTTCTTGGAAAAGAGCAAAAAGAGTTTCCTACAAATGTGTTTTCTTTTGCTTCAAGTGTCTTTGACTTGTAACTAATCTCCTCTTTTGCTACCCGATAACTCCCGGGAAAAGCACAAGGACGTTTATTTCCTGTGTTCTTGCAAGCATTTAATCTTCGCCTTTTTACCACAGGAGCTAAATAGTTATTTTGCCAGCTCGACTGGCTCCTCGTATCCTTGAAAGGTTGTTTTTCATTCAGCAAATCATGCAACTGATGATTCGAACCATGCTCATTTAAAGGAATTGCTTGCTTGGAACTAGCAGACAGTTGATCAGATACATCATCTCGAAATGTTCCATTAAATGATGTAATCTTCTTATTCACAGATATCTCTGGATTGCATTCTTTTATTTTATTCAATGATATATCAACACGATCTTGCTCATCTGACAAGCTATCACTATCTGTATAAGTTTCTTCTGAGCATTTAGAGGGAGCAAGGCCACATTGGGCATCGGCGGGCAAGCTCCTCAGTTCCCTCACCTTCTTGGGTGCATCCCCATGATCCCAACTCGTATCCACAACCGTAAATTTCATATCTTCTGGATTGCAGTTAGAGACTCTCAGGCGGAGATAGCTATGCCGGTGATTCTCAGAGGACAGATTATTTTGCTCCAATTGTGCATCCACAACCCAACCATTTTCCTCTTTGGCGCTGACACTTCCTTCAACCTCTAACTCAAGAAGTTTTGGATCCAATGCTACCTTATTCAATATATCAGTAATTGAATCGAAATAGTGATTGCCCTTGACGAGCTTTCTCCTAGAGAACTTCTTTATACCAGGGATGAGAAATACTAAAGCATTTCTGGAACCAAAAGGACAAATATCTTTGGGTTGTTCAGAATGCCACCCTCTTGCAAGTAAACGAGGCCAAACAGCTTCCCAAAAGAGATCGTTAGACCTCGCTTTGCTTAATCTGAAATTTCCTGTCAGAAACTTAATAATATCTTCGGTAGCGAGAGAGGAGCACGCCTTTCCAATAGGTATATCTGAACGAACAGAGAGAACCTGATTTGTTCTCACTGGATCCAGTACAATGCCGGTAAGGTCATACTTTCCTTTACCAATTCCAACAGCTCCAACTAGAACTTCTGTACCGATCAAGGCCTTCAATTGAAAGACAAATTCTTCCAAAGAAGTGTTTCCCTCATTGAAGACTTTAACAGCCTGCGACAAGTATTCAATTCATATAGCACAAAGAATTAGCACATAAATAGAAAAGAAAATGTCTAACAAGTGATAAATACACATCCCTATTGAACTTTGACATAACAATATCTAATATGTGGATGATAAAAACGAATGAGTCATCAAATGGAGCCTGCATGATCACTAAGTTTTCCATAGAAGAAGTGGTTATAGCAATACAAAAGTACATGAAAATGTAAATACCTCCAACAGAGCATCTTGGAAATCCTTAGATATTCCAGGCAGCAAGCGTGATAGCAATTCTTGCTGTCTCCAACCAGTGAATATGCGTGATCCATGTATGCACCTCCTGCTTCTCATCTTTCTACATTCTGACCACCTCCGATGCCCATCAGACCTATAAAATTTTCCATAATAGAAGCACAACACATCTCCCATGTCTTTAGTCCCGACAAACCTTCTTATCAGTGCGAGATTTTTCCCAAAAATATATAGACCAAGGAGAAAAATCTGTGATTCAGCAGCAGTCCAAGGGGTCGCTTGTGTGCCAGGCAAAATTCCAATCCCTTTATCATTATCAGGTGCACTTAAGATCTCTTTATAATCTGCATTTGCCATTGACAATGGCATACTATGAGTATCAGCACCTGGAATTTTATTCTGTTCATGTTCAAAGTGATTGTCCACATATTCTGATGACAAAATTGGGGTGGCTGACCCTAATACAATAGAAAAAGTGACACCAAGAAACTTATCCATTTCCGTTGGGGTGTGAATTAGCTGAAGCCTTTCTGATTCTGTCATCAAGTGTGGAATCACAACTTGATACATATCTCCAACACGAGGAACTACTGATTCATCTTCATGGATATCATCAACACCAGGCAAATCCGAAGAAAGAATATGATCAGATGAAACGACCACACTACACTCCTCTTGCCCATCCAATACCTCGTCATTGTAATTTATTTCAATTAGATCCATCTGTCAAAGTTTCTGCATAGTACAGGAGAGTCAAAATTCACCAACCAGAGCTACTATGAAGAGTAAAGAAGTGTAAAGCAAAGCCAGCTTACATAAAAAAATATAGTACGATATTCAAAAACATGATGCTAATGCAAATGATAAAGCTTCTAAAAACCAAAGCAACACTGCAATGTCTATTACAGGAAGCACAAAGTAAAGAATTAATGATTTAAACACAAGGAATTAATAAATGAACTGAAAAGGCATCTGCCTATTAGAGTAACTAATTATCTCGCATGAGCTAGCTGTTTATGCAATTGCCAGGTAAAGTTTAGAGGAAAAAAGAAACACATCAACAAAAGATAAGGACAGTCAACTGGTGTAACAAGAACATACAATTAATTATTGGTGTTGCGCAGGAGTGCTTGTATGGCTTACAGGACAGTCAACTGGTGTAACAAGAACATACATGAATATGATGGTTGTTTATATTAGGTATGAATAACCACTTACTGGAAACCAATAATTAATGAAACCCTCTCAGTTTGCGGAACTTCCATCCCGTGCCTAATAGAGCAGACATTGAAAAATATTTTGGTCTTATTTAAGGGAACATGTTTGACAGATCAGAAACCAAATCCATTTGTATGAAATATATTAGCAATTTGATTTCCAGCAGAAATAACAACTTCATTACTGGTGAAATTTTGATCTAAAGGTTCATGATATGCACGCAAACATCTAATAGAAAAAAAATGGAATTTTTTTTAAACCATAGAGTGTGTGCCATTGCTTCTCCAATCATATACACAATAATTCATGGATTGAAATCTAAAGTGTAAAACAGAGAGCAAGGCAAGAGAATCATAGGGTCATATTTGAAACACAACCAGATACACATAATAGCGAGCATTGGTATTAAAATTCAAGCCTCAAGAAAACATAGAAATAGTGATTCATTAGCTCTTTTGGAGCTAATATGGATTTCATCAAGCCTCCAGCGATCTTAAGATGTAATCAGATTCCATGTCATATTTTTCATGCATCGAGAGGATGACATTAGGTAGCCTAGTTCTACTGATATGCAATAGTATAACACATTTGAAGAAAAAAAGAAAACCTCGATATATCAATCATATGAAGAAGTGAACATGCCCAAAAAAGGATTTACAATTAACTCCATCAAGGAGATAAAAAGATAAGATTTTCCACAAAAAGATAGCACCGAAGCATTAGAACTCAGAAATAATTGCAAGATCAAAATATGGACATATACCTAGTGTTTGGGAAATGAACAGTGACATATCACAGTGGAGTATTTCCTATCATCACAAACCATCACTGAGCAATTGAACAAGCCCAACCAAATAAAGGCAGAGTCTCAAAAAAATAACATCACAATTCAGTAATGAAAGTTATATTAAATCAAGAGCATGCCCAAGAAACTCGTCACCGATTGCAAAGATATCATAAAACACACTTCTCGCATCCCAATTCAAGCACATTACAGTAAAATAAAGACTTTCCTTCAATAAATGAAATCAAAGAATTGTGTTAAACCAACCAAAGATGAGCATCCACAACAACTGAAGGCATCCAACAACATTCATTCCCAACACCTCACAAACACATACAAGCAATCAAAAACCATAATCACAAGATCATAACAAATGAGATTCAATCAAAAACCCACTCAACCAAGATATAAAAAGCAAATCCAACTAAAAGCGCACACATACACACACAAACAACCACCGGAAACATACACACGAATCAAATCTAACTCAGCAACACGAGAAAAAATTCAAAAAAACAAGAACATGGATATTTTCTCATCACGCTAAGATTACCATCGATTGCAGTCTTTTCGCCGAAAAAACACAAACCAAACCGCTATCGCTTATCGTTTACGAAAATAAACATCAAAAAATACATAAAAAAACATGAAATTTAGCAAAAAATACATCAAGTTCTCACCTTTCCTTCACAACAGAGATCATTCACCAGTTTTATGACGAAAAGATCGAGAAAAATTGAATAAAAAGGATCCAAAAAGAAGGAAGAGAACAACGAAGAGAAGCCGGTCGAGAGAGAGAGAGAGAGAGAAAGAGAGAGTAAAAGAGAAAAAGGTACTAAAAATAATGAGAGAGTTATTTTGAAGATGAAGCTCGAGGGCATTTTCGGAAATTAAAGAATTGAGTTATTATCACAAGAAGTTGTCAATAGATCAGATACACAGGTTTTGTGTTCTATGTCGTCTAATTTTCTGACACGTGTTCAGGAGAAGTCTTTTCATTACATTTTTATGCCATGGTAATTAAGTGGATTTTTTATTTTTAATATTTTTAATAATTATTCCATATTTAGTAATAAATTTATACCCAAATACCATGCTTCGTGTCACCCTGAGGTGAGGTTTCTCTCATGGGATTGGTCTTTCTATTTGTTCTTCTCTTTCTCTGGTGTATTTTATGTTTTTATTGTTAGTTTTTTTTCTGTGTTTTATTATGTTATTTTATTGTCACTTTGAATGATTGTGATTTATTTATTTTTTGTAAATTTAAAATTTTATTTTGATTGGTAAATTATATAATATGTAAAATATATTAATTTCAAATTTAATTAAAAAAATTTGCAATCAATCCTAGCACATGTGGAATAAATATATTAATTATGTTATAATCATATATTAGAATGTGTCAACTATGGACATTCGTAAAACATCCACACTTGAGCACAGTACACACTATACAGCAAAATGAGAGACTGAGAGTTAATGAGTGTCATGAAAGAGTGCACAACCGTTAAATTGAAATTCAACAGTTGATACAAATGTTCATAAATAATCAATGCTCATAATATATAAATCATTAAAGTTTAATTTTTACCACATAAGTTAAATAATTATTTTAATTTATCCATACACATACATGCATATATAACCATTACTAAAATTTCGATATAATCTTGAAAAAAGAGATTTTATAAAACTTCATATATATACACATATATAATATATCATAAATTAAACTCGATCCTATAATAAAGATATATCAATCATATTAAAATTTTACGACAGCCATCAAAATTTAAATATTAAACTATAAAAATTACTATTTTAATCGATACTATATATATATATATATATATATATATATATATATATATATGGGATGATGTGATTTATACGATGATTTATCATTAAAATATTTTTAAAATAAATATACAACTAAAATATTTTTTAAAAATAAAAATATTAAAAAAACTTTGTACTTGAAATGCTGTTAAGAGACGAAGAGGGGATGAGTTGGAGCACAGAGGATGCGGCCGTGGGGCTCGTTGGAGTGCGCGGCTATCATACGAAAGAGACACGAACATGAGAGAAACTACGAAAATGCCCTTTTATTTTTGTATTAGAAAACTTAAAACACTAATTAATAATCCTCTAATCATGTGATGCTCACACACACGAATAAAGAGTTTGTGTGTGTTGCATGAGTGTGAAGTGGGACCCACAATACTCGTTGACTTTGACTTTGTTGACCACAAAGTTAGTCAATTCATTTTTTGTGATTTATATTAAGATCTCCACCGTCCATTTTCATCATGCCGACCCTTGTTTTGCCATTATTATTATTATTATTATTATTATTATTGTTGTTGTTGTTATTATTATTTAAAATAACTAAGAATTAACTTTTAAAAAGAGGAATTCATGATTATTTCAAAGGTGGATTTGTTCCTAAAAATAATTAGATTAATTTGTACAAAGATAATAATTGGGTTTGATCTCTCATGCATGATAAACTTACAACTTGTTTTGTGGTTAATTGCTGTTAAGAGACGAAGAGGGGATGAGTTGGAGCACAGAGGATGCGGCCGTGGGGCTCGTTGGAGTGCGCGGCTATCATACGAAAGAGACACGAACATGAGAGAAACTACGAAAATGCCCTTTTATTTTTGTATTAGAAAACTTAAAACACTAATTAATAATCCTCTAATCATGTGATGCTCACACACACGAATAAAGAGTTTGTGTGTGTTGCATGAGTGTGAAGTGGGACCCACAATACTCGTTGACTTTGACTTTGTTGACCACAAAGTTAGTCAATTCATTTTTTGTGATTTATATTAAGATCTCCACCGTCCATTTTCATCATGCCGACCCTTGTTTTGCCATTATTATTATTATTATTATTATTATTGTTGTTGTTGTTATTATTATTTAAAATAACTAAGAATTAACTTTTAAAAAGAGGAATTCATGATTATTTCAAAGGTGGATTTGTTCCTAAAAATAATTAGATTAATTTGTACAAAGATAATAATTGGGTTTGATCTCTCATGCATGATAAACTTACAACTTGTTTTGTGGTTAATGATATTATTATTATTGTTGTTATCACTGTTGTTAATATTGTTTTAATTCATTTATATGTATAGATATGTAATTTTTTAATAAAAAATATTTCAAATTATTAACTTCCACCACCCATTTTTTCAGTGAATTTATATATATATTGCGCATAATTAGCAACATGGTCAAAGTTAGATAATTGGCCAAATAGGAATTCAACATTTGAAAAAAAATAAAAAATACTCATGAAAACAAAGTTTGTATTCTTTGTTTCAAAGTCACTCACATGTTATATAGTTTGAATGTTCAATTAGTTTTACTAAACTGTCTTTTAAATATATATTTCAATTTCACATTAAAATTCGTTTAGTATGATGTCATACTTAATTAATATATGCCATCTTGATTTATTTTTTTAATTATTTATACATTTTTCTTGGTAGGCTGAACTATAAGTGATCACTAAATTAAAATTTAAAAAAAATAAAAACCATCTGATGTGACTTAAACTTGAGTTTTTTTAACTAAAAGAAATTTCTAATATATCATCCATTAAACTATATATACAAAATATACACAAATAATAATAATTATTAATATTAGTATTATTATTATTAAGCTTTATGCTTTCTTAACAATCATACCATCCACCACACTCTTGAACCATGTCATGTTCTTGCATGTACAAAGAGTCTCTCCTTACTCTCTCAGAGCAATGCATGCAGTGTGTCTTCTAGAATAATATATGTAATGCATGCATGCATGCATGAGTTATATATATATAAACATTCAAACTACTTCAAAAATCAGATGCAATGGAGGTAATAACAGTGGAACTAAGAGAGGAAGACATCATAAAAAAAGAAACAGTCACACTGGTTTCACCCACAAACCCAAATCCAACACAAAGAGTTTATCTGTCAAACATAGACCAAACTGTGGCATTCCCTGTGGAAACAATCTTCTTCTTTGAAAGCTTGGAATCATCCACAAATGATGTAATTGAGAAAGTGAAAAGAGCTATATCTGAAGAGTTTCTGATACCTTATTATTTCATGGCTGGGAGACTTGGTTATAATGAAGAGAGCAAGAGGTTGGAGCTGGTGTGCAACAATGGAGGGGTGTTGTTTGTTGGTGCAACTTCAAGGCTTAAGTTGAGTGACTTGGGTGATGTCTCCTCGCCTAATCCTTCTTTTCACCATCTTATTCTTAGGATTGATGGATCTCTCAGCCTCAATGATACTCCACTGTTCACAATTCAGGTTCATTCATATATCTCTTTCTTCTTCTCCTTCTTCTTCTTCATAATCTTCTTCTTCTTCTTATTATTATACATATGTGCATATATATATATATATATATATATATCCAATGACACTATACACTCTTTTCTTTTCTTTCCACCAAATCATATAATAGCAATAGTGTTGAGAAAAATAAGGCTTATAATCACAAGAATAAAAAGAGACAAAGATTTAACGAAGTTCGGCAATATGCTTACATCCTCAGGAGCGATGAATGGCTGTCTTTTTTTATTAGAGTTACACTTCAGCATCTGCCCCTTATTTCGTATATGAGGGATATCTAACAAATAGCAGAACATTACAAACATACATACAAATATATATATATATATATATATATATATAACTAAAAGAAGGATTTATATATATGCATATAGGTAACCAGGTTCAGCTGTGGAGGGTACTCTATAGGCTTTGTGACAAACCACAGCATTATGGATGGAAGAGCAGCAGCTGAGATGTTCCAAACCCTTGGCTCCATCTGCAAATCATCAACACAAGTAATACCCTTACATCTCCAAACCAAGCACTCCACCCTAACCCTAAACCTTGACAGGCACTCTTACATCAAACCAAGATCCCCACCTCTCATCACCTTCCACCATGACTCAGAATACACCATCTCCTCTTCCTCTTCCTTCACTAACCTACCCCTTAACCTCTACCTCTCCCCAACCCACACCTGCAAAGTCTTCTCCTTCACCACCTCCATGATCAACTCCCTCAAGCTCAAAGCCATGACAACCTGCTCCTCCTTTGAAGCCATGGTTGCTCATCTATGGAGAACAAGAACTAAGACAGTCTTTGACAACCCTCTTGCTACTTCCTCAGTCTTGTTTGCAGTTGATATTAGAACCAAACTCAACCCTCCATTGCCTCCAAACTTCATTGGTAATGCAGTCATCACTACTGCTGCAACAGCAAAGGTTATGGACATTGAAGACAAGCCATTCTCATTTTGTGTGGACAAAGTGAAGGCAGCCATTGAGAGAGTGAATGATGAGTATGTGAGATCAGTGATTGATTGGTTGGAAGTTCACAGAGGAGGAGTGCCTTCAACTATGAATGGGAACTTCTATGTGTCTGCATGGTGGAAGTTGCCATTCCATGAGCTTGATTATGGCCATGGGAAGCTTGTTCATGGAGGGCCAGTGGTGAGTGGAATGGATGAGTTTGTACTGCTTCTTTCTAATGGGAATGGAAAGGAAGGTGGTGTCAATGTGTGGATGTCTTTGGAGAAGATGAAGATGGAGAAGTTCTTGTGCTTTGTCTATGATTTTTAATCAAAGTTATTGTCTCATTATTATTGATGTTATTTTATTATAAATTATATATTTGAAAGTTGGTGGCTTGCACGTGCATTTTGCATGGTTTTTTTCTCCCTTTTTTTTAAATATATATAATCCCTTTTAGTCTTTTACAACATTCAAATTACCTATATATATAGCTTCATAATTAAAGTTAATCAAAAGTTTGTATGTCCTTTTCAAAAAAAAAAAAAAAAAAAGTTTGTATGTCATAGATCCTTTAAAAACTAGGGATGTTTGATATTGTATACAGAGGCCATGTACAGGGTTACTAGTAATTAGTTTTGCTTTGAGTACTATTAGGTATTGTATAATATATGAATGATAAGGCCATTAAACGTAGAAGAAGAAAAAAAAATTAATGATTACTATGGGACATCTTTATACGGGATTTTTATTTTATTTTTTGAGAAAATTGCTTGTAGTTAAATTCCCCTTGATCTAATGGTGCTAGCTAGGTCCTCTGTACGCAGACAGAGAATAAAGGTCGACTCTTTTAATATATCTTTGGTATATGGCATGTTCATCTTGTTAAAAAAAAAAAAAAACACATGCACATCTTTGTAATGCCCAATTTTTTAATATATTTTCATTAAAAACCACATTTCCTTATATATCTTTATACAATACATTTATTTATTTATATAATTAAATTTTTATGTATAAGTTTTATAAATTTTATCTTTTTTTCCCCGAATAGTTAAGAGGATATGTGAGGATAGTATTATATAAAATTCTTTAAGTTGAGTTCTAGTTTGAAGGGTATACAAGGAAATCAAAATTTATTTATAAGGGTGTATAAGTAAATATAATTTTATAGGAGTTTTATCAATATTTTTTGTTTTTGTTTGTATGAGCATCCAAAGCAAAAACTCTTTTTGCAAAGGTTGGAACCAAATTTTATTTTTCAAAAAAAAAAATACTCATATTTTTGAATTTTGTTGCCAAGTGATAATTTAGTTTCATATATTTATATTTATATTTATATTCATATTTATGTGTGCTGGTTTTAATATAAATATAAATTATAAAGCACCACACTGAAGAATGGATGATATATATTTATGAAGGTGGGAACATAGACAATAATGATGCCACTGTTGATAATGTTCCAATACTTCAATATCATCATTTTATTAAACAAACCAAAAAATTCTCAATTAGTTTTTATTTGAATCAATCAAATTAAAAAATAAAAATAAAATTTCAGATCCTGTCCAATATCAAATATAATTAACCCCAACATTTTTTCATATGAAATACTTATTTATATAGTTTATAAAAACCAAAAAATATATAAATTTTATAATATATCTAAAATTGCAAAGTTTAAATCAGATCCATAAATCATACATATAAAATAAATGCATTTGGGGGGAAATGTGTAAATGAGGACATATTTATAAAGTTTAAGATTATAGCAAAGCAAAGCTTTCCAACTCTTTCAATTCTTTAAAAAAAAAAAAAAAAAAAAAAAAAAAGGTCCTTTATTAAATCTCACAATATTCCCAACATTCAAAAATTTTATTTTTATAATTAAATTAAATTTAAATTATAAAATTACTCTTATTTTGATAAAACTCGAAAATATCATTTTCTTTTGACCTAATTTTTTTTCCTTATCATTCGGGGAAGATAAAAAAAAAAAATTCAGGGTAACAGACATTATCATGAATTTCTCTTAGATTCGAACCCATAGCCGATAATAGAATTAAAATTGATATTTTTTATTTCATATTCCCATGCACCATATCCTCATCTCTCTATCAATTCCTAATTCAAATTGTCCGCCCCAATCTGATATTATAGTACTGATATAAACAAAAATTTTATCATGGTATAATTCCAAAAGACAACAAACACTGGGATTCTGCAGTATTATTCGTAAAAGGGTATTTTTGGTATTCTCTTAATTGAAATAAAAAAATAAAAACAAAATAAAATAAATAAAAAATTGACATCATAATAAAAAAAGAAGATATAAATGTTAAAGTTTTATATATTTTTATTTCTTAAAATTATTTAAATTTAAATTTTATTTTGAGAAAAAACTATATATATATTTTTTAAATCGGAAATGAAAAAAAAAAAGTTTTATATATTAAAAACTTTTTTTCTTTTATATTTACGGGGGAGACATCTCCCCGTCCTTTCACCAGCGCCCTTCTTTCCTCTCAAAGCGCCGACTCCTCCTCCTCCTTCGATTCCTCCAGATTTTCTAGGGTTAGGGTTTGTGTTTTCCTTCAGGTGAGCTTCCGTATCCTACCTATTGACTGTTTCGATCGTTGTGTATTCTTTGATTTGATGGATCTTTTGATTTTTGCTCGATTTGGTGTAGAATTTGTGGGGTTTGATCTTTTGGTTGTTGGGGAAGAGCTGGGGGACGGGGAAGGATGGCGATGCATGAGAGGAAGACGATAGATCTGGAGCAAGGATGGGAGTTCATGCAGAAGGGGATTACCAAGCTGAAGAACATCCTTGAAGGACTTCCTGAATCGCAGTTCAGCTCTGAGGATTATATGATGCTTTATACGTATTGCGCTTTGTCTTTGATTGTGCATCTTAGTTTTGTGTGAAATTTTGTTGATTTTCGTGTTGCTTTTTGGGGATGTTTTGGATTTGGGGGTTTGATTTTGTTTCCATTTCTTGTGTTTTTTTTTTCTTTTTTTGTGATCAGGACGATTTATAATATGTGCACGCAGAAACCGCCGCATGATTACTCGCAGCAGCTGTATGATAAGTATAGGGAATCGTTTGAGGAGTATATTAATGCGACGGTGAGCTGTTTTTCAATCTTTATTTCTAAATTTACAGTGATTTTTGGTCAAGGATTGACGTGCATTCTCAATTGAATCTCATACTTCCGTACCAAAAGAAAAATCTTTTGGGGCGTAGATGGATTTGATGAACTGAGTTGTAGATGGATTTGTTTCGCTCCTTATCTGTGTGGGTCCATTGTGATGCAAAGTATTTCTTGTTCTTCAAAGGTAGACACTGGGTATAATACATTGTAGGTGGTAATCGATTTGGTGTATTTGTCTTTGTTGAAATTGTTGTTTGGCATAAACCATGAAGCATCAATGCTAATACCCAAAGATTTCTTTGAGACCACAAAATCCTTTTGTTTTGGCTTGAAGCAGTGTAAGCAGTGCAAGTTGTTCAATGTGAAACTATTAGTACGAAGGAAAGAATAATTGAGAAAATATAATGTCAAGCAGAGGTGATACTCACATATTGGTTTGCTGCTTTGTTTGATGAACTAGAAATGGATTTTGTAGACTTAAATGTTCTGGTAGTGTGAATATTGGATCAATCAGTGGGGAAAGCCATCACAACTTTTCTAGAGAAAAGGAAATGTTTTAAGAATCTATTTATTTATTTATTACTCAAGTGATACTAGATGTATTATTTCATTTTTCAATTAATCTGTGGAATATCAATTCTTTGTCATCACTTTTTGCTAGCATCTGTAAATATCATCAAATGCTACATGAGCCAGAATGGTTTTTATCACATTTTATAACCCTTGTTTTAGATTTTTATAATAAGTATTACTAAAACTTGTTTATTTTCAACTGCAAATTAATTTGTTCTCGTTCTTCTTTTGTAAAGATGCATTTTTTTTTTTTTAAATAACTCATACAGGTATTACCATCACTAAGGGAGAAGCATGATGAGTTTATGTTGAGAGAACTAGTGAAGAGATGGTCTAATCATAAAGTTATGGTCAGATGGCTTTCTCGCTTTTTTCATTATCTTGATCGTTATTTTATTGCTCGGAGATCACTTCCTGCACTCAATGAAGTTGGGCTGACTTGCTTCCGTAATCTGGTGAGCTACCATCAGTTACATTCCAATACATGTTCTTTATGTTGGACTATGCTATTGCAATGTGGGTCCTGATATGCTTTCTGCTTCTTCTCACATGTTCCAGATTTACGTTCCCTTTTGTCGCCATGTTCTGGAAGTATATTTTGTTTCCCTGCATTAATTTTTCATTTTTTTAACCATGTAACAGGTATATCAAGAAATCAATGGAAAAGTGAGAGATGCTGTGATTTCTTTGGTATGTGCCTGTCTTTTTCTTCGAAATCTTTACATACAATTGTATTTCTTTATGATTTTCTAAGCTTATTATCCCTGCAGATTGATCAAGAACGGGAAGGGGAGCAGATTGATCGGGCATTATTGAAGAACGTCTTGGATATATTTGTGGAAATTGGGCTGGGAAGTATGGATTGTTATGAAAATGATTTTGAAGCAGCCATGCTCAAAGATACTGCAGCTTATTATTCTCGAAAAGCTTCAAATTGGATTTTGGAGGACTCGTGCCCAGATTACATGTTAAAGGTAGTTCCTTAGATAAGTAAATTGTGCTGGTGATGGTTGCATTTATCAGCATTATTGGGCTGTTGTCTAGGCTGAGGAGTGCTTGAAGAGAGAGAAGGATAGAGTTTCTCATTACCTGCACTCTAGCAGTGAGCAGAAGTTGTTGGAGGTTTGTTTCTGTCATAAATTTAAATTCAACTGAAATGAATTATTAAAATATCTTAAATGAAAATTTCATGTTTCAATTTTTTTTTTCTATTTTCTGCAGAAAGTGCAACATGAGTTGCTATATGTATATGCAAGTCAACTTCTGGAAAAGGAACATTCTGGATGCCATGCCTTGCTTCGAGATGACAAGGTATGATTAGGACATTTCTTTTCTTAGTTTATGTGAAAGGATGCTTTAAATCTGTATTTAATTGGAAGGTCATGTTAATTTTTTTTTCACGTTTCACAGGTCGATGATCTTTCAAGGATGTATAGACTATTTTGTAGGATACCTCGTGGTTTGGATCCTGTTTCCTTGATTTTTAAGCAGGTGGGTTTTCAAATATTCTGAATTTTCTTGGGGGAGGCTTTTATGGTCATTATTACCTTCAAATTTTGAAAATATGGAAACTGGCGCTTCTATCTTATGCAGCATGTCACTGCCGAAGGTACAGCCTTAGTCAAACAAGCAGAAGATGCCGCAAGTAACAAGAAGGTAAACATGTTGGTACTTGGTACATGCATATTTATCTTAATATGCTGTAAGTGTGACCTACTTGTAAGATCGCTCAAAGTTGTGTCTTGAATTTTTTTTTTTAAAATGCGCTTGAACTTGCAAGTTAACTAACTAATAGGCAGGTGATAGTCAACTAACTAATAGCTTGTTAGTTGCTTGAATAATGTGAAGGTTTTTAAAATGAGTCATGCCATTGTTTGGAGAGTATTACACCACTCTTCTACAGTTTTAGTCATCCAGAAAGCATTTATTAAGAAAGGAATATGTCCAAATTTCATCAATAGCAACTTCTGAGATCATATACTTGATTTTGTTCTTTACTTTCTGCTGCTTTCAACTAAGCGTTCCTGACCGAGCCTGTCTTGATTCCTGTGTAACCAGTGGCATCTGGTCTGTTACAAGCTTTCAGAATTTGAACATGCTTGAGGCTGTCTTTCTCCTTGAATTGATTCATATATAATTCATTGAGCTATATAGATTATAAATGAGCATTCATTTATTCCATGTCTTAGAGTTCTTTTCATAGACATCAACATGTACAAGGGTGTATGACTGTGGTATAATTGACTGTGGAAATAAATAGTAATTACTGTATGATATTGAAATTCACAAGGGAGTTGTTATATCTATGTGACATAGTTGTCAAAGGCGCAAGGCACATCTAGGCGCAAGGGGTTCGTGGGTCCTAGGCGCAAGGTGCAGGCGCCTGCCCGAGAGACACTAGGGGCACTGATTAAAAAAAAATTAAAAAATAGTTTTCATGTTATATGTTTTAAATTTTTAGAATGTCCTAATGATTTATATCATAGAAGACATAAAAACATACCTAATAACATACAAGATAATTTTCAAATGTTCAATACAAAATGCAATAGCATGATACAATGCATGCATCAAGTCCTAAGTCCTAACTCGAATTATAAAGTCGAGTGACTATCATCAAAATTATCAAATCCATCATCATTATCATCACCACCCACATCATCAATTTTCTCTTCAAATTCATCATTCTCTTCATCGAAATAATCATCTCCAAAATTTTCTTCCTCATCATCCACCATCTCTAAGAATTAAGCGGGTTCTCAAACTAGCAGAAGATGCTTTATTTTTCCCTTCAATGGCCTGGAACTAGAGTGCTGAGCTTGGTGTTCTGTTTGGCTGTGGTTGCTCTAATTTTAAGTGGATTTTGATTGTATGTTTTAGTTTTATGTAGGCTCTCCCTGTTTCCAGTGACCAAGATGTGTGGACATGATTAAAAATCAATTTAAAAATAAGAAAACATAACAAACTTGGCAGAATCTATGGTGGTGCGCCTAGGCCCTTGCCTGGTGCCCAGGCGTTCCTCTGCGCCTTCTCAACACCGCCTGCCTGACAAGCATAAAGACGCAGGCCTTTGAGCCTTGTGTGCCTTGTGCACCTCGGAGCGCCTCTAACAACTTTGCTATGTGATTTACTATAGTTTCATTTTTCTTTTGACTTTTTTCTGCCACTTCGCCACATGTATTCTTGAAAAGCCTGTAATAATGCATCTTGTCATATGCTGCGTATGTTTTTGTGCTTGTTTTCTGAATGATTCATGTTACATGATTTCTGCTTGTTATTTGCTTTTCCAACAATCCTTATTGTTCTATATTATACAGGCTGAGAAAAAAGATGTGGTCGGTTTGCAAGAGCAGGTAATTTCATACTTTTATTAAATAAATTTAAAGGTGGACAGGATGATCCAATTGCATGAACCATATACTGTCCGATTTCAGGTTTTTGTTCGCAAGGTCATTGAACTGCATGACAAATACTTGGCCTATGTAAATGATTGCTTTCAGAACCACTCCCTTTTCCATAAGGTATGTGGCTTTTTCTTTTGCCTTTTTGGGCTGTACTTACATGGTCTTATTCTTATTAATTTAATGCTTCTTCTTCTTCTTTTACCAGGCACTCAAAGAGGCTTTTGAAGTTTTCTGCAATAAAGGTGTTGCTGGCAGTTCAAGTGCCGAATTGTTGGCTACTTTTTGTGATAACATACTAAAGAAGGGTGGCAGCGAGAAATTAAGTGATGAAGCTATTGAAGAGACACTTGAAAAGGTTACTGAATTTCTTTTTTCAGTTATTGCTGCAGCTTTAGCACCGTCTTAACTATACTTCCATTAATTGCAGGTGGTTAAATTGCTTGCATATATCAGTGATAAGGATCTTTTTGCTGAGTTTTACCGGTAAACTGTTTCTCTTCATTCATATTGTGTAATACTGTTGCTATTGCATAGAACCATGTTTTTTGTTGGCATGTCCAAGGCTACGGTGCTCTTCACATATTGTCTGTATGCTGACCCAGACTGCTAACTTCATTACAGGAAAAAACTTGCACGAAGGCTGCTGTTTGACAAAAGTGCCAATGATGATCATGAGAGGAGTATTTTGACAAAGTTAAAGCAGCAATGTGGAGGGCAGTTCACTTCCAAGATGGAGGGCATGGTTTGATTCTTCAGAACTTAGTCATTTGTTTGGCAATAGCTATTAATTTTCTGTTTACGTTTCTTTCTTTCCTTCAGGTAACTGATTTAACCCTGGCTAGAGAAAATCAATCGAGCTTTGAGGAATATCTTAACAGTAACGCAAATGCAAATCCTGGAATTGATCTCACTGTTACCGTTCTAACTACTGGATTTTGGCCAAGCTATAAAACCTTCGACCTCAACCTTCCAGCAGAAATGGTTAGTAAAATGATCTGTTATTCTACTTGATTACTGATGTTATGTCCGGGATGATTATTTTATATTAGCAGTTGGTTCTCTGTTTTCTAGCTGTGCTATTAGATTATTTATCATGAATGATTTCTCTTTAAATCCATGTAACTACGTCTTGATTCATGCTTCTTGTTGTTCTAGAATGATTTATCTCGAATGATTTAACTTGGATAAATTTACAATAATATGTTGAAATCACTCTATTATGTGCATCAGGCTACTTAATAGTTGTATCATATTATTTATTTGAACTTTTATATGTAAAATGTGATAGCTTAGATACTAACATTGGTTCTGTGGAATATGCAGGTCAAGTGTGTGGAAGTGTTCAAAGAGTTCTATCAGACAAAAACCAAACACAGAAAACTGACATGGATATATTCATTAGGTACCTGCAACATCAATGGAAAGTTTGAGCCTAAAAACATGGAGCTAATTGTGACCACTTACCAGGTTTTCTTGCAAAACTTTTTACCCTCCAATTGTAGAGGTATTGACTAATTATCGCGATCTCACATATATTTGAGGTTGGTTTTTTCTTCAGGCATCTGCGCTACTATTATTTAATGCCTCAGACAGATTAAGTTATTCAGAGATTATGGCTCAACTGAACTTGACGGACGACGATGTAGTTAGATTGCTCCACTCTCTTTCTTGCGCAAAATACAAGATCCTTAATAAAGAGCCAAACACTAAAAACATCTCGCCTACTGACTATTTTGAGTTCAATTCAAAGTTTACGGACAAAATGAGACGTATCAAGGTTTTGATTCTATTCCTACTTTGAATTTTGAAATGCACTAAAACTATTGCTGCTTTTCAATATATTTTGAGTATTTAAATCTTCACTTAAACTGCAGATACCGCTTCCACCAGTGGACGAGAAAAAGAAGGTGATAGAAGATGTAGATAAGGACCGAAGGTATGCTATTGATGCGTCAATTGTACGTATTATGAAGAGCCGGAAAGTATTAGGCCACCAACAGCTTGTAATGGAGTGTGTGGAGCAGCTTGGACGCATGTTTAAGGTATTGCCAAAGTTTCTCTTCAACACTATCTTCTTCATCATCTTTTCTAACTACTCTGTAAGGATAGCAACCTTAGGGACACCTGTTTTCAACATCCAATTGAACTTCTGTGACTAATCTAGCAAAATTCCAATTTAGATCCAATGACTGGTCTAATCATTTTATAATGTTACCTTGCGGTGATTCTGAATGAATATAAATATATATACATATTTATATATATGGTGCTTCTTCATAGTGTGTCTTGAGTTCCTACTCTCTGTTTGCAGCCGGACTTCAAGGCTATCAAGAAGCGAATTGAGGACTTGATAACAAGAGACTATTTGGAGAGGGATAAGGACAACCCCAACACGTACAGGTACTTGGCTTGATTGGTGTTTCTTGGTGTTGACGGATGTTATCTACCGATCATTCTATCTAAAGAAAGAAGAAATGCCCTTGAGAACAAGACCTCCAATAAATGCTCACATACCATGCTTCTGCAAAATCTTGTCATAAATCATATATTCCGATGCTCTGTAGTATATATCTTTCTTGAAGCCCTGCTATGACAAGATAAACATCTGCCGTTGTAAATTGTGTGGTTCTTGTTTTCCGCCTGTTATCGCATTTTGATATTGTTATAGCCTTTCTTCAGGCCAATACTTCCTATCCTTATACACCAAATTATTAAAATGTAGGCTGCAAAATGTATGTCTTTACAGGCTTTTAACTGTCAGAATCTCCTGTTTTATGGAACCTGTTTAGTTTTTATAATGTCAAATGTCTTATGTTGAAGAGGCTGCTATCTGCTCTTCTACCTTCATTTCTTGGTGAGCTCTTTTACTTGTTAAATTGTCTTATGTTGAAGGGGCGATCTGCTCTTCTACTGTAATTTCCTGGCTTGCTTTTGAAGGGTGTGGAAACATTATTTTCAAACATAAACAAATAAAATCTGATTTGGGTATATGATTATATGGGCATAAGTGATCTTTGTTTGAATCACAATGGCTTCAGATTTAGCCTTCTATTTCATGCTAAGCAACAGATTTTGTTATTGCAATTTTAAAAATCCCAGTTTGGCTACTGATGGTCTCCGATTTAGGGTGCAATCGAGTTGAACCGAGCTTCGAAGTGTTCGAGCTTGGTTTGAGAGAATTAGTTACATGTTCAAGCTCGATTTGACCCCAAATTTGTAAACTCTAGTTTGGCTCAAGCTTGATTTGACTCCAAACTGATGAGCTCGAGTTTGGCTATATGATAAAAACAAGCTGAGCTCGAGCTTTGCTAAAAAAAAAAAAAAGTTGAAGAAAATAATAAATCATAATGACCATTATGGATAAATTGTTTTTTAATACATGAATCTAATTATATTTAGGAATGTATATGTATCAAGCTCATTTACCAGGTTGCATGACTAATAAATTCATTATTAGGCTTGTTTAACATGTTCATAGGCTTGTGAGCTTTAACGAGCCGAGCAACATGTGGTTCGAGCTCAGCTCATTTAATAATTCAAGTTGAAAAATTAAACTTGAGCTTGTTTCATTCAGTGACTCATTTACTTAATGAATGAGCTTTCTTTGAACTGAGTCGAGGTTCAGGTAGCTTAATTCATTTATAGCATAATAAGGTGTGTTTGATACGTAAAAAAATGAGAAACAATACTGCATAAACTCTTTTGTCCCTTGTTTGTTTTGTAAATAGGCTTGGAGTACATCACAAGAAGTTGGTCGAGTACAACACAAGTTGTTAAAAATTTTGTTCCACCGAAATCACGTATAACTTTTTAAATGTGGTACAACACAATCAAATAACAATTTTGCCCTTAGTTAAAATTAAAAATTACAACAATTGATCTCAACCCAAAATAAAAAGTTATATTTAGTAAAAAATTATTTATTATTATATTTACAAATTAAAAAATCTAATTATATCCAACTAATTGTATTTTAGAAATTTAAAAAAATATAATTATACCATAATAATTTTATAAATTATAAAAAAAATTAAATGATGACTATTAAAAATAGAAAAAATTTCAAAATATTTTGTCATGTTAATTTTTTTTCCAAAACAATAAAATATTATACAAAAGGTATTATAATAATTTTACTATTTTTAGTATAATACTTATGTAAATCAAACAGAAAATAGTACAAAAATTTTTATGATATCCACTGAATATCAAACAAATAACGGTACAAATATTTATGTTGTACTTAAATATATATATTATATTGTACTTCTTGTGTTGTGCCTACGCGCAAATCAAACAATCCCATAGTCACCATATTCTAATTTGGTGTATTTTTTTTTAAATAGTAGGTTATCCAAACACTAGAATAATGCAGGCAGCAGGATCTATCAATATTATCAATAAACATTTTTCCAATTGTAGTTCTACAAACATTTGTAAGGAAAAATAAAGCAAAGACAATTGATAAGTTCAACCATCTTTGCTCCAGCATAAATCCACATTGCTCAAGCAGCTCAACAGTACAGAAGGATTATAACGTTCTAAGACATAGGTGGTCTGGGAATCTGCTGACCCATGTTAGGTGGTGGAGGCGGTGGCCGAACACCCTGCTGGCCCGGAAAACCCTGCATCGGCGGCCTCCCCATCTGGACAGCAGGTGTGAAATTCGCCATGGCACCACCACCAACTGGTGGTGGTATTGGAGCAGTGATTGGTCGGGGTGGACCATTTGATGGTGGTGGTGGCAGGGGTTGTGACCCACCGATTGGAGGTGGTGGTGGCATCACAGGAGGGGGTCGGGGGGCGTTCATGCCAGGACCTGATGGTGGGAGTCCTTGCAATGGTGGTGGAGGTGGAGGCGGTGCTTGAGGCGGAGGTGGCAATGGCCTTGGTGGTGCACCGGGCACTGTAGTGCCATTGGTGCCTGGCGCAGGTGCTGGTGGAGGCTTGCTACCTTCTGGTGGTTTGGTTTTGAAATGCAGTTGCAGCTGTAGACAAAGAGCTCAATTGTTATAATTGGTGAGCACTAAGGATGATGCAAGAAAAGGTTGAGCTTTCAGCATACCGTAAACATTTTAAGATCAGGGTCCCAATGTGAGAACAATGGGGTAGATTTGTCTACTTCTGTGCTAGGAACCTGAAAGGGCATAGGTTTAATGTTGCGATTTCAGTAAAAGCCATTATATTCATATAAATAATATGTATGGGTCAATCAAAATCGAACCTTGAAGCCGATGATCTCATAAGGATCAGCAGCAAACAGAAGATATTGGTATCTCTTATCACACGCTTGGATCCTCTACAAAAAAACCAAAATACAGATGTTGAAAAACATTCTAGAAAGGAGAAAATAACAACAGAGCAAATTGGTTAAGGAGCACAATATGATCGAATGAGCCAAGCATATGCAAGCAGTCATATTTGAAGAGTGATCACGGATGAAGAATTACCTGCTCAAATGATGACATGAAACGGTGCCTGGGCCTGGCGTTATCATCTATCTCAGGATACTCAATCTGAAATCATCACAAGATTAAAAAAGCAATATAAGAACAGAAGTATAGCAAGCAATCAATAAAAACAAACGCTATAAATTGACAAAGCACAACCTGACAGAACTAAACCTACACAAGCTTTTAAAATAATGCTACATAACACACTTCTAGGAATCGAAACTTTGATCATGAATCAAACAGTTAAATTAATAACTTTTCACACAGCTGAAAGGAAAGATGAGGTTTAGCATTGCACTAGGAAAAACTATTTGAACATTTTCTCAAATTGCACTTAATTTCACATCTGTTACTTTTAGCAATATAACAGGTGGAGAGATTTCCAAATAGAAAATTCATGGCATCTTTCAGAAAACATGGAAATTAGCAGGTAACCAGCCATAAGTAGAGAGAATACTCAGTATAATACAAATAAACAATAAGAAATATCGGTTGGAAACCTGAAATAGAAGAGACCGCTGCTTTGTCTCCGGATCAAATTGCTTTGTTACTCTATATCCAGGTCTGCCAATTTTAACTGCATCACATAGAACACAAATTTCAGTGGAAATCCAAGTAACTGCGCAAATGCAATACTCATTTACGATCTACCCTCCTTGAGTTTATTCCAAGAATTTCATTTCAATGATTCATCCATATACTCTACAAAATTGATAGATCTAATAGGAAACCAAGCATGCAAAGATTATTCAACAATATAATACTAAAAAAAAAATCTTCCTTTTGCCTACCTCTGTACTAACGAGTTGATTTCATTGATAAATCATCCAAACATATTTCTCTGAACTCTTCAAGAAATCTAATAGGAAATGTAAAGATAGCTCATTGACATGCAACAACTATGCACAACCATTTAAAATCATTCAATAATCTCTCTACCAATGATTTTATCATCTCATTCTATTTCTATTTCAAGAGAAATCAGTATATGCTACAATTCAAAAACCTAAGGATGAATTCGAGCAAAACATATCCAGAGAATTCCCAAAGTGGACTGAAAATTACCAGTCTTGCGAAGTGAGACCTTGCGTTTGTGAGGCTGGGGCTGGGCGGGGGAGTCCTTGGCCTCGCGCGCGGCGCGCTTAGCAAGGTTCGTCTGATGGCGCTTCCCCTGAGTGTGAGCAAGGTAGTTGCCCTCGTTGTTGTGCAACGTCAAGCATAGCTTGCACTCATAGCTACCATGAAATCAAGATCCAAAATGCTATACATAAAGAAAGAGAAAAAGAGAGAGAGAGAGAGATTAGGGTTAAGGTTAGGGTTTTGGTACCTGCCGAGGTGATTTCGCATGAAGTAGGGATCCTTGGCGAGGTCGATGGTCTCGAGGGCGAGCCGCCGGAGACGCTCCCGGCGGTCGATGGCCTCATTCTGGGCAGTGGCGGCGCCTCCGCTCCCCGGCTTCGATCCCCAGTCTCGATCCATCCTCTCTCTCTCTCTCTCTCTCAGCACGTTTGTATATATATAGAGAGGGCTTATCGGGTCGGATCTACAGAATTATTGGGTCGCCCGTTATTTAAATTTGCTTGATTTAATTATTATTGCGATGCATTGCAAGGTTGCTGGAGTAGCTCAGTTGGTTAGAGCGTGTGGCTGTTAACCACAAGGTCGAAGGTTCAAGCCCTTCCTCTAGCGAATTATTATATTTTCATTTTAACTCAATTTTTTTTATTTTTTTTAATGAATTTAAAAAAAACATATGTGTACTTTTGCATGCTTTGGTGAACTAATTCATTGTAATTCATTTTTTTTATTTTTTAATGAATTAAAAAAAATATGTGAAATCCTTGTTGGAAAATTGCATTAATCATTAAGTTATATTGAAAAGTTATACAATTTCACATCATAGATATAGATATGACTACAAAATGTATAGCATGGGGATGTTTGGGTATAAAATAAAATGATATATTTTTATTACGTAAAAAATGCAAATAATTATTAAAGAAATTATAAAATATTTTATTATTACATAATGAATATTTATTTTAACAAAATAAAAATTATAATTGGCTAATTGGTAAATGAAGATTGATTGGTTGGTGGCCAGACAACCGGAGGACCATCGGTGTATTACTGTACTAGTGGTCAGTTATTAGAGATCAACTGGACATTGTCCGGATTGCATGTGGACCAATGGTTAGTCACTGGAGGGCTGAAGTGGACCGCTAATGGATCACCGGTGAACCACTAACAAATCTTTAGAAGACTGTCGAATAGCGACCGGACCAAGACATGCTTACAATAAAAATACAAATATTTTTTCAAGAAGGTGTCATCAAGATTCATAGAAAAGTTAAGAAATGAAAAGTAATTTTATATTCTGTTGGGTTGTAAAGGCAAAAGATTCGTACAAAGTAATTTTACATTGCAAGAGGGTAATAAGTAGAAAAGCCCAAAAAAAAAAACCGTTTTCATTTCCTTATTTTTGAATATTTCTGGGTTTTATTAGGGTTTAATCAAAGTCCATCTTTGCATCCCTTCAAACCCTAAAAACCACAAACTTTTCCCCCTAATTCTTCGATTCGAGTCATCGATCCCTCGCCATGGATGCTTCCCCGAGCTACTTCGACCCTGAAAACCTCAGTAGCCGGGAGCAGTATCGCCGCTACAGGTCCCCATTGATCTCCCTCTTTCCATTTCCCTTTTGATTCAGTGATTAGAGCTTCATCGCTCTTGATTTGTGCGCAGGAAGAGGCAGCCGACCTCGAGCATCTCACCACTTCTCGGGAATTCAGTCTCAAAGTTCTCAGAAGCTCGGCTTTTGTACGAGGGTAACAACATTCAGCGCCGGCAGAATGCTGCGTTGCTTCTTGAAGAAATCAAGCAGGAAGTTGATAACTTTGATGGTGATGGGCCGGAAGGAACTGCCTCCAAAGCTGCGGTTTCTGCTAAGAGGTTAGCGACGGCTGATGGGTATTCAGCTAGTGGAGGTTTAGAGTCCGGTCGGACAATGGTGAATCAGTCGCTTAAGTTGTGCAAGCTTGAAGAGGATGTGTTGGCGGATGGTGGGGAATCGACTTTTTCGTTGTTTGCTTCTCTTCTTGATTCCGCGCTCCAAGGTCGGTCTTTTTTTGTTGAAATTTCTTAGGGTTTGTTTGGAATAAATTAATATTGAGGAAAATGGATTTAAGGTTTATGAACAATCTGAGGAAAATTGATGTAAGGATTATCAACACATTTCCTTCCATTTTCATATTCGTGGTCTTCTTTCCCATTAGACCAATCCCAATAAAATAGTTCTGGTCTGTTACACCCAAAATGTCTTTAATTCCTTCAGAGATACGAATGATGTGACCTGTTATTAAGATCGTCTTGTCATGATTTTCTTTAATTGAAAGGGCAGGTTGTGATGTAGCAATGTCTGTTCCTCTGTTGCAGGATTGATGCCTATCCCTGATTTGATCTTACGTTTTGAGAATACATGCCGAACTGTTTCTGAGTCAATCAGGTTTGATTTTCTGTAGCACCTGGAAAACTCTAATTTGATTGGGGCACTTTCTACTTTTATCATAAAGTTTGATTTAGTTATTCATGGTAAAGAATAATGTTAGATGACTTAGTTCATGGGAAAACCATGCATGAGCAAAGAAATATAGAGATAACCTCCATTTTCTGTCATCTATTTAATTTCTTCAAGTAACTTGATTATCTTGTGGGCTAGAAGGTTTTGAGTTATAAGTAATTTTTTGAGGTGTATTTCTGCACCACCTTTTTTTTTCCAGATATGGGACTACAGGCAGACACAGAGTGGTTGAGGACAGGTTTATGCAGCAGACAGCTAGGCTCTTGCTTGATGAGGCAGCTTCTTGGTCACTTCTGTGGTACCTCTTTGGGAAAGGAACTCAATCTAAAACCCTTATTTTTCTCATTTTAAAATTTGTGTTTTGAACCTGAATTTTGTTATTCTAGAGGAAGTTGCCAAAAGCTGTGCCTGAGATATATTAAATTTGTTTGCATGTTGGTTACTAAAGTCAGGTTCATTCTGTCTTTGTACTACTGAGTTTCTTGAGCTTAGTCACTCTTAATGCCTGTTAACTTCTAAAATGAAAGCTAGAGATAGTTACATTAAAGGCTAGTTGGCTTGTAGGTTCCTCCAATATTGATTATTGGACTGAGAAAGAGTCTTGATGGATATATGATGGGTACAAATTATTATATTTTGGATTTGAATTGAAGTTTTTTCTTGCATGTGTGGTCCTCAAATCCTTCCCATCCCAAATGTTACACAGTCATTGGTCTAGTCATAATTTTTGACCTAAATTTACTATGAGATTCCTTTATATTGTGTGATTTTTCTTAAATAAAGAAGAGAGGTTTGTGCATTTAGCTACTTGTGGTTGACAGTGTTTTTCCTCATCTTGCAGCAAATGAAGAAATTACTGAAGATCTGATATTGGTATCATATTCAAATTGAAATCATGCTTTTTTGTTTTCCCTATTGTGTAATTGTTGGATTTTCATTTGTTTTATGAAGTCCTACTGTCTCTCTACAGTCGCCCACTACTTCACACCAGGAAGCTTGCCAATTTGTTTCGACTGATCACACAGCTCAATTATGTCTTCGTGTGGTCCTTTGGTTGGAAGGATTAGCCTCAGAAACTCTTGAGCTGGAGAAGAAGGTGATGGTTATCTTATCTGCGCTAGGTTTGGCATCTCTAGAAAGTATTTTTGTTTGCCTAGATATTTGTTGAAATAGTGGTGGCATGATGAGTATTTATTTTTGCTAAATTTTCAAAGATGCTTAATAGCAATTAGTCCCTTAGACGTCGCTGGAAGACACTGATTTGAAAACATTTGATAAGTTTTTGCTGAAGTTTATCATGTGGATGATCATCTTTAGACTATTCATTGGAGAAGTGAATTACAATCAGTATTTTCTTTTGCCTCGTCAAATTTCTAGTAATGTTCATCTGAAGAAGTTGCAGTTCACTGTTGTAGCTTGTTAGTACTATATCGAACATTTTTTTTTTCAATAATTATTGGGGATATGATTTTCATATCCTGGGACACACCTTTCTAACCTAAGATTTTAAAAAAGAAATGATAACTTACCACACACCATTCTCATCGTCATGGATTTTCTATTTAAAAATAAGTAGATGGGCAAAGTTTCATTTAATGAAATTGTAAAGTTGGATTGAAGCACATTTGCCCATGATTGGCAATGATTCTATGGATTGGAATGTGACAGAAGCCATGTCATCGGTTTCTAACTGCTGGCATTTGGATCACTACTTCCTAGATCAATTGCAATGCCGATGTTTATTTGCATTGAGACTGTAACTCTTGTGCATATCTGAACCAATCATGGTGGTAATTGATGGGAACAGATAATTTGAATCAAAATCTAAAGTGTCACAAAAACACAATCCCCCCTTCCCTTCATTCTGACCTCTTTTTCATAATTGGAGGGTGTCTAAACTCTGAAGTCTATTGCAACTAGAATTATTGTGTTTTGCATTTTTGCTGTCTATAATAGGTTAACTGGTAATAAATCATCAGTTTTGTAATAGTTAGTTACAGCTATTTCCTGATAGTGAGTTGCTGAAATAAATTCTGACAATGTCAGCAAACAAAATACTTATATGTTGTTTTCCACTTTTCCTTGTGCCTTGCACCTTTATTTATTACCACTAAATATAATTCTTTTTACAGGTGAGAGGTTCTCGTGTTGGTTCCTATCTTCCAAGCTCTGGCGTTTGGCATCATACTCAGAGATTCTTGAAGAAAAAAAATGATGATCCTGCTATTGTAAGGCATATGGATTTTGATGCTCCAACACGTGAATTTGCTCACCAGCTCTCGGATGATAAGGTACTTATGCTTTCTTTGTTTGAGCCTTGCCTTGACATTATTGATTAGTCTATTTTCTTTATACTTGTAAAAATTTTATTCGACTGATTTCTTACTTAAAACGTGACAAAGTCTGGGGTTTTGATCATGATATGAGGGAAATGCTTTGCATTTTAGTGCCAGCTGAAATCATGAAAACCCTTGCTTCTGCTATATGTTCATTCCCTTTGTGTCATATGACATGAATTCTGTTTCATGTAAATCTTGATGGTCCTTTGTCAATATTTGGAATTCTGGAGCTTTGCTTTTTCTGTTTCCTTCTTAATATGATTGTTTCTTTTTTGTTTGTGTGTGGTGACTGATGGAAGTGCTCTCTCAAAGTTGAGGATTATTTATTTATTTATTTATTTTATTGAAATGTGTAGTTTGCTGCATGCGTTCTTGCCCAATTTGCCTAATATGTTCTTCCTTTCTGTCGCAACTGGTAAAATGATGTTTGTCATTCTTTTTATACACATCTACCTGATATGTGATCATAGGTTACTTGCACAAGAATGTCTTTTGTACAGTGGAGATCAAAACTTGTTGGAAATCATGATGCCTGTCTAGTTTTTATACAATGGTTTAGATTATAATGAGTGTGACATTAGTTCTTGGCTTAGTTCTCTTGACCCAGGTATTTCATCTATATAAATCTTCATATCAATTTTTTTTTTTAAAAGTATTATTCCACCATCAGAACTCTTCTCTTTTTGGTTTGTCACACATACTTGTAATGTTAAACTTTTTTCACAATTTCTTCTTCAGAAGAAAAAGCAAAATACACATTGGTAATTAAATATTCAAAACAAATAATATTCACATGCTATTACCATTTATTCCTAAGTCTAAAACAAAATGGAATATCAAGACAATCTTGGATTCAAATGTGGACTTGCTGGACTAGTGACTTGGTAGTTGTAATTCGTTGGAGTATATGTGTATATCTGCACAATCTTGATAATAGATATTCCTAGGGCATGATTCATAACCATAATCATTTTCAGTTGAATCTATTGAATTACTTTGTATGGCAATGTACAAAAAATAGTTATTACAATGTCATTGCTGATGCAGATGCTTGTGAGGAAGTTTTTTTTTTTCTTTTAATTTTGTTGAGAATTAAAAATTTGATATTTTAGCTGGTTTGACTTGCTTTTTATATTTGTTATATAGGTGTCAATTCATTCTTTTATACTTGGATTACTGATTTATATTCCCAACAGAAACAAGATGAATTGCTTCTAGAAGATATTTGGACCTTGCTAAGAGCCGGAAGATTGGAAGAAGCTTGTGAGCTCTGCCGTTCTGCAGGGCAGGTATGTACCATTTTCCCAAAATCATATTAGGGGATTAGTCCCTCCTTGCGGATGTTTTTATTTCTTTTTCTTCACGTTAGCCATGGAGAGCTGCAAGTCTATGCCCATTTGGTGGATTTGACCATTTTCCTACTATTGAAGCAATGCACAAAAATGGGAAATCAAGAACATTACAAGCCATTGAATTGGAAAGTGGCATTGGACGCCAATGGCGTCTTTGGAAGTGGGCATCTTATTGTGCCGCAGAGGTAAGAACCATTGGGATTTGGTGGATGTTATTTTGATAATGCAGCTTCTGTTAATTGTTCATCATTGACCATCATGGGTCTTTCATGAAAGGGATCTAGCTGGGAGAACTAATGCTTCAATAGTGAAACCATTTAAACAAAATATCATGCTATCCTTTAATCTATATGCCCAAACCACTATGTAACCCATGGTAGCTACCATGTTATTATCTCAGCCTTCGTCCCTTCCTCTAGTGGATTTGCTGTTTCCTCTATACTAGACACCTAGACTATAGGGTGATGTGTGTTATTTTTGCCGTATTTTGGAATATCTCATTTTATTTGTTCAGTCCCTTAATTATACTTGCCCTTCATTCCAAGACTTGGCTTAGCCTCCTCATGTTTCAGTAAATAAACATGTTCCTCTTCTGGAGAATATAACTCGGTATTTTGCAAGGCAAATTTTAGAAACCAGTTTGTGCTTACAATTTGATAAGAAACTTATGCAGTACTTCATAAGATAATTTTATAGGTTCTCTCATCTTCTCTTCTTAAATTTTAACTTGTGCTATATTCTGCCGATTATATAATATTTACAAGAGAGTATAGTTTTAAATGCTGCTTTTTTCTATTATATACTACTTTTTATTAGTTGATGAATAAACCAACTTACACATGATATTGTTTTCCATTGATCTTTTGGTTGAAGAAAATTGCAGAGCAGGATGGTGGAAAGTATGAGATGGCTGTGTATGCTGCTCAATGCAGTAACTTGAAGCGGCTGTTACCAATCTGCACTGACTGGGAGGTAATGTATAGTGCTTGATGTTTGAACTTTGAACAACCTTGAGCCCTTGATGCTTTTCTGGCCTTGTTTTCTGTTGGTACAAAATTTCTATCTTGCTTAAAATTTGTTTTGCTGCTGCACAAAGATTGGCCAAATTGATTTTTTTCATATAATTTTACATTCCCTGTTCCAACTTGCTTGCTTATGCTTAGCAAAGTGAATTTTCGTGGATGTTTTTTTTATTTATTTCCATTATGATCTTTCTCAGTCAGCATGCTGGGCAATGGCCAAATCCTGGCTTGATGTGCAAGTGGACTTGGAGTTGGCTAACTTTCATCCAAGTAGACTGGAAAATAAGCATTATGGAGATGATGTAAATGGGAGTTCTGTGCTTGGAGGTCGGACTTCCTTGCCTTCAGCTGGTCCAGAAAGCTGGCCGGCCCATGTCCTTGATCAGCAGCCACGGGATATTTCTGCTCTTCTCCAGAAACTTCATTCAGAGTAAAAACCTTTTAAGTTGTCTAACGTCAGATCCCATATACTTATTCACTATCTATTTGACTTTATGGTGCAGTGAGATTGTACATGAAACTGTATCTCGAGCATGCAAAGAGCAGCATCGTCAAATTGAGGTATGTCTTGGTTGTGATGCCAGAGCTATGTGGTCAGCTGTTGCTTACAACAACATTTAGTATCTGTTCATGATGAAGTTATGAATGCTTTATTCAGTTGGTGGTTTAGCCATGCCCTTAAACAATGTGAATTCCAGTTTAGTAGGTGTCATATTGATATTAAGCAAGTCATATAAGTGCTGAGAAGCTGGGGGCTTTGAAACATGGTTTAATGTAAGTCTTTTTTAGTTCTTCTATGCTTAATTGTAGAAAATGGTGGCCTGCTAAAATTGGCACTGAAGAGTTTTAGAGTCCTATTAATAAATGCAGCATGCCATAAGTACTAAACATTTTAATTTGAGCATCTGAAGATTGAATATGCAGA
The DNA here is from genome assembly GCA_020875875.1 of Dioscorea alata. Lineage (NCBI taxonomy): Eukaryota > Viridiplantae > Streptophyta > Magnoliopsida > Dioscoreales > Dioscoreaceae > Dioscorea > Dioscorea alata. The sequence continues at coordinate 1,046,899 of CM037016.1, forward strand.
AATAAGTTTCATTTGTTATAAAACACTCAATTGTCGGCAAGGAATCTTTTATCTGCTGCTGTGTTTCCTGAGTATAGGAATTGTACATTTTTTCCTTCATATGTTTTTATCATACTTTCTGAGACTGCTCCCCTAACAGATGAAACTCATGGTAGGAGACATAGCACATCTTTTAGATCTTTTGTGGTCGTGGATATCTCCATCAGAAGATGATGAGAACTTTATCAGGTATCAAAGTTGTAATGGTTGTAGTTGCAGCAACTATCACAAAGTTATGATTATCAGTATGATACAATTACTAACTTGATGTTACTGGCTCAGGCCTCATGGTGATCCTCAAATGATTCGTTTTGGGGCACATGTTGTTCTTGTTCTGAGATACCTGCTTGATGATGATGTGAAGGATGCTTTCAGGGAGAAGTTAACAACTGTTGGTGATCTCATTCTTCACATGTAAGTAGCTTCTAACAATAGCTTTCAGCTTGTGTGGATAACCTAACTATTTGCAATGTCTTGCTTTCTCATTTCATCTGTTAATTTCAAACCTAGCTCAAACTTACTGCAAGAAGAAAAGTAATAAATAACAGTGCCAAAGTAATTACCTTTGGTTCCTCTTGTTGAACTAGATACACTGAAACACAGATTCTATAGTCCAAAATTTCTATCGACAAATTTCATGTTTAGATGGATTTAAATATAATGGTTTCTTTATGTCAATGTTGATCATGCCTAATGTAGTGTCTGGCTGTTGTTTAATGTAATATTAGGTACTCCATGTTTCTATTTTCCAAGCAGCATGAGGAACTTGTCGGAGTTTATGCCTCCCAGCTTGCCCGTCATCTTTGCATTGATCTCTTTGTTCACATGATGGAACTAAGGTTGAATGACAGGTAATATTTCTTTGGGCATTTTTTCTTTCTTTTTTTTTTTTTTTCAAACCATGCTAATTAAAATTTCTGCAATATACCATTGTAAAAAAAAAAAAAAAAATTGCATGAAGCTAGCGTTTCAAAGTCTGGTTTCATATGATGTAGTCAAGTTGAGGGAGGCAGCTTGAAGCTGGTGTTTGAATTGTTAGCTTCATGCTGACTAATATATATTTATATATCAATGGAAAAAACTATGAAGCCTGCGTTTCAAATGTTAGCTTCATAGTTTCTTTGTGTAAAAAAGATAAAAACATGAAGCCATTTTTTCAAATGCCAGCTTCATAGCTTTTCTCTGAAAAAATAAAATCAAGAAGCTGGTGTTGCAAATGTTAACTTAATGGTTGTTGAGAGGATTACCAGTGTGTAAACAACTTAATGAACTTGGTGTTTGCAACACTGGCTTACTAGTTTATTTGATTTTTTAATTTTGAAAAATAATGACTCAGCACGAAGCCGGTATTTCAAATGTCAGTTTCGTGCAAAACTAGGGTAATTTTTCTGAATTTTTATTTTCATTTGGTTTTTACATGCCTATTTCTTTTGTACTGGAAATTGAAGACAGTGTAATTTGGTTCTTATGTCACCAGTTTATCCCAGTTATTCCCTAACCACCAACCACCAACCAAATACCAAAATAAGGATTCATGCTACAGTTTATTTATTCATTTTTAATACAAGATTTAATTAATTAAATAAATATGTTTATTGATTTCTAATTGTAAAAATCATTAATATTAACAACAATCACCATTAATCAGGGAAGTATGATGTTAATTTTAATATTTTTTTAATTAGGATTTATTAAGTTGAAGTTTGATCAATTGCAGATTAAAAGTTTCCCCTCAAAACAAATCCAAACAATCAAATCTGCAACTCTCCCAAACCTAACCAACACCACTTATGGTTATCAGCTGTTAGCATATGTCTGATATGTCTGATGATAGTGTAGATGCTTGTATGTGGTATGGGGATGATTTGTAGTATACCCTAGTCCTTTGTTATATCTTGGAACTTAGTCAGATGGCGCCTTTGTAGGATTTTGTATAAAACAGTGACAGTCATGGCTTTGATTTGGCTAGGAACTTAGTCAGATGGTGCACTTTGTAGGATGCTGTACAAGACGATGTACCACTTGATTCCATAATTAAAGGATCCTAAATGTAAAACTTTGATATGCATGCACCTAAAACTTGTTCTGTGAACATTCATACTACTATTGTTCATCTACATTCAAATTCTTGCTTCCATTAACCCTTTTTATGTTCAACATTTCTTGCTGGAATATCCATATGATCATCTACATTTCTGTGCTGAATTATTTGAGTTTGTGCTACTTTTGCATAAATTTTCTTATACCTAGTGCTCATTTTTTGTATGTTATGCATGAGGTTATTTTTGAAGTCTTTTTATGGTGAAATTTTATTATTTATTTATCTATTTATTTTGAAATTAGTTTACATGTCAAATACAAACTCTTCCTTTCGGCAATGGAGTACTTACCTTTCTCTTCTGGGAATGAATCAAAAGCAAGTTTTGAAGACATTATTGAAAGGTTAGTATACATGAAGATCCATTAATTAGTCACATGGAAAAAATTCATGCTAAATGCTTATGGACTTGTAGCAAGTGTTTAACCTCCAAAGTATTTCATAAATAGGGTTCTTGCAAGGTCTCGGGAAATCAAAGTTGGTAAATATGAAAAATCAACTGATGTTGCAGAGCAACATAGATTGCAATCTCTTCAAAAGGCTACGGTTGTCCAATGGCTTTGCTTCACTCCACCTTCAACTATCAATGATTTTGAGATCATCAATGCGAAGCTCCTCATGAGAGCATTGATGCATAGGTATGTCATCACTTAAAATTGTTCGCTCTCTTGATCATTTTCTTTGAGTCCTTACAAAAGTTATTGATGATCTTGTATGAAATAGGTTTTGCATCATCCAGATTAAGTTTTGATAAATGATCTACTTTTATATGTTCATAAATACCTGATCAACTTTTCCTTCATGCCTAATAATATTCTTTTTTCCTTTGTTTCTAGCAATACACTCTTCAGGGAGTTTGCCTTGATATCTATGTGGAGAGTTCCTAAAATGCCTATAGGAGCACACATGCTACTTAGCTTCCTTGCAGAGCCTTTAAAGCAACCTAAAGATTCTCTTATTTCTTTAAATGAACAAGATGTATCTGATAATCTCCTTGAGTTTGAAGACTGGGTGGGCCCTCATCTTTGTTCTTATATCTTTTGTGGGTTTTCATTGGATGCTTTGACAAGTGTAGTAATCTACTCAGTTCAATTAATGAAGTTGTATTTAATTTCTTTTGTTTCATCAGCGAGAGTTTTACTCCTGTGATGCAACATATCGGAATTGGCTTAAAATTGAACTGGAGAATGCAACTGTTCCTACTGGAGAACTATCTTTTGAAGAGAGAGATAGATCTACTGCTGCTGCTAGAGAAACACTGAATTCATCATTTTCACTCTTATCAAGTAAGCTCAAATCAGATTTAATCTAAACATCCTGTCTATGTCGTGGTGCCCTTTCTTCACTTATGCACAAGGTGGCACTATCCCTACTGCGTAAATGCGTGGTAACCTGATGTAATGACTCATGGAAATCTGCACATGTAGTTGCATGGCCAACAAGGGCATGTGATTAACTTCCTTGCATGCATTTTTTTTTATAAACTGTGATTTTATATACAAGCATTATAGCACATGACTGATTGTCCTATCACATGTTGCAATGGTTGCATCCTTTTTTTTAACATTTTAACAGCCATGCCATTTTTTGAAGTGAGTGTTCATCATTCTTAAAGTTTGGAGCAAAATAGTATTAAACAATAAGTGGGCAAAAATGTTTCTACCAAGTAACCTCAGGGAGTCAGGCTGATTGGTGCAATTGTCCGTGCTCCTGCTGATGTTTTTAATTAATACCAGGGTAATAGTTGAGGTTACTGGTACTTCATCTAGGGTTTCCATCATTGCCTCTGGTAAAATTTTCATATCCTGTGAATGTCTTGGTGTTTTTTCTCTGAATAGGAACTTTAAAATACTTGTGCATGCTTTATTTATTTTGTAGAAGAAGTGGTTGTATGCCTTTTAAGTTCTAATAGCTCTTTTCTTTCAGGAGATGGAAGCCCGTGGTTGAGTGCTGTTCATAGTAGTTTATATGATTCAATTGAGCAATCATATCTTGAACTGCATGCTACTGCAATGCTTTGTCTACCTTCTGGCGAGTGTATGTGCCCAGATGCTACATTATGCACTGCTTTGACAAGTGCCCTCTACTCTTCAGTTAGTGAAGAGGTTGTACTAAGACGTCAATTGATGGTAGGTGTATTTGTGGATTTCTTTTTTCTATGTTGTGTTGCATGCATTATTTTTGTAATCAACAATATGTAGGTTCATTAATTGTGACACTCATGGGTAGGATTGGATGATTTTTACATCATATGTATCCCTAGCTATTCACAAGATTTTAGGGTACCATGAATGATGTTATTCACAAGACTGTTCCAGCGGTCTTAATCTGCAATGTTCTAAATCAGCCTTTTTCATTTAGTGGAACAGCCTTAAAAGTGTTATTTTCCATCCCTCTCAATATTATTATATTTCCTACTCATGAATGAATTATTGACATTTGTCATTGGTTTTCAGCAAAGTCATAGCTCTTTTAAATCTGTATGTGCTAGTTGCAGGTATAAGATTTAGTTTGTCAACGGTTGGAACATTATATTCAATTTATTTGCATGTCGGATGAACAGACATAAATTCAGAAGTTCAAATACTAATATTGAACATAACAAATCCTGTTCTGAGAACTTGGTTTTGTAACATACTTCAGAATTTATTCATTATATATGTATTGATTTACTCCTAGGCATATGCCTTATTTTAGCTCAGTTGTCTTATACCCCTAGATGATCTAGTGACAAGAGCTTTGTTTGCTTCGAACAAAACCTACAATTAGTGCAGCTGTAAGAAGACTTACTTCAAATGGTCAAGCATACTCATGATTTATAGGCAGTATTGTTTTCTGATCTTCATAATGAATCTTGTTTTCTGTAGATTCTACACTCACATAATCAATAATTTATACACAATAATTGATTGATGACTTTCTGAATTGCATTAAAACTTAGAAATCTTGGATATTTATTTTATCCAGAATAAATACAACTGCCACCAAATGTTAATCTCCATGTTTCTGCACATTGTACCTCTTTAGCTTATATTTTCACTCTAATGGCTTTCTTGAATTGATCATGATCAGGTTAATGTTGCCATTTCTTCAAGAGATAACTACTGTATTGAAGTAGCACTTAGGTGCTTAGCCATTGATGGTGATGGACTTGGACTTCATGAAGCAAATGATGGAGGAGTTCTGGCTTTTATCATGGCAGCTGGCTTCAAAGGTGTATATATTGCTGAACATTATATTTATTTTTGAATTCATCATTAGCAATATACATTCTGTACTCATTAATATCTCTGAACCATTAATCAGGAGAGCTGAATCGTTTCCAAACTGGAGTCACAATGGAAATATCCAGGCTGGATGCTTGGTATTCAGATGCTGGTGGTTCTCTTGAAATTCCTGCCACCTACATTGTTAGAGGACTCTGTCGCAGATGTTGCTTGCCTGAAATCATTCTTCGATGCATGCAGGTATGCTTAGCAGTCAGAACTTTTACTTTCTAATATCTTATATTCCACATCATTTGCAGCATCTTGATTTACTATTTGTCTCTTCCTTTAGGTCTCTGTATCCCTTGCTGAATCAGGCGATGCATTTGATCGTCGTAATGAACTGATTGAGCTAGTTGCTTCCTCCGACTCTGGATTGCTGCAGTTGTTTAGTCAGCAACAATTGCAGGTTTATGCTTATTCCTATTTTTTTTTTTTCAGTATGGGTTTGAACCTATGCTTATGCCACCACCAATTCAGTATTTTATCTTAAAAAGATTTCATGCAATAGGAAAGATTCCCTAAATTATCTTTGTTCTTCAGGAATTTTTATTGTTTGAAAGGGAATGTACATTGTTCAAAATGGAGTTACAGGAGGAACTTTTTATGTCTGATGTTTGAAGTGCACTCTATAAAGGTAAATACACAGTATTCTTTTCTTTCCCATCTCTTGTTACAACTTTTATATGTTATTTTCAGACAAAATTTAGGTTCATCACAATCCATCAAAAACAAGTTTCACCTGTAAAATCACAAGTTTTGACAGTCATCATAGTTTCTGAAAAAAAAGCAGATTGAAATTTTGCCATAGTTTTGTAGTCATGGAAATCTCCTTGGAAGGAGTAGGAATTGGAAGAAGACATGTTTTAGATTTCCAAGTGGTTTTGATTAATTTTGATGCATGTTTTGCAGGTATCTGACAAAGTAGAGACGGTGATCTTGATTACTAGATTTGTATTATGATTATATGGTTGCACAAGGCTTCGGCCTTCGTCAGAAAGTCGATACTTTGTGAAGAGCTGTTGTCTTTCAACCAGAGGCCGGAGAGATGGTAATTCTTAGCCTTTTGTTTTACAAATTATCCTGATTATTAAATATATGCCTTCGAAACAAACTATTGTTTTATTGTATTGCTTATGCAGGGGATCTATTAAATGTTTTGCATTGGTGACACAATGGGAACTATTGTTTTAAATCTTCTTGAAAAATTGGTGATATTATTAACGCTGAAAATTCCATCATTTTCCCGGCTTTCCTTTATTATTGGAAAAAAAATGGTGATTTTAGTGCTAAAAATTGTTATTTTTTGTGTTTGTAGAGTTATAATTAGGGAAATATGATTCAATTTACTATATACCCTATTTTACTTGTAAAAAATATCTGTGAATTGATGGATGTTATTTAGTGAATGGTATGATTATCCGAAAGAATCAAAAGGATTTCTACTTGAAATGGGTATGCCTAAATTGGTTTATTAAAAAAAAATGTGTTTCCTTCAAATGATATGAATATTTTTAAAATAATTTAAAAAAAATGTTTTAATGAGTATAAAACATTTGGAAATGTAAATAATATATTTAATCTGTAAGTACAGGCGTGAAAATTTGAAGGTTAAAGGGGTATATGATATAAATTCTTAGATTATATATGTGCATACATGCTAAATGTATTCATGAATTCTTAGGTATATATATACATACAAGATGTGTCTTTAGGGTGTTTTTAGATTTTAAATCTATTAATATCTTATCATGTGGTGTTGTTTAATGGCTTTGTAAGCAATATATATATATATAGGTATTTTTTTAGGATGTTTTTAAATTTTAAATCTAAATTTGTTTTATAGTTATATACGGTAAATAATAAGAATTTGGCATAGTTTCTGTATAAATAATAACCGTGAAGTTATCATTTAATGGTCATTATCAAATATTTTTTTAAAAAAGTATTTTAAGGATAGGCAGAGTTAATATATAGGGAGAGAGGGAGTATTTTATGCATGCTCTCATATATCAACTCTAAGCAAGTTGATTCTTAACCCTTAGATCAGAAACCAACGGTCTGGATCGTTTTGAATCTTAGATCGTAATCGCAATCAGCCGTCTAATTTTATTCCTACTAGACCTACAGTGTAAATAACAAAAACTTAAATTAAACCCGAGAGACACCAGAACAACCTAACCGGAGAAGGTATCATGCTCGCCACTATTCATGTTACTGTTTATACATCGGGTTCTTCCTCTCTCTCTCTCTCTCTCTCTCTCTCTCTCTCTCATTCTTCTCTCAACCTTTTCACAATCTGGGGATGTCCCATGAATGTCCCCAGAGTATGTTTGCTCATATATATATATAGGATACGCATCCTCCTGTGTGTGTATATATAACTAAATAGCTGCCAAAAAAAATATCATTTTGGTCCAAAACAAGCAAAGCAAATTCAGTGAGCTGACATTAAATGACCGCAACACCCTTGTTACCTCATCCAGAAAACTGCTTCTCCTGTGAGGAGTTGAGTTGAGGGTATTATCGTCTTTTCAAAATCACCGCCTGTTTTTCCAAAGTAGAAAACCCACGACACGATCTCCATCGCCTCATCGATGGCGACGACGACGACGACGACGACGAAGACGGCGGCGGAACTCGACGACGTGCTGATTCGCTTTGAGGAAGCCACGCGCGACGCGTATCGTCTCCAGCTCCAGACCCTCCGCACGATCCTCGAACGCCATGCCACCGTCGACTACCTGCAACGCCACCTCCCTGGCTGTTCTCTCGGGGACGGAGACGAAGCTGTATCCTCTTTCAGGCGTCTCATCCCTTTGTCTTCCTATGATGACTACGCCGATCTCATCCAACGCATCGCCGATGGCTCCGAGTCCCCTGCCGCCCTCTCTCTTGATCCTCTCCTCTGCTTTTTCTACAGGTGATTTCGATCAATGTCTCTTTCTTCAGATTTGTTTTTATAATTTTTTATATATATTATTCAAACTTTTCATCAGTTTGAAAAGAGTGTTTTCCGGATAATTATTTTAAATTTTACAGTCATTCTGAATCCAAAGATGGTAACTTTCCTTAGTTTCAAGTAATTTTTCATGGTTCTGGTTACCTTATTTTTTCTTCTTTTTCAATGGATTTCTTCAATGAATTCATTTTATTTCCTCAATTTCTCAATTCTTTTAATGTTTCTCAGTTCGGGAACCAGCACTATGAGCCCAAAGATGATACCTTTCTTTGAATCCATGCCTGCCAAAACTTCATCCAGTCTCGCCCACCAATGCAGCTCTGCACTTCTTCAAAGGTTTGCAATCCTAATCACTCTCTTCTTCTCTCCATGGCATGAATTTCATCATCCTTGATTCAATCCAGGCTATTCCCTCCAAGACAATCAATAAGTAAGGTTCTTTGGTTCTTGTATGCCGGAAAGATCATTGAAACCAAGGGAGGATTCAGAGCAATGGCAGCCACTGCGTTCCCTTTCCAGAACAAGAGATCAAGCTCAACGCCATTGTTATCCATGTGTGTCAGCCCTCCAGCTGTTATTCTTGGTTCTGATAACTATCAACAAATGTACTGCCACCTCCTCTGCGGCCTCCGCTGCTCGGCCTCCATTGATGCCATTCGTGCTCCCTATGCCGTTGGCCTGATTCGAGCCATTCATTTACTAGAGTCCAAATGGGAGCAACTCTGCAATGACATTGAGTTTGGCTTCTTGAGTTCAGAGTTCATTACTGATTCTTCAATGCGAGAGGCTGTTCAAGAGTTACTTGGTGGACCGAGGCCGGAGATTGCAAAGGTGATTCGAGGATTTTGCAGCAAGGGGAAATGGGAAGGAGTTCTCAGAGAATTATGGCCGGAGGCCCGGTACATTGCTTGTGTAACGACAGGAAGCATGGAGCAGTATTATCCGAAACTCAGGTACTATGCAGGAGGCATTCCGATCTTGTGTGGTGATTATTTCTCTTCTGAATGCTCTGTAGGAATTAACATCAATAGATTATCGCCACCTGAGTCCACAAGCTTTGTAATCATTCCGACCGCTGCTTATTTTGAGTTCCTCCCTTTCCGACCAGAAACTCCTCTTGAGACCAATGAAACAGTAGACATATCTGGGGTGGAAATCGGCGAACTCTATGAAATAGTAGTGACTACTTACAGAGGGCTGTACCGTTACTGTCTGGGTGACATTGTGAAGGTCATCGGCTTTTACAATTCATCGCCCGAAGTGAAGTTCATCACAAGAGCACCAAAGAACTCATCGGAGATCTTCACGGAAAGTGATCTAATGCTAGCAATGGAGAATTTTCAGTTAATGCTGAATGAAAATGAGATGGGAGAAGTTGTGGAGTATGCTGGGTACTTGGAATTGGATTCAAAGCAGCAACATTTGGTTATGTTTGTTGAGATTATTAATACTTGTATGGATTGGACTAATTGTGATTGTGATTTTGTTAACAAGTGTTGTCATTTGATTGAAGGTTGTTTGGGGAGTGTATATCAGGTGAGGAAGGCTGGTGGGAGTTTAGGCTGTTTGGAGATTGTCATTGTGAGACCTGGGAGCTTTGAAGGTCTGGCAATGGTGGCAATGGAGAATGGTGCACCTGCTAATCAGTATAAACCTCCAAAGATCATCAGAAATTTGAAACTTGTTTCTTCGTTGAGAAAGTGTGTTATTGCTAGCTACTGTTATTAGCAGTGTGGGGTGGTTTTTTTTTTTTGCATTTATACCCCTGTAAGAAGTTTTAAATTTTATATGTACTGTTGTATAATTAATGAGGGAACTGCTAATTACACCTTTTGTGTATCTTTATTGAATTTATAGTGGCCATATATTTTGTTTTTATAAACATTTTTATTAGGCATTTTCTATATAGATTTTGTTATTAAATTTTCATATGCCGCTCATCCGGAATTAGTAAGTCAACTTGTGTGCACTCATTCATTGGATACGGAAATTTTGTTGTGAGACCGCTCTTACAGTTAGTGACTCTTTTTGGCACCACTGTGTCTAGCATGTTATAAATTATGAAAGTCCCTTGTAGGACATTTTTTATATCATTAGATTAAAGTCATTTTGGTGTTGATATATATATATATATATATTTGATTTTAAACAATAAAATGAATTTATATTTTAATAGTTTTTAATAATTATTACAATTTTATCTCAAATTATTTGTTGGGAAGAAAAGAAATTTAGAGTAAAAAAAAAAACAAAAAAGAAAAACTAATTTTCTAGAAAGTAAAAAATCTCGTTTATATACACACTTTTGCAATTACACCCTTAGAATTTCTTAAATCACTCTCTGGTTTTACAAAAAGCTATGAAATTTTCAATATAGTCCTGACAAGATATGAAAATTATTCTTAAACCCGCCCCAAACTGAAGACGTTGTCATTTGGTTTTGGATTTGGATCTCGTTCACCGACTTCTTCTCTTCCTTCTCGTCGTTCCTCTTGCTGAGATCCGTCGCGCATCGCCGTCGTGTTCCCTTTTGGTAGATCAGTGATTACACTCTTTGTTTTCTCTTTCTCAGCTTCTCTGTGATGAAAATCATAGCATTGCTTCATTTTCTCCGATTTGCTACTGATTGAATGATGTAATGGTTTCTTTTTTTTTTTGGATTTAGTGTCACTTTGTTTAAATTTGGGATTTTTTTTTTATATATGTGAACTGTGTTATGGTAGAAGACGATGCCAAATTCTGGTTGTAGAATTTCGGATGTTATAATTTTTAGTGGTAGTTTGGATTTTGGAATTCTAATGTGTGTGTTTGAGATAGTATTAGTTTAAAACTACTAGAACAATATGTTCGTAATGGGTTTTAATTCATGTTGTGACATTAAAAAATGTGGTTTCTCTAGATTTACACTTTGTGGAGTGCTGCGGAATTTAATAAAAAAAATTCTTTTTTTTTATTATTTCTTTTATTGCAAATGAGTCTGTTCTGATGTTTGGAGTAAGACGAAATGGTTGATTTAGGATTTGGCCTCTTTAGGGTTACAATTTAAGCTCTTTTCTTCTCTGTTTTTAATGGTGCCTACTTTAATGTTTGTCTGATCATGCAGTTCAAAGAAATCCTATGGGGATCCCTGAAGGAAGCTTGACTGCTAAACCCAGTTGGAGGCTGAAGTAATGTCTTTCAAGAATGTTTGTTGCCACTGTTGTATTACGCATGCACTTCTTTAGCTAACTTGGTTGTTTATTGTGCTAAATTTGGCAGGTCAATAGTTACAGTTGCATTGACATTGCTCACTAGTTCACAAGCGATCCTAATTGTATGGTCCAAAAGAGCTGGAAAGTATGAATATAGTGTTACAACCGCAAACTTTTCTGTGAGTTTTGACACTTTGTTGATAATTCATTAACATTGCTAGAAAGAAGTTATTTAGCTGTGTCATGAAAACATTGTATACTATAATATAATAACTTTAAGGTGACCATTCTTGCCTTTGTAAAAGGTGGAGGCTCTGAAATGTGCATTATCACTTGCTGCCCTTAGCAGGATTTGGAAAAGTCAAGGCGTTACTGAGGATAACAGGTGAGCTAAGAAAAATGACCAAAATTCTGCTTAGTATTACAATGTGTGTATATTTATTTACTTGTATGTGTGTATTTACATGTTTGTGTCTTTTCATTTGAGTGACATTAAAGGTTATATATCTTTCATTTTTCAGGTTAAGTACATCTTTCGATGAAGTTAAGGTCTATCCTATTCCTGCAGTACTTTATCTTGTGAAGAACTTACTGCAGGTATGCAGATGATACCTGCTTCAAATGTTGTATGATATTTTTTTGGACACCTTTGCTAAGTGAAAGAATTTTTCCTGGCAGTATTACATTTTCGCCTATGTGGATGCCCCTGCTTACCAGATATTGAAGAATCTAAATATCATTAGCACAGGAGTGCTATACCGTATCATCCTAAATAAGAAGTAAGGTCTCAATTTGTGACAGAAGTTATTACTTTCTTTTTTTCTCTCATGTGTGCATTCATCATCTTCGTTTATGCATTATTTGTCCAGATGACTTTAGGTGCTTTATTTCTATGTATACTTGGATTTGTTTTGTACTTTTGTCTTTTATGCATTAGATACATAGCTGCAGATTTTTTTTCTTTCTAATTTGTTTTGGTGGACACCTTCAAATCATGGTATTGTCCTGAATGTTGATATGAGGAATTGAGTATAACGTAAAATGGTGTTTTTTTATAATAAATTAAGTCATTTGAATTGCTTTACTAGTTTATCAAAAGAACTATTAAGGTTTCTTTTGAAGTTCGTGAGTGCTACACTTTTAGTTACCTATAAGTCACCACCATGGTTGTGGATTATGTAGTAGTTATTCAGCTCATGTACTTTTCTTTTCCTTTATTTTACAGAGTAGTTCATCATGCTTATCTTTCTGATTTACATCTTTCTCATGATCCATTTTAATATTATGGCTTGACTTACTAGGTTAAGCGAGATCCAATGGGCTGCATTTGTTCTCCTTTCTGCAGGTTGCACTACAGCACAACTTAACTCTTCGTAAGTACATCTTCCTTTTCATGCATGTGTTTTTCTCTATTAAGATAGTAAACTTATTTTAATCTTCAATGTTGAAGATGGCCAAGAAAGATAGCTGTTTGATGGTTTCGTCGTGAATAACCTATTTGGATATGGCAAAGAAGCAATGATAGTTTTTTTTTGTTCTTCTGAGAAAGTTAATTTCTTCTGGGATCACATCTATTCATTTGTTCTTGATGGTACAGCTCTGATCGTGTCCTTCAAACTCCTTTCCAAGGTTGGATAATGGCCATTGTGAGTTTTGCTTTTTGTAACATCTACACCTTCTTGGGGCCTTTGCTTATATTAACAGTGATAAAGCAAGTTTGATAACCTATATTTCTTGGCAATAATTCTTGCAGATTATGGCACTTCTAAGTGGGTTTGCAGGGGTATACACTGAGGTACATTCTGTAAAGATCATGACATTTTGGCACTTGCCATAATGTATAGAGCTAAGCTAGCAACAGTCCCAAAAAACGAAAAAAAAAATGGAAATCACAATTTGTGGAAGATATGAAAAGATGTGCCATACCACTATTATCACAATTGTTTCTAATAATTCATCATTCATATTGCAGGCTATTATCAAGAAACGCCCTTCACGAAATATCAATGTGCAGAACTTTTGGTTATATGTCTTTGGAATGTTGTTCAACATAATTGCAATTTTCATTCAAGACTTTGATTCGGTTATGAACAAGTAAGCTCAGCTAGGTATTTCTAGTTATATTCCTCTATGAGCTATACCAAGTATAACTGATACGACTTAAATTTTTGCGAACTCAGGGGTTTCTTTCATGGCTACTCATTTATCACCATTTGTATGATACTTAACCATGCCCTGAGGTATGATGTTCCCTAAATTTTTCTTCATTCAATCATTCCTGTTTTATGCAACTTGTGACTGCCATTGTTCTTATGTAGTGGGATTGCTGTATCAATGGTTATGAAATATGCTGATAATATTGTCAAGGTATATACTATAAACCAAAGCATTTTATATCACCCTAGACTTTGCTTAGTGGCCCCTATTGGCGTGCAAATGTGATAATCCAGAGCAGCATATGATTATTCTGCTAAGCTTTCCAGTATATGAAACTATATACAGTATTCTTAAGTATTCATTCTATTTGCAGGTGTATTCCACTTCTGTAGCAATGCTTCTAACAGCAATTGTGTCGGTGTTTCTATTTGGTTATCACCTCTCAATTGCCTTTTTCCTTGGATCCACGTAAGTTGCAAAAACCCCACCTCAAGCCCTAGATTCATCTTGATTTTCTCATGATTGCCATGCTTGCATCATACATTCGACATTCTCGTTAGTATGTTTTAAATATAAGAAATAGCTACAGATTGAAATAAACTTTCCTTCTTCTTTCAGTGTTGTTTCTGTTGCAGTTTATCTTCATTCCATCGGAAAGCCGCAAAGATGAGTTTATTCTTTCTCAAGCTGTGAACTTGGGTGTGTTAGGACTCCGTCTGTTTCAAGGGCATGTGCTGTTTTCTGATGCCAACTCTCTAAGTGCTAGGTGTTGCATCGCCAAGAAAGGATGGAGATGAAAGTGGTTAAAGAACTTACCACCAAAGACAATTATCTTCTTGTAAGAGACCATTCTGGAATTAAATAAAGGCTGCTGACAACCAAGTAGGCTGTTACATGTATCAAAAGAGGATACTAAGGAAGTTTAGGCTCTTGTAGATAGATCTATGTTCATCTTTACCAGTTAGCTATTTGTGTCACAGAAGGTGATATTTTAATCATTTGTGGGTTTGAAAATAGCTTGGATATGCTGAGAACAATGATGCTAGCTTTTAAGAGTACAAATGGGAATAATTTTTTATTAGTGAATTTGCACTTCTGGACTCATGTGAGATGCATTTCTCATTTACTATTAAAAATTAGCTTGAGAAAAAGCTTAAGGAAACTGGTTTTGTTGAATGCGAATTCAAATTTTACACTGCTTTTCTTATGGTCCACAAAATGCTTGCGATGAAGAGTTTCAACAAAGCCTAAATTGACAGCCTCAAGGGAAGGACCTTTTGTAAGTTTTCTCATCTCTTACTTGGGTTCATCTATTGTTTGCAGCAGACGACAAAAGAAATCAGCATTTTGTCGCAAGTATCAATAAAAACCAAATAACATATAGATCTAAACTGGATTGACAAACCTTCAGCTTAACTTATAAAATTTGCAAATGGTCGAACTCTTACTTCTTTTATTTGAACACAATGAATCTGGTTGATAGACAGTCTCATGAGTCATAAATGCTCGGTGACTTTCCATTGAGACTAAACCGCATTGGTCAGTGCATTTATAACCCATTAATTGTAGTAAATATTGCCTACTTGTTTTGCGCTGGCATGTAAATTTGGTAATCAAATGTTGCATTTTTTCATGACTCCGTTGTGTTTCTGTTGTAATATCATATTTATTCTGCATTTTGAATCCTCTCTTTCAGTTATATAAGGATCCTAAGGTACACTAAGGACAAGCATAAGAAATGGCCTCTCTCCTTGAGTTGAAGAAAAGCTTAGCTGATTTGAAATCATCTCTTACCCAGGAGGTGATTTAGTATAGGGATGCAAATGGAGTCTCTTGCATCTTCCTTGTTGTTAGCTCTATGTTTGATGTGAGGTTTTAGCTAGATATGTTGTCTTTTGGCAATGGCAGAGCATCTTGGGTGGACAATTTGAGTGCTTGTACAATGCTGGGCATGGTGCTGCTGGAGAACTACTTTCTGTTTACTGCTTGGAGACAGAGAAGTTACTTAATGAACTGACCATGAACCTGTGAGTCAGTTGTGCAAGTTGTTCTGTTTGGTTGTCATATAATAAAGTCTGCTTCTTTCTTATTTTTTCTTATTTTTAATTTTAATTTTAATTTTAATTTTATTTTTTGTTTGAGTGGTTGTTGGTGAAGCAATCTTGAAGCAGTGAACTATCATGATCTTGATGCATGTGTTCGTCGGCTGAAGGGTGGCAGCAGCAGGTATGATACTCCACCATATTGTTTCATATTCTTAGATGTTAACGATTGCTAATTTATATCAATATTGAGATCTCAGGACAGTAATGGAGAACTCTGATTCTTTACAGTATCAGTTCTACAGTGTTTGTTTTATTATTGATGATTGCTAACTTATTCAGATTTGAAAATCTTGGAACAGCGAGGAGAACTTGATTTTAAGTCTTAGATGCCCTACTATTTAGTTTTGTTTTTTGTTTTTATTACTATAGAAAATCGTATCATTTTGTTTGTTTTTATCCGACACAAAAATCTTCGGACTGCAAGGTGAAGCTCTAATAGGCTGGCATTTTTCATTTTGGTTTGTTTTATATAAATGCTATCATCTGTTTACTTATCATTTCTTTGTATGATTATGGATTACTTTCTTTCTAATTTACGCCATCCCGAAAATCTTGCAACTATGACGTCACTTGGATTTTTGTCCTCAGATTTATGTTTCATAAATTTCTTGACATAATTTGCTTTTAATGTGAATTGTAACTTATTTGGAGGTGAACAAATCAAGACTTACATATGCTGAATGAATCTCTTCTCATAATCATATATTCTCTGTTTCTCGTTATCCCCCATTTCTTGTCACATGATGAAAACGATGAATCTATCTAATTTACTAAGTATAGTATCACATTTATCACTTGACAATTTGTTTTTTTCCAAATATAGTAAGTACTAGAGTTAATGCCTGTTGATGCACTAAAATAAGAATAACTTGACGATCAAAACCTGTGCTCTTAGCACATATTTGTGAATAATTCTAAAGAAACTTTTCGCTTTATTTCAAACCATAATGTGTAAATTCACTATGAGAAGGAGCCATTGAACTTTAAAAATGATTTGAACGTGTTGCTGGTTATTTGGGTAGAATTAAAACTTCGAAGTGAGAGGGGGAGAAAACTAGATTCAGAAAACAACATGCATGCATATGCAAGTTTTGGAAAATAATTTAATTCCAATGCGGTAATCCTAATTAAATCTTCATTTGCATAGCATTGGAGCTACTCGAATAGTCTATTCTTGCATGGATTCTGCAAGGCTGTCAATAATGAAGGGTAAATTCTATTTTCTTGGTTTCAAGTATGTTATCTCGTTACTTAAATTATGTGGCATCTTAACATGAAACCCACTGTGCTGGTGTGATATGTATCTTCAGTACCTCAAAGATGAGTATCAAATTTTGAAGACCAAGCTTGAGAACATCCAAAAGGTAGAACTTTTTGTTGCTCGCACAAACCTTCTTGTTCATAAGTTTGAATCTTATTAAATTTTTTATATGCTTAGTGATCTGTAGCTCGAAGATGACATCATCAGTGCTGGAGGCTCAATTGAGTTATTGTGCCCTCGATGTGGCTTCAAGAAATTAGCAAACTAAATGTTGTGTTTTGCTGAGTGGAAACACATGTGTCAGCATGGTTTATTGTTTAATTTTTATCAGCATGATTATTGAACAAAGTAGTTTGTACCAATCATAAATTGCTTGTTGTGTTCCTGGTTCCCAGATTAAATTTATTAACCATGAAATTGCTCAACAGATTGATGCTCATCTAGCATGCCATACATTTGCACAGAGGGGGGAAGGGGTTTTTTTTTTCCTACCTTTTTTTTTGTTTATGGAAGTTGGGAAAAACCAGATTAAGTACGTACTAGAGGCGTAAGGTGATGTCCTCTGTCCTCTCCATTCTTGTTTGCTCAGCACAGCTTTTGATCACTACTGCAGATTGCTTCTTGTCTTCCCAGTGATTATGCAAAACTATGGTTGTGTGCTTTGGAATCCTAACTTTCCAATATCACTAGTTCTCATGTTCTTCATTGGCGACAATTTACCCATCATGTTGATATTGCCTGCTAAGACACTCAGGGGCTTCACTCTGATGATTGAATTTACATGATTTCTGTTAATGTTGAAAAAAATCACTGGCTATTTCTCCCAAAAACATATCATATAAAACGAAAACACAGAACATACTACAATATGCAGTGGGTTCATTTTCTGAAAGTGAAGCATTCTATTTGTCATTACTCACCACAAAATTGTATGTTTTATATCTTTTTTTTCTTTAAAATAAGGAACCTTAAGAGCTGATGATGCTTGAATAGAAACTGGGCTCTCTTCAGTTGAAATCATTTCGTGCTGACCATCAAGAGGGATTAGTGTGGTCAGAAGCTTGGATTCTATCTCTGCCTTTGCTGCTGAGGGATCTGGAAACATATCGAACTCTGCGAGAACTTCATAACTCTTGCATTTCATCACAACTGTTGTCTTTCCAATTTAATTTTAATTGATATATTAATTCTGCTTTTGAACTCTACACCCCAATGCATACATTCTAGCATACTACCATAAGAAATGGCTTCTACCCTTGAGCTGAACAGATGCTAAGCTGACATCAAGTCACTGCTTGTCTAGGATGTGATTGTTTAGTATGAGAACTGAAAATGGAATCTCTTGCACGGTTGTACCTTTTGTTTTCTTTGTTAGATGTTTGAAATAATAAAGTGTTGCCTTTATTAGCGGTTTGTGCAATGACTGCTCATCCTGAGTGAGCAACCTGTTATCTTGCTTCGCATGGTTTTGCTGGGGTACGGGTAACCCCTTGCCACATAGAAGCTGCGAAAACACTGGCTCCATCAACTGTGAAGCTGTGAGCTGGTCATGCTAGTTTTTGTACAAATGATCATCTGTGTTGATATGTTGCTTAATTTGTTTGTTTGTTTTTTTTCCCTCTGATTTTTGGTGAAGTGAGAAAGAGATAGTTCACAATCTATCATGACCTGATAAGCTTGACATGTACTCATCAACTTAGGACAATAATGCAGGTATAATTCACCATTACACCAGTTCTGTTTTTGGTTGTTGTTGATGATTTTCTAATCTATACCAATGCAGAGGTATTGTACAGTAACGGGAATTCTGATACTTTAGGATGTCTGTTTTGTTCATTTATTTAGTTATTCATGATTTGCTAAATTATTCTGATCTGAAATTCTCAGGACTGTAACGGAAAACTTGGGTTATAGATACACATGTCTCTTCCCTTAAGGTTGTCATAATACTACAGACAGTCTCATTATTTTTTCACATTTATTCCGGCATGGAAACCTTGGTACTATGTGGGAGAATTCTACTTAGCTGTTTCATTAATTTGTTTTATTTGCATAGACGTGATCACCATTTTGTTTGTCTTTTCTTTCAACGGTCATAGATCACTTGCTCAAATGCACTGGTTTGTACCTCTCGGGATACGACAGAGCGCTTCAATTAAGCTCTGAGGTTTCTGCTTCACTAATTTTCCTGCCATATTTGTCTATATAGTGATCATTTGATGGTGCTAACTTTTTCTGAGGTGAAAAACTTGGGAATTTTACATGCTAACTTGATCTCCACTGATAATCTATTCAGTGCTTCTCATTTTCCTTTTTATTCTTGCCACATGATTAAAATATTGAATCAAATTCATTTTCAGGATTTGCTCATCAAATAACAACAATCTGCTCATGGTGTTGATATTACTTGCAAGGACATGCACAGGATTTGTTTTAAAATTTTGGATTTAGATGATTACTCTCAAGCATGAAAACCATGCCTAGGTTTCCTCCCAAAAACATTTTCTCCAAAAGGAAACAAAGAACATGCAACAAGGTTCAATGGTTGAATTCCATAAATAGAAAGCATTAAATGTGTCCTCGTGATTACATTGCTGTCTTTCCATTTCAATATTAATGATTAATTAATTCTCTATATTGAAGCCCTTTCTTCCAATTATATAAAGATGAAGGCATACACCTTAAGCACACAACCATAGCTAATGGCTTCTGTCCTAGAGTTGAAGAGGAGCTTGGCGGATCTGAAGTATTCCATTGTTCGGGAGGTGATCCTTTAGTATAGTGATCCAAAATGGAGTTTCTTGCATCTTGATTTTTCTTTGTTTTATGTCTGACACAAAACTTTAACTTGATTTCTTGTTTTGCAATGACAGAAAATCCTGAATGAGGTGTTTGATCAACTCTATGAGGAAGGATATGATTTTGCTGCAGAAACGATAACTCTTTTCCATTCTGAGGCTGAGAAATCACTGACTGAACTGACTGCGATTCTGTAAGTCAGTTATGCAAATTTCTGTATTCCATAATCATATTCTAGAGCCCATCATTATGTAACTTATATTGTGTTTTCATTGTTTATCAATGAAGGGACCAAGAGATTGTGAACTTTCATATGCTCGAGGTGGTTATTTATCGTCTGAAGGGAAGCGGTCTTATGTATAATACACCACCACCTATCAGTTCTTTTTTCATAGTTATTGATGACTTGTTACTTTATATGGACACAGTACTTGGGACAGTATTTACGATACTGATTATTTTGAAATCTGTTTTATTAAGTTTGTTTGATCTATGATGACTAGGTAATTTTTTCCAACCTGTAATTCTCAGGACAGTAGTGGGGACCTCAGATGACTGTTTCGTTACATTTTGTTTTATTCTGCTTGTCGTTTCTTTCTCTTGGTATAGATGTTTTCCTAATTTATATCGGCATGAAAATCTTGAGACTATGCCAAAGCACTTCAATTTTAGTTCTTAGAATTCTGTTTCATTAAATTCCTCAACATTTTATTTTGTTGGGATTATTAGATGGCGAAAAAGACAATTGTATTAAGTTAAAACTTGTGAATTTCTTAAAGAAACTTAATACTAAGAGATAAAATTAGTAGATTTTGTCCTCATTTGAATCGACTTGAAACTTCGTACTGACAGGAAAAACAATCAGTTTCATTTAAAAAACACAAATATAGAACCCGACTTTTGTAATGTGTGAAGATTTTCTTTATATATAGTTGGGTTCTATGTGCTAATCCTGCATTACATTTCTTGTGCACAGCGTTGGAGCTGCCCGTTTGGCCAATGCTTGTTTCACCATGGCCACCTACTGTGATGATGCTAACAAACAAGGGTACATCCTATGTTTCTTGGTTTTAAACATGTGTCTTTCCCATTTCTTTAGCAAAAATATTAAACTCAAACCATCGTTACTTATTATCACGATGTTGGAAGTGCAGGTGTGTGGTCTCTCTCAACCACGTCAAAGAAGAGTACCAACTTCTAATGAGCAAGATTGAAAGCATCCGTAAGGTATTCAATCTCTTTCTTGCACAAACCTTCTTGTTTATACATTGGAATCTTACCAAGTTTTTGCTATGTTTTGTGTTTAATAGCTGGAGAATGAAATCATTGCTGCTGGAGGCTCTATTTGATGGTGCTCTTAGTGTGGCTTCAGGAAACTAGCAAAATAAAGGTTTTGCTTTGTTGTGTGGATGCACAAGTGCTATTCCTATGTATGCATCATCTATTGTTTGTGTCCATCAACATAATTATTGAGAATAAACTAGTTTTCTTTATCAGAATTGGCTTGCTTTGGTGTGTGCATTCAGTTACTAACCATGAAACTCCTCCATGAAAATACGTGCAAAAATTTAAACCCCCTGATTATTCTTCTGATTGGATCAACAAACATTTGCTATACTTGCAGAAAGGTGAAAGTTTTGTTTATTTTTTCTTTTTTCCTTTTTCCAAATGTTGAGAAAGACTATAACAGGTGTTTGAGAGCTTTAGGTAGTCTCCTGTACATTGTATTTTGCTCGCAAAACTGCCAATTACTGCAAAGTGTTTCTTTACATTAAGTAATTTCAGGAAATTACTACTGCCAAATCTGAACTTTCCTATACATTGACTACTTCTCATGTCCTTTGGAAATAATATGTCCGTTGGTGTCAATATTTACCAGTGAGGATATTCATGAGCTTTGCTTTGGTTGTTGAATTGAGATTTTTCAGTTAGCCATGAAAACATCCGTGGGGATTGCTTCTAAAATCATATCCTGTAAACAAAAACACAGAACTTACGACATTATGCCATGGTTGAATATGAATGATTCTATGGTTTATGTCTTATCTTTAATATAAGCAATCTTGAGAGCATGTGATGCTTGAACATAGTCTTGGTTGTCTTAAGTTTTTGTTGCAACTTCTTTAGTTGCATTATGAAATACTTGCTAAAGGCTCAAGAAAAAAGGTTAGTTCTATGTCATATTTGTGTGACCTCATGACGTTTGCTGCTAAGAATCAAGAGAAATATTGAATAATGTAAAAACCTCACAACTGTTGCATTCCCATGCCACACGGCGTTCTTTCCAATTTAATTTCGGAGAATGTATTTATTATACATTTTGAAATTATTTCCCTCAGTTATATAAAGACCACCGAAGCGTACAATTTTAAGCACACAAGCATATAAATGGCTTTTGCTCTAGAAGAGCAGCTCAGAAATTTTGCATCAATACTTTTCTCAGGTGATTGTCCTTTAGTAGTGGGATGCAAAATTGAGTTGCCGCATCTTTCAGTTTAGTGTTGGATGTGACAATATAGCTTGCTTTGTGGTTTTGCAATGAAAGAACATCCTAAGTTGGAATAGCTCTTTATTATTTTACTAATAGTCCACATCGGTTAATTTGATACATATGGATCCATTGGCCTGAACCTCTCATCGTATCAGTGTAAGTTTTTGGGTTGAATCATGTCCTAGATACTATGTTTTGTTTTCTAATATGGTATTAGAGCTTGATTAATTGGTTTGTTTGCAATGTTCCTAGTAAATAGACTAGTCATTATCAAGGGAGCATCTTAGAGTAATTAATAGTTCGACATCAGCTTTAGTTTTTGAGTTGAATCATGCCCAGATAGCAGGTATGGTTTGTATTTAATATTTACCATAGAGAAGTTAAGAAGATTAAATGCAAACCGGTGATTTAGTTATGGAAAATAGTGTGTCATGATTTTTTGCCAGAGTCTGTCTTTTAATTTATTTTGGTTTTTATTGATTATTGGTGAACTGATTAAAAGGCCATAAAGTATCATAATCTCAACGTGCATGTTCATAAGCTGAAAGGAAAGACACGAATAATACACCCCAATGCATACATTCTAGCATACTACCATAAGAAATGGCTTCTACCCTTGAGCTGAACAGATGCTAAGCTGACATCAAGTCACTGCTTGTCTAGGATGTGATTGTTTAGTATGAGAACTGAAAATGGAATCTCTTGCACGGTTGTACCTTTTGTTTTCTTTGTTAGATGTTTGAAATAATAAAGTGTTGCCTTTATTAGCGGTTTGTGCAATGACTGCTCATCCTGAGTGAGCAACCTGTTATCTTGCTTCGCATGGTTTTGCTGGGGTACGGGTAACCCCTTGCCACATAGAAGCTGCGAAAACACTGGCGCCATCAACTGTGAAGCTGTGAGCTGGTCATGCTAGTTTTTGTACTAATGATCATCTGTGTTGATATGTTGCTTAATTTGTTTGTTTGTTTTTTTCCCCTCTGATTTTTGGTGAAGTGAGAAAGAGATAGTTCACAATCTATCATGACCTGATAAGCTTGACATGTACTCATCAACTTAGAACAATAATGCAGGTATAATTCACCATTACACCGGTTCTGTTTTTGGTTGTTGTTGATGATTTTCTAATCTATACCAATGCAGAGGTATTGTACAGTAATGGGAATTCTGATACTTTAGGATGTCTGTTTTGTTCATTTATTTAGTTATTCATGATTTGCTAAATTATTCTGATCTGAAATTCTCAAGACTGTAACGGAAAACTTGGGTTATAGATACACATGTCTCTTCCCTTAAGGTTGTCATAATACTACAGACAGTCTCATTATTTTTTCACATTTATTCCGGCATGGAAACCTTGGTACTATGTGGGAGAATTCTACTTAGCTGTTTCATTAATTTGTTTTATTTGCATAGACGTGATCACCATTTTGTTTGTCGTTTCTTTCAACGGTCATAGATCACTTGCTCAAATGCACTGGTTTGTACCTATTGGGATACGACAGAACGCTTCAATTAAGCTCTGAGGTTTCTGCTTCACTAATTTTCCTGCCATATTTGTCTATATAGTGATCATTTGATGGTGCTAACTTTTTCTGAGGTGAAAAACTTGGGAATTTTACATGCTAACTTGATCTCCACTGATAATCTATTCAGTGCTTCTCATTTTCCTTTTTATTCTTGCCACATGATTAAAATATTGAATCAAATTCATTTTCAGGATTTGCTCATCAAATAACAACAATCTGCTCATGGTGTTGATATTACTTGCAAGGACATTCACAGGAATTGTTTTAAAATTTTGGATTTAGATGATTACTCTCAAGCATGAAAACCATGCCTAGGTTTTCTCCCAAAAACATATTCTACAAAAGGAAACAAAGAACATACAACAAGGTTCAATGGTTGAATTCCATAAATAGAAAGCATTAAATGTGTCCTCATGATTACATTGATGTCTTTCCATTTCAATATTAATGATTAATTAATTCTCTATATTGAAGCCCTTTCTTCCAGTTATATAAAGATGAAGGCATACACCTTAAGCACACAACCATAGCTAATGGCTTCTGTCCAAGAGTTGAAGAGGAGCTTGGCGGATCTGAAGTATTCCATTGCTCGGGAGGTGATCCTTTAGTATAGGGATCCAAAATGGAGTTTCTTGCTTCTTGATTTTTCTTTTTTTTATGTCTGACACAACTTTAACTTGATTTCTTGTTTTGCAATGACAGAAAATCCTGAATGAGGTGTTTGATCTACTGTATGAGGAAGGATATGATTTTGCTGCAGAAATGATAACTCTTTTCCATTCTGAGGCTGAGAAATCACTGACTGAACTGACTGTGATTCTGTAAGTCAGTTATGCAAATTTCTGTATTTAATAATCATATTCTAGAGCCCATCATTATCTAACTCATATCGTGTTTTCATTGTTTATCAATGAAGGGACCAAGAGATTGTGAACTTTCATATGCTCGAGGTGGTTATTGATCGTCTGAGGGGAAGCGGTCTTATGTATAATACACCACCACCTATTAGTTCTTTTTTCATAGTTATTGATGACTTGTTACTTTATATGGACACAATACTAGGGACAGTATTTACGATACTGATTATTTAGAAATCTGTTTTATTAAGTTTGTTTGATCTATGATGACTAGGTAATTTTTTCCAACATGTAATTCTCAGGACAGTAGTGGGGACCTCAGATGAGTGTTTCGTTACATTTTGTTTTATTCTGCTTGTCGTTTCTTTCTCTTGGTATAGATGTTTTCCTAATTTCTATTGGCATGAAAATCTTGAGACTATGCCAAAGCACTTCAATTTTAGTTCTTAGAATCTTGCTTCATTAAATTCCTCAACATTTTATTTTGTTGGGATTATTAGATGGCGAAAAAGACAATTGTATTAAGTTAATACTTGTGAATTTTTTAAAGAAACTTCATACTAAGAGGAAAAAGTATTAGATTTTGTCCACATTTTAATCGACTTGAAACTCCATACTGACAGGAAAAAAAATCAGATTTATTTAAAAAACACAAATAAAGAACCTGACTTTTGTAATGTGTGAAGATTTTCTTTATATATAGTTGGGTTCTATGTGCTAATCTTGCATTACTTTTCTTGTGCACAGCATTGGAGCTGCCCGTTTGGCCAATGGTTGTTTCACCATGGCCACCTACTGTGATGCTGCTAACAAACAAGGGTACATCCTATGTTTCTTGGTTTTAAACATGTGTTTTTCTCATTTCTTTAGCAGAAATATTAAACTCAAATCATTGTTACTTATTATCACGTTGTTAGAAGTGCAGGTGTGTGGTCTCTCTCAACCATGTCAAAGAAGAGTATCAGCTTCTAATGAGCAAGATTGAAAGCATCCGTAAGGTATTCAATCTCTTTCTTGCACAAACCTTCTTGTTTACATTCAAATCTTTACCAAGTTTTTGCTATGTTTTGTGTTTAATAGCTGGAGAATGAGATCATTGCTGCTGGAGGCTCTATTTGATGGTGCCCTTAGTGTGGCTTCAGGAAACTAGCAAAATAAAGGTTTTGCTTTGTTGTATGGATACACAAGTGCTATTCCTATGTATGCGTGATCTATTGTTTGTGTCCATCAACATAATTATTGAGAATAAACTAGTTTCCTTTATCAAAATTGGCTTGCTTTGGTGTGTGCATTCAGTTAACTAACCATGAAACTCCTCCATGAAAATACATGCGAAAAATTTATAACCCCTGATTATTCTTCTGATTGGATCAACAAACATTTGATATACTTGCAGAAAGGTGAAAGTTTTGTTTATTTTTTTATTTTTTCCTTTTCCAAATGTTGAGAAAGACTATAACAGGTACCTGTTTCAGAGCTTTAGGTGGTCTCCTCTACATTGTCTTTTGCTCGCAAAACTGCCAATTACTGCAAAGTGTTTCTTTGCATTGAGTAATTTCGGGAAATTACTACTGTCAAATCTGAACTTTCCTATACATTGACTACTTCTCATGTCTTTTGGAAATAATCTGTCAATTGGTGTCAATATTTACCTGTGAGGATATTCATGAGCTTTGCTTTGGCTATTGAATTGAGATTTTTCAGTTAGCCATAAAAACATCCGCGGGGATTGCTTCTAAAAACATATCCTGTAAACAAAAACACAGAACTTACGACAATATGCCATGGTTGAATATGAATGATTCTATGGTTTATGTCTTATCTTTAATATAAGAAATCTTGAGAGCATGTGATGCTTGAACATTATCTTGGTTGTCTTAAGTTTCTGCTGCAACTTCTTTAGTTGTATTATGAAATACTTGCTAAAGGCTCAAGAAAAAAAGGTTAGTTCTATGTCATATTTGTGTGACCTCATGACGTTTGCTGCTAAGAATCAAGAGAAATATTGAACAATGTAAAAACCTCGTGACTGTTGCATTCCCATGCCACACAGCTTTCTTTCCAATTTAATTTCGGAGAATGTATTTATTATACATTTTGAAATTATTTCCCTCAGTTATATAAGGACCACCGAAGCATGCTATTTAAGCACACAAGCATATAAATGGCTTTTCCTCTAGAAGAGCAGCTCAGAAAGTTTGCATCAATACCTTGCTCAGGTGATTATCCTTTAGTAGTGGGATGCAAAATTGAGTTGCCGCATCTTTCAGTTTAGTGTTGGATGTGACAATATAGCTTGCTTTGTGGTTTTGCAATGAAAGAACATCCTAAGTTGGAATAGCTCTTTATTATTTTACAAATAGTGCACATCGGTTAATTTGATACATATGGATCCATTGTTCTGGACCTCTCATCCTATCAGTGTAAGTTTTCGGGTTGGATCATGTCCTAGATAATATGTTTCGTTTTCTAATATGGTATTAGAGCTTGACTAATTGGTTTGTTTGCAATGTGCCCAGTAAATAGACTAGCCAGTATCAAGGGAGCATCTTAGAGTAATTAATAGTCCGACATCAGCTTTAGTTTTTGAGTTGAATCATGCCCAGATAGCTTGTATGGTTAGTATTTAATATTTACCATAGAGAAGATGAGAAGATTAAATGCAAACCGGTGATTTAGTTATAGAAAATAGTGTGTCATGATTTTTTGCCAGAGTCTGTCTTTTAATTTATTTTGCTTTTTATTGATTATTGGTGAACTGATTAAAAGGCCATGAAGTATCATAATCTCAACGTGCATGTTCATAAGCTGAAGGGCAAGACAAGTATAATACACCATCCTATCACTTTTTTTTTTTGGGGTTGTTGATGACCTGCTAATTGTATTGAAACAGATATATTTGGCAATTAATGGAGAACTCTGATTCCTTAGGGTAGCTTTTTTGTTTAGTTGAGAAGAACTAAAATCAGCACTTTCTTTTACTCATTTAAGTTGCCAAATTGTTGCACATTGCTTCTTGATCACAAGTGAATTTGCAAAATACTGTAATATGCTTCAGAATTCAAACTTTCGAGGGCATTTGCTATCTTCCCATGCCATTCATCGACAACTATCTGCCTTTTTGTCTCGATATTACGTGCGAGGGCATTCGCAGGATTTGCGTTAATTATTGGATTTAGATTATCAGTCTCAACCATGAACGGAGTGTTAAGAAGTTCTCCTAGAACCTCTCAGCTTTATAGAAACACATACACTCTCAATACACAAACAAAACAAATGGCTACAGTTGTAGAGTTGAAGAGAAGCTTAGCAGATCTAAAATCATCCCTTGCCTGTGAGGTGATCATTTAGTATAGTGATGCAAATGGAGCCTCTTACATATTTCCATTTTCTTAAGTATTCATTCTATTTGCAGGTGTATTCCACTTCTGTACAATGCTTCTAACAACAATAATGTCGGTGTTTCTATTTGGTTATCTCCTCTCACTTGCCTTTTTCCTTGGATCCATGTAAGTTGCCAAAACCCCACCTCAACCCCTTGATTCATCTTGATTTTCTCATGATTACCATACAACATAAGCTAATTTGCATCATACATTCAACATTCTCGTTAGTATGTTTTAAATATAAGAAATAGCTACAGATTGAAATAAACTTTCCTTCTTCTTTCAGTGTTGTTTCTGTTGCAGTTTATCTTCATTCCATCGGAAAGCCGCAAAGATGAGTTTATTCTTTCTCAAGCTGTGAACTTGGGTGTGTTAGGACTCCGTCTGTTTCAAGGGCATGTGCTGTTTTCTGATGCCAACTCTCTAAGTGCTGGGTGTTGCATCGCCAAGAAAGGATGGAGATGAAAGTGGTTAAAGAACTTACCACCAAAGACAATTATCTTCTTGTAAGAGACCATTCTGGAATTAAATAAAGGCTGCTGACAACCAAGTAGGCTGTTACATGTATCAAAAGAGGATACTAAGGAAGTTTAGGCTCTTGTAGATAGATCTATGTTCATCTTTACCAGTTAGCTATTTGTGTCACAGAAGATGATATTTTAGTCATTTGTGGTTTGAAAATAGCAGTTTAAATATGCTGAGAACAATGCTAGCTTTTAAGAGTGCAAATGGGAATAATTTTTTATTAGTGAATTTGCACTTCTGGACTCATGTGAGATGCATTTCTCATTTACTATTAAAAATTAGCTTGAGGAAAATCTTAAGGAAACTGGTTTTGTTGAATGTGAATTCAAATTTTACACTGCTTTTCTTATGGTCCACAAAATGCTTGCGATGAAGAATTTCGACAAAACCTAAATTGACAGCCTCAATGGAAGGACCCTTTGTAAGTTTTTTCATCTCATTATTGCACTAATATTTTCTGAAAAATTACTTGGGTTCATCTATTGTTTGCAGCAGACGACAAAAAGAAATCCGCATTTTGTCACAAGTATCAATAAAAACCAAATAACATATAGATCTAAACTGGATTGACAAACCTTCAGCTTAACTTATAAAATTTGCAAATGGTCGAACTCTTACTTCTTTTATTTGAACACAATGAATCTGGTTGATAGACAGTCTCATAAGTCATAAATGCTCAGTGACTTTCCATTGAGACTAAACCGCATTGGTCAGTGCATTTATAACCCATTAATTGTAGTAAATATTGCCTACTTGTTTTGCGCTGGCATGTAAATTTGGTAATCAAATGTTGCATTTTTTCATGACTCCGTCGTGTTTCTGTTGTAATATCATATTTATTCTGCATTTTGAATCCTCTCTTTCAGTTATTTAAGGATCCTAAGGTACACTAAGGACAAGCATAAGAAATGGCCTCTCTCCTTGAGTTGAAGAAAAGCTTAGCTGATTTGAAATCATCTCTTACCCAGGAGGTGATTTAGTATAGGTATGCAAATGGAGTCTCTTGCATCTTCCTTGTTGTTAGCTCTATGTTTGATGTGAGGTTTTAGCTAGATATGCTGTCTTTTGGCAATGGCAAAGCATCTTGGGTGGACAATTTGAGTGGTTGTACAATGCTGGGCATGGTGTTGCTAGAGAACTACTTTCTGTTTACTGCTTAGAGACAGAGAAATTACTTAATGAACTGACCATGAACCTGTGAGTCAGTTGTGTAAGTTGTTCTGTTTGGTTTTAATATAATAAAGTCTGCTTCTTTCTTATTTTTTGTTATTTTTTATTTTATGTTTCAGTGGTTGTTGGTGAAGCAATCTTGAAGCAGTGAACTATCATGATCTTGATGCATGTGTTCGTCGGCTGAAGGGTGGCAGCAGCAGGTATGATACTCCACCATATTGTTTCATATTCTTAGATGTTAATGATTGCTAATTTATATCAATATGGAGATCTCAGGACAGTAATGGAGAACTCTGATTCTTTACTGTATCAATTCTATATTGTTTGTTTTATTATTGATGATTGCTAACTTATTCAGATTTGAAATCTTTGAACAGCAATGGAGAACTTGATTTTAAATCTTAGATGCCCTACTATTTAGTTTTTTTTTTTGTTTTTTATTACTATAGAAAATCATATCATTTTGTTTGTTTTTATCCGACACAAAAATCTTCGGACTGCAAGTTGAAGCTCTAATAGGCTGGCATTTTTCATTTTGGTTTGTTTTATATAAATGCTATCATCTGTTTACTTATCATTTCTTTGTATGATTATGGATTACTTTCTTTCTAATTACGCCATCCCGACAATCTTGCAACTATGACGTCACTTGGATTTTTGTCCTCAGATTTATGTTTCATAAATTTCTTGACATAATTTGCTTTTAATGTGAATTGTAACTTATTTGGAGGTGAACAAATCAAGACTTACATATGCTGAATGAATCTCTTCTCATAATCATATATTCTCTGTTTCTCGTTATCCCCCATTTCTTGTCACATGATGAAAACGATGAATCTATCTAATTTACTAAGTATAGTATCACATTTATCACTGGACAATTTTTTTTCTTTCCAAATATAGTAAGTACTAGAGTTAATGCCTGTTGATGCACTAAAATAAGGATAACTTGACGATCAAAACCTGTGCTCTTAGCACATATTTGTGAATAATTCTAAAGAAACTTTTCTCTTTATTTCAAACCATAATGTGTAAATTCACTATGAGAAGGAGCCATTGAACTTTAAAAATGAGTTGAACATGTTGCTGGTTATTTGGGTAGAATTAAATCTTCAAAGTGAGAGGGGGAGAAAACTAGATTCAGAAAACAACATGCATGCATATGCAAGTTTTGGAAAATAATTTAATTCCAATGCGGTAATCCTAATTAAATCTTCATTCGCATAGCATTGGAGCTACTCGAATAGTCTATTCTTGCATGGATTCTGCAAGGATGTCAATAATGAAGGGTAAATTCTATTTTCTTGGTTTCAAGTATGTTATCTCGTTACTTAAATTATGTGGCATCTTAACATGAAACCCACTGTTACTTAAATTATGTTATCCTGTTATCTTGCTTCGCATGGTTTTGCTGGGGTACGGGTAACCCCTTGCCACATAGAAGCTGCGAAAACACTGGCTCCATCAACTGTGAAGCTGTGAGCTGGTCATGCTAGTTTTTGTACTAATGATCATCTGTGTTGATATGTTGCTTAATTTGTTTGTTTGTTTGTTTTCCCTCTTATTTTTGGTTAAATGAGAAAAAGATAGTTCACAATCTATCATGACCTGATAAGCTTGACATGTACTCATCAACTTAGAACAATAAGGCAGGTATAATTCACCATTACACCATTTCTTTTTTTGGTTGTTGTTGATGATTTTCTAATCTATACCAATGCAGAGGTATTGTACAGTAATGGGAATTCAGATACTTTAGGATGTCTGTTTTGTTCATTTATTTAGTTATTCATGATTTGCTAAATTATTCTGAACTGAAATTCTCAAGACTGTAACGGAAAACTTGGGTTATAGATACACATGTCTCTTTCCTTAAGGTTGTCATAATACTACAGACAGTCTCATTATTTTTTCACATTTATTCCGGCATGGAAACCTTGGTACTATGTGGGAGAATTCTACTTAGCTGTTTCATTAATTTGTTTTATTTGCATAGACGTGATCACCATTTTGTTTGTCGTTTCTTTCAACGGTCATAGATCACTTGCTCAAATGCACTGGTTTGTACCTATCGGGATACGACAGAGCGCTTCAATTAAGCTCTGAGGTTTCTGCTTCACTAATTTTCCTGCCATATTTGTCTATATAGTGATCATTCGATCGTGCTAACTTTTTCTGAGGTGAAAAACTTGGGAATTTTACATGCTAACTTGATCTCCACTGATAATCTATTCAGTGCTTCTCATTTTCCTTTTTATTCTTGCCACATGATTAAAATATTGAATCAAATTCATTTTCAGGATTTGCTCATCAAATAACAACAATCTGCTCATGGTGTTGATATTACTTGCAAGGACATTCACAGGAATTGTTTTAAAATTTTGGATTTAGATGATTACTCTCAAGCATGAAAACCATGCTTAGGTTTTCTCCCAAAAACATATTCTACAAAAGGAAACAAAGAACATGCAACAAGGTTCAATGGTTGAATTCCATAAATAGAAAGCATTAAATGTGTCCTCTTGATTACATTGATGTCTTTCCATTTCAATATTAATGATTAATTAATTCTCTATATTGAGGCCCTTTCTTCCAGTTATATAAAGATGAAGGCATACACCTTAAGCACACAACCATAGCTAATGGCTTCTGTCCAAGAGTTGAAGAGGAGCTTGGCGGATCTGAAGTATTCCATTGCTCGGGAGGTGATCCTTTAGTATAGGGATCCAAAATGGAGTTTCTTGCTTCTTGATTTTTCTTTGTTTTATGTCTGACACAAAACTTTAACTTGATTTCTTGTTTTGCAATGACAGAAAATCTTGAATGAGATGTTTGATCTACTGTATGATGAAGGATATGATTTTGCTGCAGAAACGATAACACTTTTCCATTCTGAGGCTGAGAAATCACTGACTGAACTGACTGCGATTCTGTAAGTCAGTTATGCAAATTTCTGTATTCAATAATCATATTCTAGAGCCCATCATTATCTAACTCATATCGTGTTTTCATTGTTTATCAATGAAGGGACCAAGAGATTGTGAACTTTCATATGCTCGAGGTGGTTATTGATCGTCTGAGGGGAAGCAGTCTTATGTATAATACACCACCACCTATCAGTTCTTTTTTCATAGTTATTGATGACTTGTTACTTTATATGGACACAGTACTAGGGACAGTATTTACGATACTGATTATTTAGAAATCTGTTTTATTAAGTTTGTTTGATCTATGATGACTAGGTGATTTTTTCCAACATGTAATTCTCAGGACAGTAGTGGGGACCTCATATGAGTGTTTCGTTACATTTTGTTTTATTCTGCTTGTCGTTTCTTTCTCTTGGTATAGATGTTTTCCTAATTTCTATTGGCATGAAAATCTTGAGACTATGCCAAAGCACTTCAATTTTAGTTCTTAGAATCTTGCTTCATTAAATTCCTCAACATTTTATTTTGTTGGGATTATTAGATGGCGAAAAAGACAATTGTATTAAGTTAATACTTGTGAATTTTTTAAAGAAACTTCATACTAAGAGGAAAAAGTATTAGATTTTGTCCACATTTTAATCGACTTGAAACTCCATACTGACAGGAAAAAAATCAGATTTATTTAAAAAAAGCAAATAAAGAACCTGACTTTTGTAATGTGTGAAGATTTTCTTTATATATAGTTGGGTTCTATGTGCTAATCCTGCATTACTTTTCTTGTGCACAGCATTGGAGCTGCCCGTTTGGCCAATGCTTGTTTCCCCTTGGCCACCTACTGTGATGCTGCTAACAAACAAGGGTACATCCTATGTTTCTTGGTTTTAAACATGTGTCTTTCTCATTTCTTTAGCAGAAATATTAAACTCAAATAATTGTTACTTATTATCACGTTGTTAGAAGTGCAGGTGTGTGGTCTCTCTCAACCACGTCAAAGAAGAGTACCAGCTTCTAATGAGCAAGATTGAAAGCATCCGTAAGGTATTCAATCTCTTTCTTGCACAAACCTTCTTGTTTACATTCAAATCTTACCAAGTTTTTGCTATGTTTTGTGTTTAATAGCTGGAGAATGAGATCATTGCTGCTGGAGGCTCTATTTGATGGTGCCCTTAGTGTGGCTTCAGGAAACTAGCAAAATAAAGGTTTTGCTTTGTTGTATGGATTCACAAGTGCTATTCCTATGTATGCATGATCTATTGTTTGTGTCCATCAACATAATTATTGAGAATAAACTAGTTTCCTTTATAAAAATTGGCTTGCTTTGGTGTGTGCATTCAGTTAACTAACGTTACTAACCATGAAACTCCTCCATGAAAATACATGCGAAAAATTTATACCCCCTGATTATTCTTCTGATTGGATCAACAAACATTTGATATACTTGCAGAAAGGTGAAAGTTTTGTTTATTTTTTTTTCCTTTTCCAAATGTTGAGAAAGACTATAACAGGTACCTGTTTCAGAGCTTTAGGTGGTCTCCTCTACATTGTCTTTTGCTCGCAAAACTGCCAATTACTGCAAAGTGTTTCTTTGCATTGAGTAATTTCGGGAAATTACTACTGTCAAATCTGAACTTTCCTATACATTGACTACTTCTCATGTCTTTTGGAAATAATCTGTCAATTGGTGTCAATATTTACCTGTGAGGATATTCATGAGCTTTGCTTTGGCTATTGAATTGAGATTTTTCAGTTAACCATAAAAACATCCGCGGGGATTGCTTCTAAAAACATATCCTGTAAACAAAAACACAGAACTTACGACAATATGCCATGGTTGAATATGAATGATTCTATGGTTTATGTCTTATCTTTAATATAAGAAATCTTGAGAGCATGTGATGCTTGAACATTATCTTGGTTGTCTTAAGTTTCTGCTGCAACTTCTTTAGTTGTATTATGAAATACTTGCTAAAGGCTCAAGAAAAAAAGGTTAGTTCTATGTCATATTTGTGTGACCTCATGACGTTTGCTGCTAAGAATCAAGAGAAATATTGAACAATGTAAAAACCTCGTGACTGTTGCATTCCCATGCCACACAGCTTTCTTTCCAATTTAATTTCGGAGAATGTATTTATTATACATTTTGAAATTATTTCCCTCAGTTATATAAGGACCACCGAAGCATACTATTTAAGCACACAAGCATATAAATGGCTTTTCCTCTAGAAGAGCAGCTCAGAAAGTTTGCATCAATACCTTGCTCAGGTGATTATCCTTTAGTAGTGGGATGCAAAATTGAGTTGCCGCATCTTTCAGTTCAGTGTTGGATGTGACAATATAGCTTGCTTTGTGGTTTTGCAATGAAAGAACATCCTAAGTTGGAATAGCTCTTTATTATTTTACTAATAGTCCACATCGGTTAATTTGATACATATGGATCCATTGTTCTGGACCTCTCATCCTATCAGTGTAAGTTTTCGGGTTGAATCATGTCCTAGATAATATGTTTTGTTTTCTAATATGGTATTAGAGCTTGACTAATTGGTTTGTTTGCAATGTGCCCAGTAAATAGACTAGCCAGTATCAAGGGAGCATCTTAGAGTAATTAATAGTCCGACATCAGCTTTAGTTTTTGAGTTGAATCATGCCCAGATAGCTTGTATGGTTTGTATTTAATATTTACCATAGAGAAGATGAGAAGATTAAATGCAAACCGGTGATTTAGTTATAGAAAATAGTGTGTCATGATTTTTTGCCAGAGTCTGTCTTTTAATTTATTTTGCTTTTCATTGATTATTGGTGAACTGATTAAGAGGCCATGAAGTATCATAATCTCAACGTTCATGTTCATAAGCTGAAGGGCCAGACAGGTATAATACACCATCCTATCACTTTTTTTCTTGGTGGTTGTTGATGACTTGCTAATTGTATCGAAACAGATATATTTGGCAAATAATGGAGAACTCTGATTCCCTAGGGTAGTTTTTTTGTTTAGTTGAGAAAAGAACTAAAATCATCACTTTCTTTTACTCATTTAAGTTGCCAAATTGTTGCACATTGCTTCTTGATCACAAGTGAGTTTGCAAAATACTGTAATAGTCTTCAGAATTCAAACTTTCGAGGGCATTTGCTATCTTCCCATGCCATTCATCGACAACTATCTGCCTTTTTGTCTTGATATTACGTGCGAGGGCATTTGCAGGATTTGCTTTAATTATTGGATTCAGATTATCAGTCTCAACCATGAACGGAGTGTTAAGAAGTTCTCCTAGAAACATTTCCTCTCAGCTATATAGAAACACATACACTCTCAATACACAAACAAAACAAATGGCTTCAGTTGTAGAGTTGAAGAGAAGCTTAGCAGATCTAAAATCATCCCTTGCCCGTGAGGTGATCATTTAGTATAGTGATGCAACATGGAGTCTCTTACATATTTCCATTTTCTTAAGTATTCATTCTATTTGCAGGTGTATTCCACTTCTGTACAATGCTTCTAACAACAATAATGTCGGTGTTTCTATTTGGTTATCTCCTCTCACTTGCCTTTTTCCTTGGATCCATGTAAGTTGCCAAAACCCCACCTCAAGCCCTAGATTCATCTTGATTTTCTCATGATTACCATACAACATAAGCTAATTTGCGTCATACATTCAAGATTCTCGTTAGTATGTTTTAAATATAAGAAATACCTACAGATTGAAATAAACTTTCCTTCTTCTTTCAGTGTTGTTTCTGTTGCAGTTTATCTTCATTCCATCGGAAAGCCGCAAAGATGAGTTTATTCTTTCTCAAACTGTGAACTTGGGTGTGTTAGGACTCAGTCTGTTTCAAGGGCATGTGCTGTTTTCTGATGCCAACTCTCTAAGTGCTGGGTGTTTCATCTCCAAGAAAGGATGAAGATGAAAGTGGTTAAAGAACTTATTACCAAAGACAATTATCTTCTTGTAAGAGACCGTTCTGGAATTAAATAAAGGCTGCTGACAACCAAGTAGGCTGTTACATGTATCAAAAGAGGATACTAAGGAAGTTTAGGCTCTTGTAGATAGATCTATGTTCATCTTTACCAGTTAGCTATTTGTGTCACGGAAGGTGATATTTTAATCATTTGTGGTTTGAAAATAGCAGTTTAAATATGCTGAGAACAATGCTAGCTTTTAAGAGTGCAAATGGGAATAAATTTTTATTAGTGAATTTGCACTTCTGGACTTATGTGAGATGCATTTCTCATTTACTATTAAAAATTAGCTTGAGGAAAATCTTAAGGAAACTGGTTTTCTTGAATGTGAATTCAAATTTTACACTGCTTTTCTTATGGTCCACAAAATGCTTGCGATGAAGAATTTCGACAAAACCTAAATTGACAGCCTCAATGGAAGGACCCTTTGTAAGTTTTTTCATCTCATTATTGCACTAATATTTTCTGAAAAATTACTTGGGTTCATCTATTGTTTGCAGCAGACGACAAAAAGAAATCCGCATTTTGTCACAAGTATCAATAAAAACCAAATAACATATAGATCTAAACTGGATTGACAAACCTTCAGCTTAACTTATAAAATTTGCAAATGGTCGAACTCTTAACTTCTTTTATTTGAACACAATGAATCTGGTTGATAGACAGTCTCATAAGTCATAAATGCTCAGTGACTTTCCATTGAGACTAAACCGCATTGGTCAGTGCATTTATAACCCATTAATTGTAGTAAATATTGCCTACTTGTTTTGCGCTGGCATGTAAATTTGGTAATCAAATCAAATGTTGCATTTTTTCATGACTCCGTTGTGTTTCTGTTGTAATATCATATTTATTCTGCATTTTGAATCCTCTCTTTCAGTTAGATAAGGACCCCTAAGGTACACTAAGCAGAAGCATAAGAAAT
Source organism: Dioscorea alata (assembly GCA_020875875.1). Taxonomy (NCBI): domain Eukaryota; kingdom Viridiplantae; phylum Streptophyta; class Magnoliopsida; order Dioscoreales; family Dioscoreaceae; genus Dioscorea; species Dioscorea alata. Next base: position 1,084,545 of record CM037016.1, read on the forward strand.
GGCCTCTCTCCTTGAGTTGAAGAAAAGCTTAGCTGATTTGAAATCATCTCATACCCAGGAGATGATTTAGTATAGGGATGCAAATGGAGTCTCTTGCATCTTCCTTTTTGTTAGCTCTATGTTTGATGTGAAGTTTTAGCTAGATATGTTGTCTTTTGGCAATGGCAGAGCATCTTGGGTGGACAATTTGAGTGCTTGTACATTGCTGGACATGGTGGTGCTAGAGAACTACTTTCTGTTTACTGCTCAGAGACAGAGAAATTACTTAATGAACTGACCATGAACCTGTGAGTCAGTTGTGCAAGTTGTTCTGTTTGGTTATCATATAATAAAGTCTGCTTCTTTCTTATTTTTTCTTATTTTTATTTTTTATTTTTATTTTTTGTTTCAGTGGTTGTTGGTGAAGCAATCTTGAAGCAGTGAACTATCATGAGCTTGATGCATGTGTTCGTCGGCTGAAGGGTGGCAGCAGCAGGTATGATACTCCACCATATTGTTTCATTTTTCTTAGATGTTAATGATTGCTAATTTATATCAATATGGAGATCTCAGGACAGTAATGGAGAACTCTGATTCTTTACTGTATCAATTCTATATTGTTTGTTTTATTATTGATGATTGCTAACTTATTCAGATTTGAAAATCTTTGAACAGCTATGGAGAACTTGATTTTAAATCTTAGATGCCCTACTATTTAGTTTTGTTTTTTGTTTTTATTACTATAGAAAATCGTATCATTTTGTTTGTTTTTATCCGACACAAAAATCTTCGGACTGCAAGGTGAAGCTCTAATAGGCTGGCATTTTTCATTTTGGTTTGTTCATATAAATGCTATCATCTGTTTACTTATCATTTCTTTGTATGATTATGGATTACTTTCTTTCTAAATTACACCATCCCGAAATCTTGCAACTATGACATCACTTGGATTTTTGTGATTGCTTAGTATAAGAACTGTAAATGGAATCGCTTGCACGGTTGCACCTTTTGTTTTCTTAATTAGATGTTTGAAATAAAGTGTTGCCTTTATTTGTGGTTTGTGCAATGACTGCTCATCCTGAGTGTGCAATCTGTTATCTTGTTTCGCATGGTTTTGCTGGGGTACGGGTAACCCCTTGCCACATAGAAACTGTGAAAACACTGGCTCCATTGACTGTGAAGCTGTGAGCTGGTCATGCTAGTTTTTGCACTAATGATCATCTGTGTTGATATGTTGCTTAATTTGTTTGTTTGTTTTTTTTTTTCCCTCTGATTTTTGGTGAAGTGAGAAAGAGATTGTGAACTATCATGACCTGATAAGCTTGACATGTACCCATCAACTAAGGACAATAATGCAGGTATAATTCACCATTACACCAGTTCTTTTTTTGGTTGTTGCTGATGATTTTCTAATCTATGCCAATGCAGAGGTATTGTACAGTATTGGAGAATTCTGATACTTTAGGATGCTTGTTTTGTTCATAATACTACAGTTAGTCTCATTATTTTTTCCCATTTATTCCGGCATGGAAACCTTGGTACTATGTTGGAGAATTCTACTTAGCTGTTTCATTAATTTGTTTTATTTGCATAGACGTGATCACCATTTTGTTTGTCGTTTCTTTCAATGGTTATAGATCACTTGCTCAAATGCATTGGTTTGTACCTCTTGGGCCACGACAGAGCGCTTTAATTAAGCTATGAGGGTTCTGTTTCACTAATTTTCTTGGCATATTTGTCTATATAATGATCATTACATGGTGCTAACTATTTTTGGGGGTGAAAAACTTGGGAATTTTACATGCTAACTTGATCTCCCCTGATAATCTATTCAGTGCTTCTCATTTTCCTTTTTATTCTTGCCACATGATTAAAATATTGAATCAAATTCATTTTCAGGATTTGCTCATCTAATAACAACAATCTGCTCATGGTGTTGATATTACTTGCAAGGACATTCACAGGTATTGTTTTAAAATTTTGGATTTAGATGATTACTCTCAAGCATGAAAACCATGCCTAGGTTTTCTCCCAAAAACATATTCTCCAAAAGGTAACAAAGAACATGCAACAAGGTTCAATGGTTGAATTCCATAAATAGAAAGCATTAAATGTGTCCTCATGATTACATTGATGTCCTTCCATTTCAATATTAATGATTAATTAATTCTCTATATTGAAGCCCTTTCTTCCAGTTATATAAAGATGAAGGCATACACCTTAAGCACACAACCATAGCTAATGGCATCTGTCCAAGAGTTGAAGAGGAGCTTTGCAGATCTGAAGTATTCCATAGCTCGGGAGGTGATCCTTTAGTATAGGGATCCAAAATGGAGTTTCTTGCATCTTGATTTTTCTTTGTTTAATGTCTGACACAAAACTTCAACTTGATTTCTTGTTTTGCAATGACAGAAAATCCTGAATGAGGTGTTCGATCAACTGTACGAGAAAGGATATGATTTTGCTGCAGAAACGATAACTCTTTTCCATTCTGAGGCTGAGAAATCACTGACTGAACTGACTGCGAGGCTGTAAGTCAGTTATGCAAATTTCTGTATTTCATAATCATATTCTAGAGCCAATCATTATGTAACTTATATTGTGTTTTCATTGTTTATCAATGAAGGGACCAAGAGATTGTGAACTTTCATATGCTCGAGGTGGTTATTAATCGTCTGAAGGGAAGCGGTCTTATGTATAATACACCACCACCTATCAGTTCTTTTTTCATAGTTATTGATGACTTGTTACTTTATATGGACACAGTACTTGGGACAGTATTTACGATACTGATTATTTTGAAATCTGTTTTATTAAGTTTGTTTGATCTATGATGACTAGGTAATTTTTTCCAACTTGTAATTCTCAGGACAGTAGTAGGGACCTCAAATGACTGTTTCGTTACATTTTGTTTTATTCTGCTTGTCGTTTCTTTTTCTTGTTATAGATGTTTTCCTAATTTATATCGGCATGAAAATCTTGAGACTATGCCAAAGCACTTCAATTTTAGTTCTTAGAATTTTGCTTCATTAAATTCCTCAACATTTTATTTTGTTGGGATTATTAGATGGTGAAAAGACAATTGTACTAAGTTAAGACTTGTGAATTTCTTAAAGAAACTTCATACTAAGAGGAAAAATTAGTAGATTTTGTCCTCATTTGAATCGACTTGAAACTTCATACTGACAAAAAAAATCAGATTCATTTAAAAAAAAGTAAATAAAGAACCTGACTTTTGTAACATGTGAAGATTTTCTTTATATATAGTTGGTTTCTATGTGCTAATCCTGCATTATTTTTCTTGTGCACAGCATTGGAGCTGCCCGTTTGGCCGATGCTTGTTTGACCATGACCACCTATTGTGATGCTGCTAACAAACAAGGGTACATCCTATGTTTCTTGGTTTTAAACATGTGTCTTTCTCATTTCTTTAGTAGAAATATTCTAAACATGGTATCAGAGCAATATAGTGGAGCCTAATATATATATTAAAAAAAATATATAGGACCTCTGAAACACAAGTAGTGTATAAATTCATGTGTGCAGGACCTCTTAGACACAAAGAAGTGTACATGTCCATGTGTGGAGAACCTCTGAGATACAAAGTAGTGTATAAGTTCTGGTAAAAATAGAACTCGAAGCTTATGTAGCACTCATATTAGGGCCCACTAGTATAAAATATAAAATCTAACAATATTAAACTCAAATCATCGTTACTTATTATCATGTTGCTGGAAGTGCAGGTGTGTGGCCTCTCTCAACCGCGTCAAAGAAGAGTACCAGCTTCTAATGAGCAAGATTGAAAGCATCCGTAAGGTATTCAATCTCTTCCTTGCACAAACCTTCTTGTTTATACATTGGAATCTTACCAAGTCTTTGTTATGTTTTGTATTTAATAGCTGGAGAATGAAATCATTGCTGCTGGAGGCTCTATTTGATGGTGCCTTTAGTGTGGCTTCAGGAAACTAGCAAAATAAAGGTTTTGCTTTGTTGTATGGATACACAAGTGCTATTCCTATGTATGCATGATCTATTGTTTGTGTCCATCAACATAATTATTGAGAATAAACTAGTTTCCTTTATGAAAATTGGCTTGCTTTGGTGTGTGCATTCAGTTAACTAACCATGAAACCCCTCCATGAAAATATGTGCGAAAAATTTAAACCCCCTGATTATTCTTCTGATTGGATAAGCAAACATTTGATATACTTGTAGAAAGGTGAAAGTTTTGTTTATGTTTTCTTTTTTCCTTTTTCCAAATGTTGAGAAAGACTATAACAGGTACCTTGTTGAGAGCTTTAGGTAGTCTCCTCTACATTGTCTTTTGTTTGCAAAACTGCCAATTACTACAAAGTGTTTCTTTACATTGAGTAATTTTGGGAAATTACTACTGTCAAATCTGAACTTTCCAATACATTGACTACTTCTCATGTCCTTCTTTGGAAACAATCTGTCCATTGGTGTCAATATTTACCTGTGAGGATATTCATGAGCTTTGCTTTGGTTATTGGATTTAGATTTTTCAGTTGGCAATGAAACCAACTGCAGGGATTGCTTCTAAAAACATATCCTGTAAACAAAAACACAGAACGTACAACAATATGCCATGGTTGTATGAATCCAAACCTCTCTGTGTCATTGTCTGCTTTATGATTCTATGGTTTATGTCATATCTTTAATATAAGAAATCTTGAGAGCATGTGATGCATGAACACTGTCTTGGTTGTCTTCAGTTTCTGCTGCAACTTCTTTAGTTGCATTATGAAATACTTGCTAAAGGCTCAAGAAAAAAAAAGTTAGTTCTATGTCATATTTGTGTGGCCTCATGCTCGGACTTTGCCCTTGCGTTTGCTACTAAGAATTAAGAGAAATGTTGAACAATGTAAAAACCTCGTAACTGTTGCATTCGCATGCCACACAACGTTCTTTCCAATTTAATTTCAAAGAATGTATTTATTATACATTTTGAAATTATTTCCCTCAGTTATATAAGGACCCACCAAAGCATACAATTTAAGCACACAAGCATATAAATGGCTTCTACTTTTGATGAGCAGCTCAGAAAGTTTGCATCAATTCCTTGCTCAGATGATCGTCCTTTAGTAGATGGATGCAAAATTGAGTTGCCGCATCTTTCAGTTCAGTGTTGGATGTGACAATTTAGCTAGATTTGTGGTTTTGCAATGAAAGAACATCCTAAGTGGGAATAGGATGTTCGTTTGTGTTTAATATTTACCATAGAGAGGATGAGAAAATTAAATACAAATTGGTGATTTAGTCATGGAAAATTATGTGCCATGATTTTATGCCAGAGTCTATCGGTTTAATATATTTTGCTTTTCGTTGATTATTGGTGAACTGATTAAGAGGCCATGAACTATCACAATCCTATCACCTTTTTTTTTTTTTTGGTGGTTGTCAATGACCTGCTAATTGTATCGAAACAGATATATTTGGCAAATAATGGAGAGCTTTGATTCCTTAGGGTAGCTTTTTTGTTTAGTTGAGAAGAACTAAAATTAGCGCTTTCTTTTACTCATTGAAGTTGCCAAATCGTTGCGCATTGCTTCTTGATCACAAGTGAATTTGCAAAATACTGTAATATGCTTCAGAATTCAAACTTTCCAAGGCATTTCCTATCTCCCATGCCGTTCATCTACAACTATCTTCCTTTTTGTCTTGATATTACATGCGAGGGCATTCGCAGGATTCACTTTAATTATTGGATTCAGATGATCAGTCTCAACCATGAACGGAGTGTTAAGAAGTTCTGCTAGAAACATTTCCACTCAGCTATATAGAAGCACATACACTCTCAATACACAAACAGAAAAAATGGCTACAGTTGTAGAGTTGAAGAGAAGCTTAGCAGATCTAAAATCATCCCTTGCCAGTGAGGCGATCATTTAGTATAGTGGTGCAACATGGATTCTCTTACATATTTCCATTTTCTTAGTTCTGATGGACTTGGTTTTGCTCAGGGACTAACAACTCTTTACTATAAAGAGGCAGAGAAAAAACCGAATGAAATGACTGTTTTGCTTGGAGTTAGGTATGCAAGTTTGCACATTTCATGACCATTTGCTAGTGTTGTGTTTCATTGTTTATTGGTGAATTGATAAAGAGATTGTGAACTTTCATACACTTGATGAGCTTGTTTATCAACTGGAGGCCAGCACTGTCAGGTATAATAATAAAGCATCTATTACTTCTTTTTCTGTAGTCCTTGATTATTTTCAAATTTATACTGATCCAAAATCTTGGGACATTTAGGCAAAAACTTGGTTTTAGATCTTGTTAAGGTTGTAATATTATGTTATATAATAATAATAATATTATTATTATTATTATTATTTTCTATTTATTCTAGCGTGAAAGCCATGGTAATGTGTGGGAGAACTTTACTTGTGTTGTGGATTTTGATAAGGAGAGCTTAACAAAGGAGAGAAAATGATAGGATAAACATTCACATTCATTTAGGTTCAGATATGCATATATATTACAGGACACAAGATGATAAGTCAACACTAAACCCAAGACATCAAACTTTTTCAAAAAGCAGATTCCACAAAACAGTAAGCTGCAGACACAACAGCTAATTCATCTTTTTGTTTAGAGAAATTTCAGACTCTAACACTCCTCCTTGAAATTTTTCATTGAGACTCCCATCATTGATCTCAGTTTTTCAAACTTATCTTTTTCCAATGCTTTGGTCATAATGTCTGCAAGTTGTTCATCAGTGCTGCAGTACTTTAGCTCAATTTCTTCAAGTCTTTCAACTTCTCTAATAGCATGAAACTTGACTTTTATATGCTTTGTTCTTCCATGATTAACTGGGTTCTTGGACATTGCAATGGCTGATTTATTATCCACCCAAATTGTTGTAGCTTGATTATGAACTTGTCCCAAATCAGACAAGATTTTTCTAAGCCAAATTGCTTGATTTGTTGCTCCAGCTGCTGAAATATATTCTGCTTCTGCTGAGGATTGAGCTACAACCTCTTGTTTCTTTGAATTCCAGCAAAAAACACCACTGCCAAAAGAAAAGACATAGCCTGATGTACTCTTTGAATCATCAACACTGCCTGCCCAATCACTGTCTGCAAAACCAATAAGATTATGACTTTCCCTTTTTGAGAAAAGAACACCATAATCAGTAGTGCCTCTAATATATCTCAATACTCTCTTTGCTGCACAAAGATGAGCCTTGCTAGGAGAGTGCATAAATCTAGAAAGCAAGCTGGTAGCATACATAATGTCAGGTCTTGTTGTAGACAAATATAAGAGACTTCCAATAATGCTTCTATAATTTGAAGCATCAACCTTGCTTTCCCCATCATCAATGGAAAATTTTGCATTAACTGTCAAAGGAGTAGCAACTGATTTTGCTTTCTCCATATGAAATTTTTGTAGCACTTGCCAAGCATACTTCCGTTGACAGATAAATGTACCATCCTGCAATTGATGAATCTCCATCCCAAGGAAATACCTCATTTCACCAAGGTCTGACATTTCAACCTCCTTTTCCATAATTTGTTTGAAATCCAAAATCATGGCTGAATTTCCACCAGTAATTAGCAAATCATCAACATATAAGGAGAGTACAAGCTGAATTTTATGACCTTCAGTTTTTTTAACATAAAGAGTGGCCTCATTTTTACTCCTTTCAAACCCATTCTGCTGCAAATAAGTATCAATTTTGCTATACCAAGCTCTTGGAGCTTGTTTAAGGCCATAAAGAGCTTTGATAAGCTTATACACCTTGGCTTCACTACCAACAACTTCAAAACCTTCAGGCTGTTCAACAAAAATTTCTTCATTTAGAATGCCATTGAGAAAAGCAGATTTGACATCAAGATGAAAAATTTTCCATCCAAACTTAGCTGCAAGAGCAACCAACATTCTAATTGTATCATGCCTTGCTACAGGAGCAAAAGTGTCTGTATAATCTATGCCTTGCTGTTGTGAATAACCCTTAGCCACAAGCCTTGCTTTCAGCTTGTTTATAGAACCATCTGGATTCATTTTGGTTCTATAAACCCACTTGACACCAATGACTTTCTGATTATGAGGTCTATCAACAAGTTTCCAAGTTGAATTCTTGTTAATCATATGCATCTCCTCCTCCATTGCTGCCCTCCAACAATCATCGACGCTTGCATCTGCATAGTTTGTTGGTTCAAGCTGAACAAAATTGCATTTGCTGTAAATTTCTTCAAGTGTTCTTTTGCCTCTTATAGGAGCTTCATCATCACTTGAACCATCATCATCTTGTTCTTGAGGTAGAGTAATATTATCTACCTGATTGGAACATTCAACTTCACCTTTTTCCCAATTCCATTTTGCAGCTTCATCAACCTTCACATCTTTGCTTACTTGAACCTTGTTAGTCTTCAAATTCAGAATTCTATAGCCTTTTGTGATGCTACTGTAGCCAAGAAATATACCAACAATAGCTTTTTCATCCAATTTATCCCTTTGCACATCAGGAACATGAGCATAGCAAACACTTCCAAAAATTTTCAAGTGATCAACAGAAGGCTTGAAACCATGCCATAATTCATGAGGAATACTGCCTTTTAAAGATTTTGTTGGCAAAAGATTTAATAGATATACTGAGGTATTGACTGCCTCAGCCCAAAACTTTTTTGGCAAGGATTTTTCATACAAAAGGCACCTAGACATCTCCATGATAGTTCTATTTTTCCTCTCACTCACTCCATTTTGTTGAGGAGTGTAAGGAACAACCAGTTGATGTTGAATGCCATGCTTGTCACAGAACATTTTGAATTTAGAAGAGATATATTCACCTCCATTATCGGTTCTGAGCATCTTGATGCTATGACCAGTTTGCTTTTCCACAAGAGCTTTAAAGCTTGTAAATTGGCTCAAAACTTCATATTTTTGTTTGAGAAAATAAACCCAACACATTCTTGAGTAATCATCTATAAAAATCAAGAAATATTTGCTGCCATTTAAGGATTCAACACTCATTGGTCCACACACATCAGAGTGGATGAGCTGCAGTTTTTCTGTGGCCCTCCAATTGCTGTCTCCAAATGGCAACCTTGTATTCTTTCCCATTTGACATATTTCACACACATGAACAGCATCATTTATAGCAGGAAAATCAGCAACAAGGTTCTTTTCATGCATTTGCTTTAAAGTGGAGTAGCTAGAATGGCCAAATCTTTTATGCCACAAGCATGAATCATCAACTGAACTAGCATATGCATGCATAGAGGCCTGTTTCCAATCTATTGGAAAACTCTTGTTTTTCATGGCAACAGTCATTAAATGCTGACCAGTTGGATCATGAATAATGCAGGACATTTTGTTAAAGTGCAAGGAAAAACCTTTCTCTAGCATTTGACCCACACTTAACAGATTTTGACTTATCTCAGGTACATAAAGCACATCAGAAATGAGTTTAATACCTGATGGTGTGCTAATAGCTGATGTACCTTTTCCCTTCACATTCAGGTACTCTCCATTGCCCACTTTCACTTTTGAGGTGAAGGTTGTGTCTAAATGCTTGAAAACTTCAACATCAAATGTCATATGACTTGTGCAGCCACTATCAACAAGCCAAACATTGTTGGTGTTACCGGATGCTTGACAGGTTGCAACAAACAACTTCTCTTCTGCTTCAGATTCATTTTCTGCCAGTTGAGCTTGCTGTCTTTGCTGATTTCCTTTGCTTTTACAAACTTTTTCAACATGTCCAAGCTGATTACAGGCTCGACATTTCACATTTGGCCTCCACCAACAATAATTTTCAGAGTGATTATCTTTTTTACAATGAGGACATGGAGGGAACTTGCCCTTTTGTCCTCTTTTGCTTCCTTGTCCCTCATTCTTCTCCTTGTCTTTCTTCTCACCAAGGTGCTTCTTCTCACCAAAGTACTTCTTCTCACCACCTTGAGGAACCTTCCCCTTTTGCTTTGAAAGAAAGGCCCCTTCATTACTAGTTTCTTGTCTCATTGATCTTCTCTGCTCTTGAGCTTGAAAAGCATGAATAAGCTCAGCCAAAGAAATCTTGGTTAAATCTTTTGAGTCTTCAAGTGAAGAAATTTTAGACTCAAATCTCTCTGGCAAGCTCACTAAAACTTTTTCTACCACCCTTTCATCAGTCAAGTCTTCACCAAGAAGTTTGATTTTGTTAACAACTTCCATCAGCCTGTCTGCAAACTCCTTTATGGATTCATTGTCTTTCATATTCAACACTTGAAATTGCCTCTTTAAATTTAGAATCTGCATTTTCCTGGTTTTGTCACTACCAGCATACATCTCCTTGAGCTTGTCCCAAGCTTCTTTTGCTGTTTCACAATCCATAATTCTTATAAAAATTGTTTCTGAAATAGCACCATGAATAACAGACAAAGCTCTTGGAGCTTTAGTCTTTTCTTCTTCATGAGCCCGAATCTGATTGAGTGTTGGGTTGTCTCCAAGAGGTGGTACTTCCTTCTCAGCTTCAACCCACTGCCATAGACCAAGACCTCTCAAGTAAGCCTTCATTTTTACAGCCCAGACTTGATAATTTTCACCACTTAAAGCTGGAGGTGAAAGGTTTGGCATGCTGCTGGAAGCCATAGGGATTTAAGGTATGATTTTTTGAGGTATTTGTGGAGGAAGCCCTTACTGATTTTCTATTTCAATCACAGTCCCATAAGATCTATGAGAGCTCTGATGCCATGTTGTGGATTTTGATAAGGAGAGCTTAACAAAGGAGAGAAAATGATAGGATAAACATTCACATTCATTTAGGTTCAGATATGCATATATATTACAGGACACAAGATGATAAGTCAACACTAAACCCAAGACATCAAACTTTTTCAAAAAGCAGATTCCACAAAACAGTAAGCTGCAGACACAACAGCTAATTCATCTTTTTGTTTAGAGAAATTTCAGACTCTAACAACTTGGATGGGTAGTTTTGTTAATTTTGTTTTATTCGTATAAATGCAATTATCCTTCTTGTCGTTTATTTCTATGGTCATAGATTTGCTATTTAACCATTGTGTGAATCTTGAGAATATGAAGAATGGTAGAGTTTAGTTCCCATAATTTTTCTTCATGAAAATTTTCAACTTTTCTTACCTGGATATTTGATGTTGGTAATTGATTCATAGGAGAAAAACCAAAGCCTCTCACATACATAATTTACTCAATGTTTCTCTTTATTTTCTTATGCTTGTCACATGATAAAAACATTGAATCTACTTCATTTACTAAATATGTTTATGGCATTTGTTACCAGAAAAATGTGTTTAGAATATCATAAATTCTAGTTGTAATGCCTTTGAATGTAGTGAAACATAAATTAAGGAAAACTTGACAAGCAAAACGAATGTGTCAGATAAGTATTTGTGAATTCCTTAAGAAGAAACTTCCGTCTCTGTTCATCAAAGCTTTAAGTATCACCTTCAGTATGCAGAAGTCATTGAACTTTAAAAGTATCAAAGATGTTTGTGTCATTGTAATTTCAGACTGTAAGGAAAGAAATTAGATTCAAATAACAACTCTCATAAAAGAAAACAAGATTTTCTTGATCTATAGAGTTCTTATGTTATTGTTGGTTTCCATGCGCTGTTCATACATATCCTTTCCTTTGCGCAGGAATAATGAATATGCGTGTGACTTTGCCTGATTACTGCAAGGCTGTTGACAAAGACGAGTGAATCCTAAGTTTCTTGGTTTCGAACACAGATATTCAACTCAAAATCATCACTGTCTTAACATAATACTTAATCTGCAGATATGCTGCATATTCGGAGACTCAAAGTTGAGTGCCTGCGTTTAATGGTCAAGATCATGGACATGCAGAAGGTGCAGTATCTCTTACTTGCACAGAATTTCATCACTACTAGTTCAAATTTACTAAATTGTAGCTATGTTGGGTGATCTACATAGCTTGAGGATGACATTGTAGCTGTTGGAGGCTCCATCATTTGATGGTTCTGTCAGCATGGCATGAAGAAAGTAATGAAATAAACGTCTTATTTTGCTGTATGGTGACATCTGCTGTGGTAATTCCAAGTTTGCATGTCATTCAATCATCAGCATTATTACTGAATAAAATAATTGGTTACTGACGAGAATTGGCTTGGCATGGTTTGATACTGAAACTCAATTGACATTAAAACTGCTAACATTCAATATTGTCAGAAAACATGAAGTTCATTTTACCAAAGTGGGTGTTTTTAATTTTTGCGAGATTTAAGGAAAACTGATGAAAGTACATATTAGGAAGGATTAGGTGGCATCCTCCTCATTCTCTTTTGGTCAGCAAAGCTACCAATCACGGCAGATTGTTTTTTCTCCCCGAGTAATTTTGCGAAATTATTGTAGTATGCTTCAGAATCCAAACTTTCCAATGCATTAATTATTTTCCCCTGTCCTTCATTGACAACTATTTGTCCATCTGTGTTGATATTACCTGCGAGGACATTCACTGGCTTAGCTTTGATTATTGGATTTAGATGATCACTAGCAACCATGAACACAGCGCCAAGGATTTCTCCCAGAAATATATCCTGTAAAACAAAAAAACCAGAGAACTCACAACAATGTTTGATTGTTGAATCTTCTGAACTTCAAGTGTTTAATGTCTTATCACTTACCATATGATTGTATGCCTTATGTCTTTTCTGTAAATTATGCAATCTTGAGAACAGATGATGCACAAACACCGATTCGGATGTCTTCAGTTTCTGCTGCAAGTGTCTTAAGATCAAACCAAAAGAAGTCACTTTGCGCTGAGCATCAAGAGGGATTAATGTGACATCAAGCTCGAATTCTATTACTATCTTTGCTGCTAAGGGATCAAGAAACATATTGAATTCTGCATATTCATTTGAAGGGTTGGTGAAGACATTTCCCTTCTCCTGATCCTCACTAATATGCCCACCAACTATATATATTCTCTGCATGTGAAATTGATTATATAATCTTTGCACATTGTGCAGTGATTACTCAAATAAGGAACATAACTGACCTGAATAACAGAACTCGCATTCTCATCGGTAAGAATTATGTTCGCTATGTTTGTCAATGGCCCATTTGTGAGTATATTTATGGTATTATTTTGATCAATTGATCTTGAAATCATCTGCCAAACTTCCATGGCAGATGGTTGTCTATCATCTTCAACAGTGTACCTGAATCCAAGTAATGATATTTGGGAAAATTGCATGCTAATGCATGAAATGAAAATTTTGTTGCAGATACAAAATGACTATACCTTCTAGGACTTCGTGGTAATTTGCGGGCAAGACCGAAGAGTGTATCAGAGTCAATGAGTCCTCCTGAGCCATGAGGGATAGCCTTGACATAATCACAACTGAGTAACGGTGTTCCTAGTGCAGTAAAACTTCCAAGACCGACTGGAATATCATCCCGGCCCATCATATGCAGAACATCGTAGACGATGTCTATTGTTGCTGCATTTGCCCATCCATTACCGTTGACTAAAATTCCCTATTCAAAAACAACAGTCAAAATTAATATTTATTTCTGAATCTACTGCCATGTTGACAAAAGTCCAAGATCAGTTTGACTTACCTTGATGTTAATTTCTTCTACTGGTACTTTTAGAAGGTAAATAAGGGCAACTAGATCGCCTACACTCATATCCATGTCAAACACAACGGGTTTGCCGAAAACTTTGTGTTTATAACTTGGCTTGCGGAGAACTTCCTGATGGTAAGGAAGTTGTGAAGTACGATTAAACTGTGCAGATTGTTGAGGTTGGTTTAAAACCTGCATTTACCAATGTCAGTAAGAATAACAAACCTGAAATTGTTTGTTTTACTGCCGTAATTTAGAGTTTATAGATTGCACATATTTTTACTGAACTTACATTCAAAAAACTAACGTAAAATTTTCGATCAAGGATGCTTTGTTTGTCAGGATTCAGCTTTGCTTTAGTTGCAACAAGAACTCGCACTCCTGCTCCATCCTCTTCTTTAGTATATCCATCCTGACGTTATATTGTTATCGGTAAGATATGAATTTCATGGAAATTTCAAATGCAAACTGAACTTTAAACTTCTTTTATAGGTAAGTTTCTACCTGACAAATTCCTTTCTCTATTCCATCAACACGGCAAAATGGATCATGAAGTTCAGTCTGCACATGACCACTATGCACACCATTTTTCTGCAATCCAAATTTTGGCGTAGCACGACCATCGAAAAATGGATTCGAACCATCATACAAGCCATGAGGTTTGTTCGAAGTAACTACTGTTAAGTTCATATACTCCATTTCAGCAAATTCATTCTCATCTTCACAATGTTCATTTTTCATGCTTGATACAGCGACACCAGCAGCAAATGAGTCCCACATGAAGTAACTCTGCATGAATTTTCCCAAATATGACCCTATCGAGCAACAAAAGAAAAAAAGAAACAGAACAGAATTGGAAGATTAGAACCTCATAAAAAGAGTTATCGAACCAAGTATCGCGGATAATGTTCAACATCTGGAAACAGTATTCTGCTTCATAGGTGCTTCGATGTTGTTGAAATGCTGTGAAGAAGTCCTTATTTATTGGTATTGTGTTCGTTGCATCCAATGGAATAAGAGTCAGTGGAATGCCAGAATGAAACACCTGCAACAAAACACACAATAGAAAATTACCGTTGAAATTCAAAAACAGATGGATCAAATATGTGGAAGAAAACCTGATAAGCGGCAAATGGATCAGTGAATATGTTGAATTCGGCAAATGGATTACTAGCTTGACCAGTATATAGATTGCCAGTATCACCACAAAATTGACTAGGCTGACAAGAAGCGGCAGAATCCTCTGGACAACATCCAAAGGGGCTTTTCGATCGAACACCACCTCCCATCGCATATATATGCTCAATGTTTTGCTTCAAATGTGGATGAGTCATGAGAAAAATGGCCAAATTAGTATGTGATCCACTGAGAAACACAGTTATCAGTCCGGCGGATATTGCATCGATCATCACATTTTGTGCTGTAGGCTGGCGAAGAGGTACGTAATGTCGGTCTCCCTGAATTCACATTTTACATTAACAAACCGAATTTACTGCATTACAACATTTAGCGCTTGGTGTTAGATTTTTTTAACTCTTTACCACTGGAAGGAATTTTCTTCTTAAGCCGTAATTCGTGTCGACACTTAGCAAACCACCTTCACCTCGATATATAGCTTGCCGATATCTACAATTACCTGTTGTTGACATGTCCTGATTTTCACTTAAGTGTTAGTAGTAATTTCCGAATTGAATCTTAGAGTTTAGTAACTGATAAAAAATGTTGATACCTGTTCTATTAAAGGGAGATAACCTCCGACATCAGCAAGTATAGTACCATTTGGTAATATACCACCTTCGCCTCCAACTCCAACAGGAATATCGTCACGACCCATCATGTGCAGAACGTCATATATGTGATTAACTGCATGTCCGGCATTACTGAATGCATTTGCGCTAATACTAATTGCCTAAAATGGAGGAATTTCACTGTATTATGTGAAATCATTGTGGATGTTCAAGTTATATTTGTTTTCTGTTTTCAAGAACTAAAATTTCAAAAAATATGCAAGTGCATAAATATCATAAGAATTAACATTGGTATCGATGAGAGTTAACATTGATTTCTGATCAATTTTGTTTCAAGAAATAAATCAATATATGGATATCATCAAAGGTTAATATCAACCAAATTCTTCAAGCTTTCTGTTGAAGATCAGAAATTACGGTTTAATGTTTGAACTACATTAGTATTTTAACATTTTATGATAAATCAAAAATTTAAGATGAGAACTGACATTAATTTGGCATCAAATATTGTCTGAGCACATAAATATCTCAGATTGGAACAAGATTCTGGAACAATATAATACTTCAAACATGCACAGATTTCATTCTTTGGCCGATTTAAGAATATTAAAACTGACAACATATCTGATACAGTAAGTATAACTGATGAAATTTCATGTTAGCATTGATATTGGATTGGTTCTAAACATATATAATATTGACATTAACGTCAGTATATAATTTAGAATGTTTCAAGATGTTCAAACTACACAATATCGAATTTGAACTGATTTTTATTCAGAAAATAATGAAGTGCAAATCAGTACTTATTATCATTCTTTCAGCAATTAAAGATCAAAATCAACAAAACATTTAATATAGTAAATGTTAAGGATGAACTATAACAATATTATTAGTAGTTATAAGAAGTAAGAATTCACCTCAATATCAATTTCTGATCGATTCTGCTTCAGAAAATAAATAAGGGCATAGATATCATCCGAATTAACATCAGTATCGAAAAGAACCCGCCGAGGTTTTGCGTCTACCTCTACGAAAAAGCCGAAAATAGCAACAAACAAGAAAAGCAGCAAACTCCATTGCTCCATCTTTTGCCAACAACAAACCTTGTCTGTTTTGTTCTTGCACTATGAAATGAGTGATACATAACACTGATTTAAATCATAATCTTTTGCAGAAAAAATAGTAAATACATTTATGGATAAGTTTGATGCAAATCATTGAATTTGGATTAAATTTTGCCAAGTGCATTGCATCAGATAAAATATTGACAATAAAGGTTTTATATGAATCATTGGTTTTTAATGTTTTTTGCTGTGACACACATCCAATGTTTTGGTGCAATTAGTAAATCAATTTTCTGTCAAATAAATTTGGAAGGAATTTATTACATATTCATTCTATTCAAGAAGGATAAAATAAGTAAAAAATTTATGCATGAATTTGCTTGAGATAAATATGGATAGTTTTTAATTAATAGTTACACCCCTTCAAATTTTATTAATTTTCATTAATCCCAAAGAAAGCACCTATTAACCCATTTTAAGAGAATTGTGAATGTAAAATCTCCCTTTAATGCAAGAGATTTGGAAAACAAACAAAAAGCAAATAAAATTTTTTTAAATTTTTTTTTCTATTTTTTCTATTTTTAATTTATAAAAATTAAAGTCATCTTTTATTCTTGTCATAATTGATTTGCTATGCTCACATCTCATCTTTCACGGAATAAAAAAGTTTTTAAAAACTTTTATTTTGTAATTTAATTTTATTTTAAAATATTAAAAATGGAAAACAAATTTAACTATGAAACGCATATATTTTCTGATATTTATACATATGTATGTATATATACCATGGTTTTCAGACCCGAACCGGACCGGACCGGGTTGACCAGGACCCGGTTTTTAAACCGGTCCGGCCCAATACTTAAAACCGGATTTTAATCAAATTGGGATTGAACTGGTAACCCGGTCGGTCAAACTGGTGACTCGGTTACCCGGCCGGGTCACCAACCTGGGTTTGCACAATTTTTTTTTTTAATTTTTATTCTATTTTATAATATACTAATATTTGGGGGTTTAAAATGTAAAATTGTAAACTAAAGGTATTTAGTTTATTCACTATTCTCAATTATGGATTATTTAGTTCTTTATTTATGTTTATATTTTAATGTATGGAGATTTAAACAAGTTTATGTTTATGGTATTTGATGTATTTGAATTTATCAAGATTGAATATTTTTATGCATCTTTTTTTCTGGATTTCTTAGTTGTTTATTTCTTAGTTGAATATTTTTTGTTTTTCAATTGATTTTGTACTAGTTTATTTTTATGTTATTTGGTGTATTTCACATTTTGAGTGTAGTGTATTTCAATATTTATTTATGTGGAATACTTACTTAAAGTTTTAAAAGTCATGTCTTTATTATTTTTATTATTTTTATTTTTTAATATTTAATTTTTTAAACCACATATAACTTAAATTTAAATTACTTCTAATAAAAATTGTTGACCCCAGTTTAACTCCGGTTAAACCCGGCTGAACCCCTCAACCCCTAACTTTTTCCGAGTCGATACCCGGTCCAAGTCTGAAAACCTTGATATATACACCACAAAATATCATAACATGCATATATTTCATATACTCTTAGAAATTCATACAAAATAATCATCTTAGACAAATAGATTGATTTTCATGTGACAGTATTCAAATTAAAGTTATCCCACATGAAATATGTACAAAATTCAACCATATTTGATACATTGAACAAGTAAATTTGTCATCAGATAATGCACTTTAATCGGCATATAAACGAGCACGATTCCGCCGGCCTGTTTTCGTCAGCAAGATAGAGTCAGGTTCATTACCCGAGAACTCCCATCGAGCAATCAAGCAATCCCAAGCCGAGCTGATCAGCGTCGGATAATACGGGTGCCAGCTACAATCACGAACCGTCGAGCTATGACTTGCTAGTTTTGCTACTTGTGCTCCAGTTACCTAAAACATCGTCAAACCAAACATATTACCTCAGCTCAATTCAACCCAATATTGATAAAAATACGAGAAAACACTATGTTTTGATCGCATACCACATCAAATATATATACGCATTTATCATTCGATCCGGTGTAGATATACTTCTGCCCGGTGCTGAAATGAAGAAAGCTAATTTGTCAGTATCAACAGCAAAAATGCAGTCATTGAAACATGTAAACATTAAGTTTAACCTGTATTGAGGAGAGAAGTAGCAGCGTATTAAGGTTTGCAAGACTGAATGACCTCGATATGTAGCTAATGACATATCGTTCGGGTGTTTCATGCTCCCAGCTTCAAATGGGTACTCCATCCATCGATAATCCCAGTGCAACCTTTTTCGTCTGCGCCTGCAATCCCATGAATTTTAGATGACAAGATAAAGCAGTGCTTGGACTTGCATTGCATGAACACAAAATATAATTCAAGATTACAAAAAAAAAAAAAACAATACAAGACATACCACTTGTCTTTGGAGACCATTTTCCGGATGTCCCAAAGTTTGATTGTTTGATCTTTACCATTGGAAATAAAATACCATCCATCCTTCCGGCTATCAATGAATGTAATTCCTTCTACATGACCTGCCAAGACCCCCGCCGGTCTTCCTCTTTCCCTGAGGCAGCGTCGGTCCCAAACCTTTGAACAGAAGAAAAACATATCCAAGATCCAGCAAGTCAATTCACAATATAAGAAGAAATGATGCAGAACAGATTCAAGTTTAAAATCAAATAAAATCATGTATGTGGGATGAGACAATGAAAGCAGGAATATACCTTGCATAGGCTATCATCACTTCCTGAATATATGAGGTTACCGGTTTCATCAGCGTAAGTGACTGTGTTCACATCAGACTGCAAAAGTAAAGGAAAATTTGACAAAAAATTTATTGAACATTACTTAGAGAATAGCATAAAGGATTCCCTTATCCAAATAAATTGTAAATCATTTTAACATTTCACAATCCTAAATTCCTTTATGATGTATCGAGATTTTTTATTAAAGAATCAAAAAATGGGGGAAAAATGCAGTGCCTTAAGCCACAAAGGAAATACTCATTTAAGGATAAGAAGCCATACTGTATGAGCTAATATGCGTGATGTCACTTTATTCGCTTCCAAGTCATACATGTATATCGAATCATCATTGCTTCCAGCAACAAGCTCTCTACCATCAGTTGAGAATTTCACAGAAAAAATCCCCACAGAATAGTCCTCGTCATCATCAGTAGACAACACTAGACCTTCATGGATTTCCTGCATTACGTAAGTAGGATCTAAAATGATATCACCAGAACTCAATAGAATTTGAATTTGATATACGACAAAAATGCCAGTTAAACAAGCCAACAGTATTAATCAAACAAGTTACGGCAGAATATTGAGAACCTACATTAATATTGGCATATGATTCTGTTGCAGCAGTTCCCACATTTACAATATGGAGCACCGGTGACATACTGGCATAAACCTGCAATAGATTCAATATGAAAATATCTAAGTTAATAGTAAATCAATAAAAAATGAAATGAAATTGATGAAAAGAGAACCCTGATACTGAACTGGTTTGTTAGGTTGATGCTCAAATTTAATGCTCATTTATCATGCATTTAGTCAACCCTAATGAATTTGAATGGCAGTATAGGTAGCATTCTTGCAATATAAGAAATCCGATGAGAAATTCTAGTTTTGTGAAACTTGAGAATTTCGCCAACTGAGCTTGAATTCTATTTAGCAAAGCCACGACTATGACCATATATAGATAATTATATAGTTTCGAATGCATGCTTAAACCACGCGTCTTAAAATTTTCTATGTTCATAAGAAAGTCGAACTATCTTTTTTTCTTCCCCACAACAAAATGACCTAATGATTTCTGAAAGTCAAAATTTTAGCAACCCTGAGTCCATATCATTCAAATGTTTACTCCTAGCAGTTTTCAGTGATTCCTGAGATGAAAACTAGAAAGGTTTAAGAAAATATATCTGAAAGATGATAATTTATATGAGTAAACAACTAACAAGAAACCGCTGATCCGGTGAAAGAGTTGTATCTGTTATCGTCCATCGCAAACTTTTAGCCACAATGTCTTTGCGTAATGCCCACCCGTTATCAACATCATATATTTTGATGCGGCTTCCCTATTCAGAATTCCATTGTCAGTGAAAACATCTGTCACAATCTGTAAAAAGAAAAACTTTCATCATTGCAAGATTTGAGCAAAATAATACCTGAAATCCACCAACCAAAAGTGAACCATCAGCAGAGAACTGTGATACATATGCTCTACTATCCATCCTGTCGACAAACCATGGACCGTTGACAGGCAAGTATCGGCCAAGGACATGAGAACAATCAGCTAAAGAGAACCTCCCCCTCCCGGTATAATTAGCTTCCCTTCCATACAACATCTTAATTGTCGGAATAGGCATTTTCCCTGAAGGATGGATAGCTTTGCGAAGCTTCACATTTGGTTCTGATCTAACTTTAGTGAGATGAGTGATCTCATGATCAACAGGAAAACATTCTTCTTGGGGATTTTTTGTAGAACAATCACCATCACTTCTTAGCCTCCTTTCCCGCATCTTGGAACCAATCACAATACACTCATCACTCTACAAACATCTCACTGTACATCCATATTGATTCACAGAATTTTATCATTAGTAGTGATAAAACCATAAAATATATACAGAAATACTTAAACATAATCCAAATGTTCACAAGCAAATCAACAATAGGAAAGGGCTTGCAAATCACAACAATAGAATTGTCATACTCCAAGACTTTCTCAATCACTACAAACTTGACAATCAATCACTTCAAACTATATCCCCCAAAACTCACAGTAATGATGTCAGTGAAGTTCTCAGTCTCATTTCATTCAAAAGATTCAAAGAACATCATAATACAAATTGCCATCAAACATTAATACAAAAGAATCATTAAAAATATATCAACTTGGAACAATGTAAAGAACTAATTCATCAAGAAAAACACATCCACTTCCTAATCTCCATTGAAACATACATATATATATTCATGAATCAAGAACAGATATTTTTCTACTATTGGGGGCTAAATTCAAAGCCAAAGATGACACTTTTCTTGGGTAATTCATGATAAAGATAAAATCTTTATGGATTGGAGAGGGCCACTTACTTGGGAAAAAGCGCAATCTGGAAACCAAAATGGAAAGAGGGAAAATAAAGAAGAAGAGTGGAAATCTATCGAAGGTTAGGCGGCCACGAGCGTGTGTGATGACCCGAGAGGCATTGATAGGCGCACAATGGTGCCTACGTGGACCGTTTTTATTGATTGGAATATTTGTACTGGGATCCATGTGGGCTGAATACAGCCCATGGGCCTGGTCTTTTGGGCTTGAGTAGTAGGTTAATATTGGGCTTTATTCTTTGATTGTTTTGAGTTATTAGAAGTAGACTTATTTTTTCATATATATATATATATAAGTAATGCTATATCAAACGAAAGAAACACACGAAACCAGCCACACGACTGATGTGGCTAGTGACGTGGCAAAGATTTTAAATTTTAACTTAAAAAAATTAAAAAATAAAAATAAAAATAAAAAGATGGAATGCCTGTGCCCTAGCTTGGAAGAAAAACAACCGCTTTCCCTCCCCATCCTTAGCCTCCGTTCTGGCGCCGCCACTGCTGCCGCCTTCACTCATCTTCTCCATAGCCACTACTACTCCCTCTCGGATCTCGCCGCGTACGCCTCAGATCCCCGCCACATCCCCGCCACGTCGCCGTCGTGAAGGACTCCGTCCTTCCTATCTGCGACGACATCATGGCCGTCGATTTTCTCTTTGATCTCTCCTCCGGCCTGATCTCCCGCCTCCGAGATCCACTGTGCGACTCACCCTCGCCAAGCCGAAGGAGGGCAAAAAGCTGGAGCTGATGGCGGCTTTAGAGCAGGTTTAGGGGTCGGCAGCGATGAAGCTCGCGGGCAGGTGAGCTTTGGGGAGAACTTCTCCCCGGCGAGGGCGAAGGGGCATGAGGTTAGGTTCATAGCGGTGTTTGACGGCGTGGAGGCGCTTAACGGGGTGGAGAAGGATGAGGCTTTGGTGGAGGAGGAGAAGAAAAAGCTCAGGCCTTTGCTTGAGAGCGTCATTGTCATGGATTTCGTTATGCCGGCTCCAGCAAGTCTTTGATTGCGTTTAGGCTAAAAAACGCTTTCTTTCTTCGTCTTCTTGCTTTAATTCAAGGGAAAAATTTGAGCTTTTTCTACTAGATGATTACTGGTAAAATTATGCAGTAGTGTGATTTTCATTGTTGTTTCTAATAAATGCAGCAATTTTGTACTGGGATTAAGTTTATGTTTCTTGCTTGGATGGATGAATAACTTTTGTTATATTTTTCTGATGAATTTGCTTTGCAAGTTGAGATTTTGTGTTCAGTTGCATCAATAATGAAGATGTGGATGATCTTTTATCATTTAAAATTTTTTATTTATTTTTGTTTTAGATAATTCAGCGTTCTTCTGTTTGAACCTAATCAAACAGAATCAAAATCTCTTATCAATTTTTTTTGTTTCAGATGTGGATGAACATTCTTTGATCGAGCTAAGTAAAATAAAATCAAAATCTCTTATCAATTATAAACAAAATATTGCATCCCTACTTGCATATATGAAATGATTTCTCAAGCTCCTCAATTCCACCGGTTCGAGTGAAGGCCTCATCGATCTTCTTCCATGAACCTTTTATCGTTCTGTAATAGCGGCAGCCAGGAATGGGGTAGGAAAGCGACTGCCGGGAGCGGGAGAGAGAAGCGGCTCTTCCAAGCTAGGGCACAGGCATTCCATCTTTTTATTTTTATTTTTATTTTTTTAATTTTTTTAAGTTAAAATTTAAAATCTTTGCCACATCACCAGCCACATCAGTCGTGTGGCTGGTTTCGTGTGTTTCTTTCGTTTGATATAGCATTACTCTATATATATATATATATATGTTGTAGAATCTAGAAAAATAAAGAACAATGGAAATTTTCTTTTCCTATGGGAATTTGGTATAAGGAATAAATTGAATTTCATTAGATGTATATTAGCCCCTAAACTTGGTTTAAGAAAACCCATGGTGCATAAAGTGTAAGCGAGGTGTGTTACATGAGTGTATTAATTATGCAAGGGTGAAGAATTAATTAGATAATTATTAAAATGTTTTTCCTAATCTTTAAGTCATTTACGTAGCAAAGATATATATATATATATATATATATATATATATATATATATATATATATATATATATATGTAGTCACTTAAAAGACTTTACTAAGATAATATATGTATAATTTGAAACATCCAGGAGTTATTATAATATTTTTTTTTAGGGATGATTTCATAAGGGAGTCCCACATATATACATAGATTTTCAAATTTACAGACATCTGTAAAAGACACTCTTGTATGTGTGTGTATATATATATAGTTAATTTCTCCAAAATCACAAGAACCATTTAAATGTGATTCCAACTTAGCATTTTTGGAGAGCACATAGTATAATGAAAATTATAAGTTATGTTCTAAACGGATGGTTTCAACTTGGAACTTTTTAAAGAGCACAATACAATAAAAATTATAATTTGTGTTAATGTGCCAATGATGAAAATAATAAGCTTTGTTGGAGGGAGAGTCATTGTTTATCATTAGCCTCTATAAATGCCAGTGGTTCAAATCCTCTTATATTTAATATATATAGATATATATATCTTCCATTCATAATAAATCAACAAATAGAAACAAAGGAATATATTAAAAAAACAAACAATATCCTTGTCAACACAACCACTCTAATTGCTCAACGAATCTAATCAATGACATATTTAACTTAGTACCTGTTAGGTATGGCTCATACTAGATAATGGACAGATGTTGGAGCGGAGCGGAGCGGAGCAATAGCATCTCTGTCCAATTGGGGAGTTTCGCAGAAAGTGGATTGAGGGTGCGGGGGCAATACCTTCGCAGTATGGTACATGATAAATTTGTAAATTGTACAGGGGGGTTTTTATAAATATGCATTATATTTATAACCCTAATTTGTCTTTCTCTTTGGATGAATAAAAGTAGCCGCCGCTCATCGCTCCCGAGGACGTAGGCACATTGCCGAACCTCGTTAAATCCTTGTCTTCTTTATTCTTGTGTTTTATTTAGCCATATTTTCTCAACAATTGGTACCAGAGCGTGGTTGAGATGGCTATGTCCAGTGCAAAATTCGAAGTGGTGAAGTTTGATGGAACTGGCAATTTCGGATTGTGGCAAACAAGGGTAAAGGATCTGTTGGCGCAGCAAGGGATTCTAAAGGCTTTGCGGCCGAAGAAACCAGATAATATGGAGGTTGAAGATTGGGAAGAACTACAGCAGCGAGCGGCAGGAACCATACGGCTATGCCTGGCAGATGAAATCATGTATCACGTAATGGCGAAGTATGGACGAAGTTGGAAACACAGTTTATGTCCAAATCCCTAACGAATAAACTGTATCTGAAGCAAAGGCTGTATGGGCTGAAGATGCAGGAAGGTTCTGATTTGGCGCAGCACTTGAATGTCTTCAATCAAATAATCACAGATCTAGCTAGACTTGATGTGAGTATTGAGGCCGAAGACAGAGCGATGATTCTGTTGTGTTCATTACCTCCTTCTTATGAACACCTGGTGACTACTCTTACATATGGGAAAGAAACAATCAAAGTTGAAGAGATTACTGCAGCCTTGTTGGCTCATAGTCAGCGGAAGCAAAGTGCAGTGGAAAGCTCTAATGGTGACATTTTATATGTTAAGGGTAATCAAGATCGTGGAAGGAAGTTAGAGAAGGAGGGCTCTGGAAAACAAAATTTTAGATCAAAGTCTAAGGGCAGAAAAACGATTCATTGCTTCAAGTGCAAGGAGCCAGGACATATGAAGAGAGATTGTCCAAAGTTGAAAAAGCAGATTGATGAAAAGCGTGCTGAATCATCCAAGTCTGCGAATGTGGTGCAGAGTGACAATTCAGATTGCAGTGATGGTGATATGCTTTCAGTTTCAACAAATCAGTTTATGGATGCATGGATTCTGGATTCCGGATGCTCTTATCATATAACACCTAACAGGGAGTGGTTCTCGTCATACAGGTCAGCTTATTCTGGTTCTGTCTATTTAGGTGATGATAGATGCTGCAATATTGTTGGTATTGGTGAAGTTAGAATTAAGATGTATGATGGTACTGTTAGAACACTTTCTGATGTTAGGCATATACCAGATTTGAAAAAGAATCTAATTTCCTTGGATATTTTGCATAAGAATGGTTTCATTCCTAAGGCAGATGAGGATAAGGAAACTATTCGAATTATTAAGGGTGCATTAACTGTGATGAAAGGAAAGCTAACTGCAGGGAATATCTACAAATTGTTAGGGAATACAGTTGTAGGTGGAGTTCATTCGGTTGAGTCATATGATGATAATACAAAATTATGGCACATGCGTCTTGGTCATCTTAGTGAACGTGGGATGACTGAATTGCATAAAAGAAATTTGTTCCATGGTGTTAAAAGCTGCAAGCTCGAATTTTGTAAGTTTTGTGTTCTTGGAAAGCAGTCTAGAGTTAGTTTTTCCACTAGAAAGCACAAAACTGAAGGGATTCTAGATTATGTTCATTCTGATGTGTGGGGGCCTACGAGGGAATTGTCATTGGGTGGATCTCAATATTATGTTACTTTTATTGACGATTTTTTAGAAAAGTTTGGGTGTATTTTTTGAAACAGAAATCTGAGGTTTTTGCCAAATTCAAGCAATGGAAAGCCGAGGTGGAGAACCAAACTGGTAGAAAGATCAAGTATTTGAGATCTGATAATGGCACAGAGTACACAGATTCGCAATTTCAGAAATTTTGTGAGGAGCATGGGATTCAGAGGCATTTTTCAGTGCGCAAGACACCCCAGCAGAATGGTGTTGCAGAAAGAATGAACAGGTCTTTGACTGAAAGGGCAAGATGCTTGAGACTGAATGCCGAGCTTCCTAAAAGTTTTTGGGCAGAGGCTGTTAGTATGGCGTGCTATCTCATCAATAGATCACCACGGGCATCATTGGGTGGAAAGGTTGCAGAAGAGGTATGGACAGGTAATGCAATTGTTTTTTATCACTTACGAATTTTTGGTTGTCCTGCTTATGTGCATGTACCTGGTGATGAAAGATCAAAGCTTGATCCAAAATCTAAGAAGTGCATCTTTCTGGGTTATAAGAAAGGTGTTAAAGGATACAAGTTTTGGGATCCGATTGCAAAGAAAATGGTGATCAGTAGAGATGCAGTTTTTGATGAGCAGTTTATGTTGCAGCAGCATCAAGACAAAGTGCCAGAAAACAGTTCCAGTTCAGATACATTGCAGATGGATTTAGAATCTCATCCAGTAGCAGTTGAAAGTTTAAATCCAACATTTAGTGGTTCTAATACAGATGATCTGCAAAATTATAATCTAGCCAGAGATAGACAGAGACGCACCAATGTAAAGCCTCCAAGCAGATTGGGTTATGAAGGCATGGTCTCTTTTGCACTTCTCATTACTAGTGATGATCCAGCTACCTTCCAAGCAGCTATCACTAGCCCGGAGAAAAAGGAATGGATGAGTGCAATGGTTGAGGAAATGGAGTCTTTGCAGAAAAATCATACATGGGAGCTAGTTCAGCTTCCAGAGGGAAATAAGGCTATTGGGTGCAAGTGGGTGTACAAAAAGAAACCAGCAGTATCAGAAAAAGAAGGGGAAAAGTTCAAGGCTCGATTGGTAGCAAAGGGATTTTCACAGCAGAAGGGGATAGATTATGATGAAATTTTTTCTCCTGTGGTTCGGCATACTTCAATCGGGGTTGTACTTGCATTAGTGGCTTGTTGGGATTTGCATTTAGAGCAGATGGATGTAAAAACTGCTTTTTTGCATGGTGATCTAGAGGAGCAGATTTACATGGTGCAACCAGACGGGTTCACTCAACCTAGACATGAGCATCTGGTTTGTAGGTTAAAGAAATCGTTGTATGGGTTGAAACAGTCTCCAAGACAATGGTACAAGCGGTTTGACTCCTACATGATTCAGATTGGCTACAGGCGATGTGAGTATGATTGTTGTGTTTATGTTAAGAGCCTTGATGATAGTTCTTTTATTTTTCTGTTACTGTATGTTGATGATATGCTGATTGCTGCAAAGAACATGCATGATGTCCTTGGTTTGAAAGCTTTGTTGAGCCAGGAATTTGACATGAAAGATTTAGGTGCTACAAAGAAAATTCTTGGAATGGAGATTCACAGAGATAGAGGCTCAAGAAAATTGTGGCTATCTCAACAAGGCTATGTTGAGAAAGTGTTAGACAGATTTGAGATGAGCAAAGCAAAGGCAGTGAGCACTCCGTTGGCAAATCATTTTAAGCTTTCTTTAGAACAGTGTCCTAAGACAAATAAGGAAATTGAAGACATGGCAAAGGTTCCATATGCCAGTGCAGTTGGTTGTTTGATGTATGTTATGGTTTGTACTCGTCCTGACTTGGCTCATGCTGTTAGTCAAGTTTGCAAGTACATGTCTAAACCAGGTAGGCAACATTGGGAAGCAGTCAAGTGGATTTTCAGGTATCTGAAGGGTACTGTAGGACATGGAATTGTTTTTGGCAGTCAGCAGAATGATCCTGTGATTGTAGGATATGTGGATTCAGACTATGCTGGTGATTTGGATGACAGAAGGTCTACAACTGGGTATGTGTTTACTCTTGGTGGAGGGCCTATATGTTGGAAATCAACTGTTCAGTCTATTGTGGCATTATCTACAACTGAAGCTGAATACATGGCAGTAGCTGAAGCTGCTAAAGAAGCCTTATGGCTTACTGGGCTAGTGAAGGAACTGGGTGTTGAGTAAGGTGGAGTTCAGTTGCATTGTGATAGTCAAAGTGCTATTTATTTGACTAAGAACCAGGTGTATCATGCTAGAACTAAGCATATTGATGTGAGTTTCCACAAGATTAGAGAGTTGATTGCATCTGGTGAGATACTATTGCAGAAGGTTCATACTAGTGAGAATGCAGCTGATATTTTGACCAAGCCGGTTACTATCAACAAGTTCATGCATTGTTTGGACTTGTTGAATGTTGATTGCTGCTAGACAAGCAAGGTAGCTCAACCCATTTTGGTGTGTGTGAAACTCCATGGTTTAATCTCCTAAAAGGCTTGATATTCGCCAAGGTGGAGATTTGTTAGGTATGGCTCATACTAGATAATGGACAGATGTTGGAGCGGAGCGGAGCGGAGCGGAGCAATAGCATCTCTGTCCAATTGGGGAGTTTCGCAGAAAGTGGGTTGAGGGTGCGGGGGCAATACCTTCGCAGTATGGTACATGATAAATTTGTAAATTGTACAGGGGGGTTTTTATAAATATGCATTATATTTATAACCCTAATTTGTCTTTCTCTTTGGATGAATAAAAGTAGCCGCCGCTCATCGTTCCCGAGGACGTAGGCACATTGCCGAACCTCGTTAAATCCTTGTCTTCTTTATTCTTGTGTTTTATTTAGCCATATTTTCTCAACAGTACCTTTAATTAGATTCAGATAAGTATGTCTGATATCATGCAAAAAAATCCAAAGAATTAAGTAAAGTTCCATCCAAAAGAAAAAGACAAGAGAACATGATTTTCTTAAACCAACCGTCTCCAAAAATCCAGCTCAAACTTTGTGTGGTTATTCAAAAAGTTCATCAACAAACCAAAAATGTTATTTGGGTCCAATTCAACCAAATAATGACAAGTACATGAGAAAACATGATGTTTTGATTACATACAATGTGAGAATATACCTTACATCAACTATCTTCATCTCGGAATACATTAGTTGCACGCTTTCATCAGCAAAGGTAACTGTGTTCACACCGGACTGTAAAATAAAAAGAAAAACCGATAAAAAAAATCTTGTGGTTTCACGAATTTGTAAAATGAGGCCTGCGATTTAATTTTTTTCGTTTTAATATTATGTGGTTTCCCAGACTAACAAAAAAGAGAAAACCAGTTACCGTCATCCATCCAACGTTAATTGATAGGGGCAAATCCGGTATTTTATCCTACGTGGCTTAAAAAACTGAAAAACAAAGATGCCCCTTCTCTCTTCCTGTAAAGCTTTTCCTTTTCTCTCATTCAACCCAATCTCCATACCCTAGCTTTTGATTTCTCCATCAACCCGAGGATTTAAGAAGAAAAGTTTGTGGATGAACTCTAGCTATTTGATTTCTCCATCAACCATTGATTCCCAGCATCCACCTACAATAAAAAATAAATATAAGAAAAAATCAAGCTATCCACTGAAAAAAGAAAAAAAAAATTACTTACGAAGCGGAAGGAGATTCAACTCTTCTACCAAACCAACATATAGCTTCCAGATTATGGAAATGGAGCTAACAATGGGTGAAATAAAATGAAGAACTTTTCTTCTTCCTTTTCTTCTTAAATCCTCAGGTTGATGGAGAAATAAGTTTTCATCTATTTTTTAAGCAACATAAGCGAAATACCAGATTTGCCCCTACCACTTAACATTGGATGAAGGACGTTAACGATTTTTATCTTTTTTTGTTAGTCTGGGAAACCACATAATATTAAAACGAAAAAATTAAACCACAGACCTTATTTTGCAAATTCGTGAAGCCACAATGTGTTTTTTTGAAATTTTCCCTTTTATTGAACATTACTCAGAGAATCATTAACATTATAATGTATAAAAATGTTCCATCAAAGAATCATTAACATTTTTTTTTTCATATTGTCAACATCATCATTTGAGAAATTATTTGAGTGAATGGAGTTCACTATGTATGATTGGAATGAACAATTCATTTAAACTAAATTAAAGAACAATAACAAAAAATACAAATCAAATTTTGGTATGTGTAATATGTGAGAAGTCGTCAAATTACAAATTTATCAATTGACAGATGAAGGAACATAGTATTTTCATGTCTGATCATTCTTATTGAATTTTAAAAACTTATTCCAAAACTCTTTGATGTGATAAATTTGACAAAATAAATTAACTAGCATTCTAGAAAAAAAAAATACACTGTTTTAAGCCATGAAAGAATAACTCATTTCCGGATAAGATGCTATACAGCATGAGCAAAAATTATGTGTGATGTCACTTTATTTGCTTGCAAGTCATATGTGTATATTGAACTGTTACTAATTCCATGTGAGAGACTGATCAATCTCAGTGAGATCCAAAACAAAACTCATCACAAACCATGTATTATTTTGTTTAATCGCACATTAATTCGCACTCTTCCAAAGTCGAACCAGCGATTTAAACCTTTTGTCTCACTTAAAGTTCTCACTAATTGATCAGCGGATTAATTGGTGGTGATCCACGATCCGCGAATCAATTGGTGAGAGGCATTCACTTTAAATAAAACAAAAGGCTTAGGTCGCGGGTTCAGCTCCAGGGAAATGCGAATTAATATGTGATTAAGCAAAACAATACCTGGCTTGTAATAAGTTATGTTCTGGGTCTCACTGAGATGGATTGGTCTCTCACATTCCAACAACAAGCTCTCTACCATCATGTGAGAATTTCACAAAAATAATCCCCACGCCATTCACATAACACAAAACCATATTTTCATGGATTTACTACATCAAATAAGTGGTAGAATTTCTATGGATTTCACATGACACAATAGATTTTTGAATTTGATATATACAACAAAAATATGAGTAAAACAAGACAACAGTATTAATCATAAAAGTTACAACAGAAAATTGAGAAATTACATTAACACATCAATTTCCATATTTGCAATATGGAGCTCTGGCGACAAACTTGCGTAAACCTACAATACTCAAAGTTAAATATTTTTTTTTATTAATAAGCGATAAACACCCCTCACTCAAGAGATTTAAAAATAGTATTTGATCCGGTTGTACATTGCATTAATAATATATAAATAGTATTTGAGCCCGGGTGAACATTGCATGAACCGTATATGGGAACAGTACTCCGGGGTAGACCTGTCCATGGGCCGGGCTGGGTCGGGTTTTATCTATAATTATTAAAATTCAACCTTGTCCAAGCCCGGCCCGGCCCGAAAATTCGGGCCTTAACTCTTGCCCAAGCCCGCCCAAGTCCGCCCAAATAGATTTTTCAGCAAATAATATATAAATTATAAAAAATATAACAATAATCCTTTTTTTTTTTTAGCCAACAAAATGCTTTAATAATTTTAGGAAGTCAAAATGTTAGCAACCCGGAATTTACTCCTAGCAATAGGCCTTTAAACGAGTAGAGCTTGATCAGGCCAGGCCCAGCTCGAAATCGGTTCGAAATAGACTAGCTCGAGCTTGAGCTCGGCTCAAGCTCGAAATTAGCTCGAAAATAATGGCTCAAGCTCGGCTCAATTTTATTTTCGAAAGCTCGAGTTCGGCTCGATTTTATTTTCGAAAGCTCGGCTTGGCTCAGCTCGATTAGCTCAAAATTAAAAT
Source organism: Dioscorea alata (assembly GCA_020875875.1). Taxonomy (NCBI): domain Eukaryota; kingdom Viridiplantae; phylum Streptophyta; class Magnoliopsida; order Dioscoreales; family Dioscoreaceae; genus Dioscorea; species Dioscorea alata. The sequence continues at coordinate 1,116,363 of CM037016.1, forward strand.
CTTATTTATAAATTATAATTTATAACACATGACAGAATAATAAAGAAAAGGAGGTGGAGGTTGATTTTATATATTGTAATAAATTATTATTATTATTATTATTATTATTATTATTATATAATTTCGAGCTATCGAGCCGAGCCCGATCGAGCTCGACTCAGCTCGAGCTCGGCTCGAAATTAATTTCGAGCTCAAAATTCAAGCTCGAGCTCAGCTTGAAATCTCCAAATTTCAAGCCGAATTCGAGTTTTTACCGAGCCGAGCTCGAGCTACTCACGAACAGCTTGATCATTTGACAGACCTACCTAGCAGCGTTCAATAATTATCTCTTGGCCAAACCTTGCTCTGCCTGCCACTACCATGTACGCCCAATGAGCTGTTATTTATTTTTTTTTTAATTTGAATATTTTGTACTGGAGGTGCATGTGGGCTAAATACAGCCCATGGGCCTGGCCTTTTAAGCGGGAATAGGTTAATGTTGAGTTTTATTCTTTGGTTATTTTAAGTCATTAGAACTGCACTTTTTTTTTTTTTATTGAAAGGCAAACATTATATATATATATATATATATATATATATATATATATATATATATATATATACACACACACTACACAAACTACAAAAGTGTCTACTGGTACTAATCCCATTGTAAAAAATGCCAGTGGTGCGTACACACCCTTAACATGTGATTTGTCCACTTTGTAAAAAATAAAATTACAAAATCCCAAAAATAAATATGATGGTTGTTCAACAGTTAAAAAAGAGAGTTTAAAAAATATAAATTAATTTATAAATTTCATAGATGCGTCCAAACATGCAATAAGCACACACGAGAAAATTTATCAGCTTAACAACTCATAGTTTTGGTGTGTCCGACACGAGAAAATTTATCAGCTTAAGAACTCATGGTTTTGGGTGTGTCCCTTTTTATATGATGATAACATGATATGATTATTTTATAATAAACTAAAAAAAGTCAAAAACAATAATACCTTTTTTTTTTCTTATAAGAATTTGGTTCAGGGTATAATTCTAATTCCATTAGAGGTGCATAAGACCCCTAAATTTGGTTTAAGATAGCCCCATGGTTTATAAAATGAAAATGAGATGTGCTACATAAATACGCAAGGTAAATGAATTAATTAGACAATTATTAAAATATTTATATATATATATATATATATATATATTCAAATAATAAATTGCAAGTAGAAACAAAAGGAAGACATAAAATACAAACAATATCCTTGTCAACCTAACCAACTTAATTGCTGAACCAATCTAATCAATGACATATTTAACGAAGTTGGTACAATTAATTAGATTTAGATAAGAATCATGCAAAAATCCAAAGGACTAAGTCAAGTGCTTCCAAAAGAAAAAGGCAAGAGAACATGATTTTCTTAACACAATAGTCTCCAAAATCCAGCTCAAACTTTGTGTGGTTATTCATTGAATTTAAAAAAAAAAAGGACATATTTTTACTTTTATTTTTTGTACTTTTGCATTCATGTTCATTAATCTCATAAACCAAAAGCCTCTTTTCTCATATGACTTTTGTTATTATGGATTTGATCTATAACTTGGTTTTTTTTTTTTTTTGGAATAATATTTTAATATTACTAGTAAAAAATATTTATGATAGAATTCTGAACACATATGATACAACTTGATTTTTTTTAATAAGTTCATAGTTTTATTTGTTAAGAAATTAAATAGTTAAGCTAGGATTATTAGAGGGATTTAAACATAGTGAAAAGATTAAATTAAACAATATATTTTTCTCATCTTGTTATATATATACATACACACTAATTTTATAAGGTTAGTTATTAAAAAAATAATAATGAAAATAAAAGAAAAACTAAAATTTGTGTAAATAAGTAAAATCTTGAGGGTAACATATGCATGATAAAGAGACATATTTTGCTTTAAATATCATGTATCTTAATGGAAAAATAAGAATAAAAAAAAATCAATATGAACTATGTAGCTATTTGCAATCTAATCTCATATTTATCAAAAAAAAAAAAAATGTAATCTCACAATAATATAAAAAATTATGAAAAATAGACTTCTAAGAAAATAATCTAATTCTTTTTCCTTCACTATTCTATTGATTTATTATTTATTATTTTTTAATTGTGTACAAAGTTCTATATATTTGACTGAATTTAATGCCACCTTTAATGGGGAACAAACACAAAATATTAATTAAATAAATATTTTATATTAAAATTAATAACAATTATTTATTAAAATTAATTAAAAACAACAACAAATCCCTTAAAACAAGCCATGAAGAACACACCAACATAGGTCCAATATCCAACAAATAAAATCATTAAAAAAAAGAAATAAAAAAAATTACGAAATAGTTGACTAGTCAAGGATGGGACCCACACGGACGACGTTGCATGTGAGAGAGTGATGTTTGCTTGCTTTAGTTTTGTCCTCACGTGCGAATAAAGACAAGCATCTATTTTGTCCTTTAGCGTCCTTCTAGAAGCTTTAAACACGAAGTAAGATGCTCTTCTCACGTGGGAAACGCGGTTCCCACTTTGGACCCTTTCAAACGTGTCACGTGAACGACGGAAACGTCCAAAAGCTTGCATGGCTCCCTTTGAAATGTCAAAAATACCCTCCTGTCGTTTCCACCTCCATACCATTATCTTCATGGGTAATTCCGTCATTTCACACTCCAAATACGTAAATAAAGACAAGAACAACGTCATTACATTCTTATTGTTCTTTTTTTTTTTTTTTGGAGTTTGGTGCTAAAATGGTTGCATGTTTGGTGTGGTCTTTGGTTTATATATATTTATATACTTTGCTTTTGAATATGAGTCAGAAGTTTGGTGGCAAAGTTTGGCCTTATTATATATCTATATATATTTGCCTTAAAAAACTTATATAAATAGATATTATTGTTTTTATTGTTAATGTGGTTAGGTGGGAAGGGAATGAATGAGGGTTGTAGGGACTAGAGAGAAAGAGTTAAGTGAAGAAGAGAAACAAAGTTTTGGTGTCCATGTCAGAGGTGGTATGTTTAGGGTAGGTGCATTGAATATGGGCATAAACAACCCAAAAGGGTACCCTAAAAGGCTGTGAGATTGCACTGGTTGTCACTCCATCTAAGGTCCCTCTATTCAAAGTAGTTGGTGGCCTACTCATTCTCTCCATTAAACCCATTATTTAAAAATTATAAAAAAAAAAACATTTATGTTACTTTTCTTTCCTATATAAATCAGTTTCTTAATACATAGTGCAAAAATGAATATATATAACATGTGATGATTGATACAGAGAAATTGAGTATCTAGTTGTTCCAGCTGATTGTTAAAGTTCTTTATGTTATTTTATATATGTTTTCTTTTTCAAGCTTTTAAGGTTTTGTAGTGCTTTATAATCATTAGTTCAAGTGAAAGAATAAAATTTTTCAATTTTCTCTGTTCAATTGATTCGTGTCTCCACTACATCAATAATAAGATATATACAAAACCAATGGTATGTAATTCAAGGAGATCACCTCAGCTTTATATATATATAACATATATCATGTATGAAGAATATATACATTATAATTAAGTGAATACATAAATACACAAGCAAGCATATCCCAATCAAATCAAAAGAAAGAAGAGAAAAGAAAAGGTATAGGTATGTAATTCAATGGCAATTGGAAGAGACAAAGTTTCTAATCTCATCCATAACTACATGACAATGATCATTGTTAGGAAGCAAGTAGAAGCCAATGGTGGCACTCTCTCTGAACACAAGCTTCACGTCATGGCCACCTTCCTTCAATCCATGCACGTATCTCAATTGCCAATCATGTGTAAGATCAAGTCCGGCGACGATGACGAGACTCTTCGGGAACGGTAACCCTGAAATCGGCACCGATTTCGGTCCGAATGGATTGCAAGCAGGGTGATCACGGTCGGCGTCGAAGGGGAGAAATGCCTTCCAATACCAATCCCTATCTTTCAATGTCACGAAGAATTTTCCGTCGAGCTTGAGCTCCGACGGTGTCCTACATTGCCCTCCGAACATTGGATTGAGTAGAATGTTGCCGGAGAGAATGATGTTAGAGGTGGCCGCAGCACGGAGAGCAACATGATGAGCGATGTTGCCGCCGGAGCTGTCACCGGAAAGAAAAATGTTGGGGTTAGAATTGGGTGAATTGCGGAGAAATGGTTGATTGTATGCCCATTGCAGGGCGGCCCAACCGTCATCGTAAGCACAAGGGTATCGATGCTCAGGGGAACGGCGGTAATTAACAGATATAACTACTGCCGGAGAGCAATGATGAACAAGACGACGACATAGTGAGTCATAAATAGCGCTGTTGGCTGAAGAGTGAGCGAAACTGCCACCGTGGAAGAAGAGGATTACCGGGAAAGGATGGTGGAAAAGAGGACTGCTAAAGTCGGGAAGTGTAGGTGTATCGGATGGGAAGTAAAGCCGGAGGAGAAGGGACGAGACGAGGATGTCGAAAGAGGCAATGCCATTGATAGGGGTAGAGTTTGCAGGGACTCTGCGGTCAAGGAATTCAGCAAGATGACGGTCGAAAGTACCGTCCGGTCGACGGAGAAGATTGTATGCAAGTTTGAAGTTGGAAATCAGGATCCATGTTGTTAGAGGAACCACCATCTGCATTGAATTTTAAGTCATATATATTGTAAATGATCAATAAATTTCAGTAAAAGAGTACAGAGTATCAGAATAAAAAATCAGGGGTTACAATTTTTGTGAGAGAATTCAAAAGATTAGTATCAAATTCTACAAGTTTGTGACAGAAATCAAAGATAAATAATCAAAATCAGAGCTTTCAGCAAAATAAATTGAAGGATTGGAATCAAAATCAGAAACTCTTGTTTGAGAATTAAAAGGAGAAGAAAGAAGCACCATTTGAAACTTTTATAACCAAAATCTATGTTTTTTCCTTTTATAAACCCAAGAATTTCAAGGATTAGAATCATACTCTGAGATTTAAGAGAAAATTCAAAAGTTTGCAGGTATTCTCACAGGATTAGAATCAGAATCAAAGCTTTTTGCAGATGAAACTGTGAGAGAATTCAGAGTAGAAGAAGCATCTGCCTAAAAGATTTATTTCAATTTTCAAGAGTTTTTAGCAGGAATCTTCAAAACCAAAATCAAATTAAATCAAAACTTTGTTCAATTGGAATCAAAATGTTCAACAATTCATTCCAAAAATCACAGCAGAAATGCAAGCAATAAAATCAAAACCAAAACTTTTTTCAATTTTCATCTCAAGCATCAAAGAATATGGAATCACAACCAAAACTCACACAAAAGATCAAGAACTAGAAAAACAACTTTTTTTTTCTAAATCATTTTACAAGGAAAAAAGAGTGGATTTGAGAAATTAAATTAAAAAAAAAATGATATTCTTCCATGTCTTTTTTCATCAAATCTTTGCACCATTTCACATGAAAAACAAAATCAAATGCTCAAACAAAATCAACAGCTTAAAAACACAACCATTTTTCTCAATCTGAATCTTTTTAAACTAAAAAGAATGCAAATGTTCAATCAATTAAAGAGCTTGAGATGCAAAACCAACAAAAGCTTTGTTTTCATCAATTCATAATCAAATCTTAGCATCCATTCCACATAAAAACTTCAAAAAAAAACTCAAAACATAACAAACATAACAAAAAGTTCAAACCTTTGATTCATTGGCGTTGATTTCTTCACTCCCGGCCATCACTAAACAAGAAAAGATCACCAAAAACCCTAAAAAAAAGCCAACAGCTCGGAAGACAATGGAGGGAACCTGGTTTCGGATTCGGGCGAGAAGGAAACAAAACCGTTTTCAGTGGGACCCGATAACACCCTTCCACTTCCCCTCTTTAAATACACGAATTTTTTTAATTATTTAAATTATTTAATAAAAAACATATTTAATTTTTAAATTTATAATATATTTTTAAATTTATATCCCTACAAAAATTTAAATTTTGTTTATGTTTCCTCAAAAAGATTGCTATTTCACAAATACCTTTGCAAAAAATTTAAAATAAATAGTTAGATAAAGTATATATTATATGATCTTTTGCTCTTTTTTTTTTAAGAGTGATGTTTATAAAAAAAATTATTATTTTTAAATAATTTGATAATTTTATATAAGAGATATATGAGGTGTATGTACAATTTAATGTTTTTTCAGGGGTGTGGATGCAAAACTTATTTTATTTAATTTTTTTAATTAAAAAAGAGGTTTAGAAAACGACAAAAAAGGTCGCCGCGTGAGTACAAAGTCCAACACGCGCGCAAGACGACAAAAAAGCATGCATTACTTTTCTTTCAAAACTTTATTATTTTGTATTCTTTTTGTACCAAAAAAAAAGGAAAAAAAAAAAGAGAGCAAGTTTGAAATTATATAAATTTAAGTCTTGATTTGTGGTTTTGGATTCTTGCAATTAAGTCAAACTAAACCTAATTTATTATGTTTAGTTAAATCCAAGTGATTGTTGTTTTGGTTTTGTTTTTGTGGTTTAGAAAAGAATTAGGGTTGCGTGTCAAAAAAAAATAGTAATATTTAGGGTTTTGGATAACGATTAGAAAGATTTGTACAAAATTGTTTTTTTTTTTTTTCGTGTTCGTTGAGTTCAAGTTTAATATTAATTAATTGCTATATTTATGGACCTGTTAATTTGTCTCCTATATAATATATATTTATATATATTATAATTTTATTTTATATTAGTTACTTTAGATTTGATGATTAAACAACTCAACATTGGTTATTTAATATATATATATAAACTACCTTCATTAAATTACTTGTTCTATTTTAGAGGTTTTATTTGGTGCTGTTTACATATCCAATTTAAAAAATTATGAAGCATTAAATAATTTTTTAAAAATTATCTTTTTCGTAAATTATATTCAATTACATATTTTTTTAAAACATAATTTAAATAAGGATATTTTTGGAAAGTTATATATTAATATAATTTTTATATTTTTTTAGATTATTAATTAATTTTAACCAATTTTTTCAATCCATATGATTTAATTAAAATTAACAAATAAAAAAACTGAAGGTAATTATAAAAAAAAAAAAGAATAAAAAAAGAGCCAGCACATGCTTAGTGCAAATAGTAAGTCATTTGGCAATATATGAGTAAGCATGAGGCAAAATCTCACACTTGCGTACTTTAGCAATATTGTTCATATATGATAGGTTTTATTATCATGTAGGTTAGCTTGTCCATAAATTAATAGGAGTCATTAAATCAACATAACTGTTACAACTCGGTACCTATATGTCCTTTTGTTAAGAAAAACAATTAAGAAAAAAAAAAAAGATGGATAACAAGAAAAAAAATTATAACAACTACCACAAAACCGAATCAACTAAAGAAGATAAAAGAGTCGCACCCTAAACGGATAACAATCACCTCTGCTATCTTTCTCTCCCTCAACTCAATTTTGCTCATTTGGATTCAATATTAGTTGTATTCAATATACACCTGTATTATATATATATAGTTATTTTTTATTGTAGGTTTATTCTTAGCCGAAGTTTTTTTACATACATAAAAAATTGAACTCTTTAATCAACCCTATATATACATGTTAGTCAAACTTCTTACACCTTTAATATAACAACTACCACAAAACCAAATCAACTAAAGAAAATAAAAGAGTCACACCATGAAGGAGTAGCAATCACCTCTGCTATCTTTTTCTCTCTCTCAACTCAATTTTGCTCATTTGGATTCAATATTAGTTGTATTCAATATACACCTGTATTATATATATATATATATATATATATATATATATATATATATATATATATATATATATATATAGTTATTTTTTATTGTAGGTTTATTCTTAGCCGAAGTTTTTTTTACATACATAAAAAATTGAACTCTTTAATCAACCCTATATATACATGTTAGTCAAACTTCTTACACCTTTAATAGTAATTATATATATTTTGAAAGAAAATAGAGAGATTTGATTCTTCGCTAAATTGGAAGATAACTAACAAACTTGACGATTGTACATTTTTCAGACTCAATTTTAGCAGAACTTTTTTTTACATATATAAAAATTTGAACTACCGGTCAATATTTATTATTATTATTATTATTATTATTATTATATATACATATTAGTCAAATTTCTTTTGCTTTTAATAATGATGGTATATTTTGTAAGAAAATAAAGAGATTTGATTCTTTGCTTAAATGGGAGGTAACTAACAAGCATGTCTATTGGTCATTTCTCTATTTTTAAATTATTTATTCATTTATTTATTTATAGTGTACATTGAAGTGTTGTACTGGTTGTTGAGTTTTAAATGATAATGACATGAATGAATCAGAGTTTGATTATTAAAAAACCCACACCAACATGAAACTTCATTCTTTATTATTATTGTTAGATACATCCAAATGATACAAACAAGATAGTGTGCAAGAAATTCAATTTAAATTTAAAATGAATTCAAAGAAGGGATAACCATAGATTCAATTTGATAAAGTCTTTTTTTTTTTTTTTAATACAAATCCAAAAAGTATCTATCATGAATTGATCACTGATAAATAGTCTCTTTCCAAGCAAGTAGTGGTCATGCTTGGAATAAATAATAGATCAATGTGCAAAATAAAAGAAACACATAATTCATAGATTTTTAGTTTTGTCATTTTATATCTAATATCTTTTTTGATAAAACCATTCACATCTCATAATTCCAACTATGCCCTTATATATTGCCTCATATACCCTTCTAAAATTTATAAAGAAAATATCTTAATCTCACAATATATATATATTATGGTTTTTGCAAATTAGAAACAAGAATTAGAACTATTTTAATTCATTTTTAATTTTTAAATAAAAATTATATAATATAACATCAAATTAAGTTCTTTTAATATATTTTGACTGAAACCAGATCCTTCAAACTATGAATTAATTCCGGTTTTAAAATTTATAAACCAGAACAATATTTGCAGAACAAGAACCAGAATCGAACCAAAATCAAACCTAGGTTGGATTTATAAAAAAAAAAAGATTCTTTAAAGGGATATAAAAAAATCTAATTATATTAATCTAGATGGAAAACAACTTTAGCAAGATAAAGATAACATGGGAAGGAAATTTTTGTATGTAGTGTTAATGACAAAAGACAAAAGAGATGAGAATCACATGGTTTTAATAAGTCCATAGAATTGACATAAGCAAAAGCATCAATAAATAGGAAGAGACGTCATAAAAAAATTTTTTGTTAATCATAAAAAAAAATGATTTGCAATTTGGTAAAGGCTACATGGACAAATAATAAAAAAAAAGTTAAGCATGATAAGAAAGTTTTAATGTTAAAATAATAGAGTTTTGAACCATGTGATGTTGTTTAACATTAATCAAATGAGAGAAATGACACACATAAACTTGACAAAAAGAAAAAGTTAAAATCAAAATCAACTTTTGTGAGGTGGAATTAGATGACAAAATTCTATTCAAACAAGAAAAGAGGAAAGAAATTAATTAATTAAATAAACAAGAACCAAACAATGGATTCTAAACCATGGATATATATCACTTACACCAACCCACAGTAATCAAACTAAGATTTTTGTCCCTTCTCAATCTTCCCACCGTCCACAACAAGTAAGGGGGCGTTTGGTTCGCGGTAATGTGAAAACATTACCGGGAATCTGGTGGTAATGTGTTCAGATTACCATGTTTGGTTACTGTAGCAATAGTAATGTTGATGGTAATGTGAGATTACCAATAGTGAAATATTACCAAATAAGGTGGTAATCACATTACCACCAAAATAGGTGTCCATCCAGATTACCAGGTTGGTGGTAATGTGTAATATTTATTTTTTCCAATTATGCCCCCACTCATTTAATCTAATTTCATATTACACTCATTATCAAAACCCTACTTTTTATTTTCCCTTTATTATTTTTATATTATAATTTAATTATTTATTTATCTAAATATTTTAAATTAAGTTTTTCAAATTTTTATACGTAGGGGTATTTTACTAAATACAAAGGTATTTTAAAAATTATGAAAAAAATAATTTTTGATATTATAATTTAATTATTTATTTATCTATATACTTTAAATTAAGTTTTTCAAATTTTTATACGTAGGAGTATTTTACTAAATACAAAGGTATTTTAAATTATGAAAAAAATAATTTTTGATATTATAATTTAATTATTTATTTATCTATATACTTTAAATTAAAATTTTCAAAATTTATATATAGGGGTATTTTGGTAAATACAAAGGTATTTTAAAAAATTGTGAAAAAAATAATTTTTGATATTATAATTTAATTATTTATTTATCTAAATACTTTAAATTATATTTTTCAAAATTTTATACATAGGGGTACTTTGGTAAATACAAACGTATTTTAAACATTTGTGAAAAAAAATAAATTTTGATATTATAATTTAATTATTTATTTATTTAAATAATTTAAATTATATTTTTCAAAATTTTATATGTAAGGGTACTTTGGTAAATTTGACATATTACTGAGGTGATTAACATGACTAACCAAACATGGTAATGAAAGATTACCAGTAATGTAAAGTCTCAACCAAACATGGTAATCTCACATTACCACAACATTCCTGGGCATACAACATTCCCGATCTCATTACCACGGTAATCTCATTACCGTGGTAATATAACATTACTGCGAACCAAACGGCCCCTAAGGAATAAATTAATGACTCTTGAACTTTTGAAATGAGCAATTGTTCTTAAATGATTGAATCATATATAAAAAAAAATCAATTATAATACCAATACAGAGTAAACAAAGATGACAAAACAACTGGCGAATCAGAGATCAATCTCTCCTGTGAGTAATTCACTCTTTTCAGTAGTTCAATAGGCTTATGTCTTCAAGAAGTAGTTTTCGTCTGCTCAACTATCTCTTTTTTTATTTATTTTTGCTCTGGTTTTTTTTTTGGGTTTTGTATACTTCATTCTTGGTAAAGTTTTAGTTTTTTTTTTCATGGTTTCATTTTGTTTTTTTTCTCTAATTTTCCATATGCTTTTTTAGCTTCTTTTGTTTTATATGAAATCAAAGGCTATCAATTCTAATTTAAATTTATTATTATGTCCAAATCAAGTCAACAATAGCAGGTGAAGCTGTCAATATAATAACCTTGAAGAACAAAAGCCATGTCACATTAACATCAGAAAAATCAAATAAAAATTGGTGTCATTTTCTCTCTCATGTTCTTTCATAACACAGTAAAAAGTATAGTTTTTGACAACAATCTTTAGTTGGTGAATTTCTCATATTCTCCGACCAAATTACTCAAATATATCCCACCAACTTCTTTTAATAAAATTTACTATTGATTAATATTAATTGATTCAAAATATTGTCACATGACAAGAATGCCCCTTGTCAAAAACCAAAAAAATTAGATAAACCAAGATTTGTCATTAAACATTTTTTAAGTCTACTTTTTTTTTGTTTTTTTAATGACCGTCCACTTCATCTTTAATGTAGGGCGTCGAAAAACATCCCCATACCATTTTAATTGATTGTTTCTTAAATCTGTAAGTGATAAAAACCACTCTAGTCTATAACAAATAAATTCATTCCTTAATATGAAATTGTTCTTAGCAATGTCTAACATCTATTTCAACATTTTCATCTTAGTCATGTCTAGACATCATATTTAGCCTAACAACTGTTTCTACGATAACATAAAACGTTAGAAGCACCCATCCATTTTACCGAGTGCTATTTAAAACGAAAAAGACACTCATCTAGACACTCAGACAAACCAAGGTGAGGTAGAAAAACCCCAACACCTTAACATTGCCAGGGCAAGATGTCTTTAATGAGACAAGAGCATCAAGCATTAAAAAAATGCACCTTTCTTTCTTTTCTTTGTTTTGTTTTTTTTTTTTCTTTGTTACAATCACCTCTATACTTAATGCTTTCAATTAGTGGTAATTGTGATTTTCAAAAATCACACTTATTAATAAGAAAAAAAATAAATTTAAAACAGAAAACCAGGTGATTTAAAAAAAACATGAGTAGTTGCTTGATTTTATGGTATGTTTTATTTAACTTTATGCTTTGCTTTGCTTTAATTATTATATATATATATATATATTATTAGCTTACATTTCATCACGCCTCTCGCTTCGGCACCTCAAAAGTGCCTAGAGCTTTTAATAAACATGACCGACAATGCTGCATAACAAAGACTGGCAATCAAACAATCTTTAAGAAAAATGTTTAAAACATAATTAACATGTAAGACTCAGCAATACACATGTTCATAGGTAGCATACAAGCTTCCATGCTAGTATAAAGCATGTCATCAATCATTAACATCACTAATTGTTTAATCTGGATTTGAACAATTAAGTAATAAAACTCTGAAACCAGAATATAACTTGGTGAGTTACAGATATATACATGTACAACACCTAATGGAAAGACAAGAACAAAAAGAACAACAAATAATATTTAGGGGAGAGCAAAAAATTATTTACAATTTGACTTTCCTCACATAAGACAACTATTTCCTACTTTGAATATGTGGCCTGGGTCATTCACCACCCTTGCAAACAAAACACAGTGTGTGTTTCTTAAGTTACACATGTCAGGATAGAATAATTTCTTTTGACCATTGAGGTTCCAACATTTTATTGCTCTCAAATCAGAAAAGATTCAAGCAAAGTCACAATCTGATCTACAACTCAATTCAAGCAAACCACCTGAAAAATGTGGGAAACTAGTCCTAAGTTGCCCACTTATCAAGATTATTCACCACCATTGCTAAGGAAAAGCAAAATGTGTTTAAACAACAATAACAACCAGTCCCAACTATTTAGGCTCATGTTTAAAGCTCACAGAAATTCTACACAATGGTTGCTGATTAATGAAGAAGTTGCCAATCAACAATTAGCACAACCATTGCTAGGAAAAACAAAATGTGTTTCAACCTTGCAGCAACAACAAGAAGAAGAAGCAGCAGCAGTTAATACTAACTATTTGAGGTTGTGTTTAAAGCTCACAGAAATTCTAAACATATATATATATATATATATATATATATATAATTTAATTCATCACTCAGCATAAACAATGGTTGCAGATTAATGGAAAAGTTGCCAATCAACAATTAGCACATGTTCTAATTGATTTTGCCAAAACAATCATACCTAGAGCATCAGCGTAATGCTAAATCATTGCAATCACCACCAAAATGTTTGGATACAAATTGATGCAGTATGCAGGCCATGCAGAAATCAAACTGTTATACTCATAACCAGGAAACCAATGACATCAAATACTAGTGTCAAAGACTACAATACCATAGGTAATTATTACTTAAGAGAGAAAAGGAAGTCACTTTGAAAGAAGGAACACTAACTATAAGTGCATAGCATGCAAGAAATCTTTAGTAGTACACAATAAATCACAAGCAAAAAATAACATCAAAAGAGGCAACAAAGGATGGACAGAAAACAAACATTATAGCTAAAACAGTAATGGTTTACACACCTATTTTGTAGCAGAAACTGAAGGTTGTGATGAAAACATGCTAGTAATCCAGCAAGATAAGCTCCCAAGATCATCATCTACAATACAAAATAAACAAGACAAAATGTATATCTCCATACAGATCACTTTTCTTCCCTGTGTTCACAATAAAGCCAAATTGAAAGAGAAAATAATGGAAACAAGAAGGTAATCAAGATTACATAACAACCAGAGCCCTAAAATCACAGCCTTGAAACAAACAAAACAGCACCAAGAGCAACCAATCTTTCAACCAATAAGGACATCAGGCAGAACAAGGTAGCCAAATTATCAAAAACAATGCAACAAAAAAAACTTCAAACACATACAAACTTTGATCCAAAATAAAATTCATAAACAGAAACCTTCAAGAACAAATCTTTTCATCTTTGCACATCTTATCCCCTAAAAAGAGAGCACCGTCATCTCAAGCAGATCAAACAGGCCTTACTATCAAAATTTTCAAAATCACTGCACCAAACAACACAAGAAATTCACCCCCAACAAAGGAAAGACCCTCAAAACAAACCCACTTCCAATCAAAGATTAAATCACGCACTCGAGATAGATTATATTTTAAAAAAGAAAAGAATGAAAAAAGGTCTTTTTTGTTAATGCAATGCACTTCATCCTGATGAAACACACACACACACACAAGAACAAGAATTAAAGGCAAGCAATACACAAAATTGAAGAAAACATCAATATTTTCATCTTATATAATAATAGTAGACAAAAGTTCCACAAAAACGAAACTATTACCCTATTACAGTCATCTTAGAAACATAGACGACCCAAAAAAACCCTAATTCTAAAACTCCTGTGACGCCGAACCAACCTCGCCCTTCCCCTTGCCCATCTTCTTCGGCAACAATTGCTGATTAATGTTGGGCAAAACTCCACCGTTCGCAATCGTCACCGATCCCAAAAGTTTGCTCAACTCCTCATCATTCCTCACCGCCAACTGTATATGCCTCGGCACAATCCTATTCTTCTTATTGTCCCTCGCCGCGTTTCCAGCAAGCTCCAAAACCTAAAACCCAAACAATGAGATCAAAATAAGCAAACAAAGAAAGCAAACCCTAGAAATCAAGAGCCAAACAGGGGCAAAATCCAAACCTCAGCGGCAAGGTACTCAAGCACAGCAGAGAGATAGACGGGAGCGCCAGCACCGACACGCTCAGCATACTTCCCGGCCTTGAGGAACCGAGCAATACGACCGACGGGGAACTGCAGCCCAGCCTTGGACGATCGCGACACAGACTTGGTAGCCTTCGGCTTCCCTCTCCCGCCCTTTGTTGACGCCGCACCGGAGCTCATCTTCGCCGGAGAAACGAAACCCTAACCCTAGAGATTGATCGAACTAGTTCGCCGCTGGTGCTCGTCCGGTGTTCTCTATGGAAAACCTAAGAGAGGGTTTGGTATTTATATAGGGTTACTCCTTTGTTCTGATTGGTTGAAATGTAATCTTGAGGATTGATGACGTGGATTCTTGTGGAGCATGCTAGTGCCTCGGGATGAGAACACTCAGTGATGGGAATTTCGGATTCGGATCACAATCGGATGTGGCTCCTAATAAAATTCAAAACCCGTTTATTTTGCTTCTCGTCTTCTGATTGGTTGGCAAAAGCTATCTCGGATTGCCAGCATGGATTTGTATCCATCCGTAAATTTTAGCCTCGAGATGCGTTTCTGCTGACGTGGAGGGTTCGGATCGGCACATCGAATATCGGGTTCGGATCTAGTAGAGAAGCCAATCCGAAACCCGTTCATTTCCTTCTGGTCTATTTGATTCCGTAAATCTCTGCCTCGGGATCATATCATGAAATCGGATTCGGATCCTTTTGTCATCCGACCCGTTACCCTTTCTATTCATTTCGCGAGAGAGAGAGAGAGAGAGAGAGAGAAACCCTAGCGAGGTTCTCTAATGGAGATTTGGTGATCGGAGAGCTTGGGTCGGCGGCCATTGATTTCGTCTGGGTTTCTTGGAGGCGGTGGTGATGGGGAAGGCCAAGGGAGGATCGATATTCATTCGGCTGGTGTCGGCGGCGGGGACGGGCTTCTTCTATGTGAAGCGGAAGAACCCTAGAAAGATCACGGAGAAGCTGGAGTTCCGCAAGTATGATCCTCGTGTCAACAAGCATGTTCTTTTCACTGAGGCCAAGATGAAATGATCGCCATACAATTCAGTATGTATGTTTTCATTCATAGACTCTGATTTTGATTTTTGATGTTAGGGTTTCTTATGCCATGGATTTGAACTTGAGCATTTGAACATAACCTGAGCAGAGCTGTGGATTTCTTTACAAATTTTTGTTTTCTATTTGCAAAAAATAATGAAATTTACTCCTGTGGTGCTAAATTTTGCACTATTTTGGGGTTTAGGGTTTTAGAATTTTGCCTAACATTGAACTAATTAGAACTAAGTGTCAGTTGTATAGGAATCAATAATTTCTCAACTGTGATAATTTTTCCTCATTGCTTTGAATCTAAGGCAGGAAATTGATTAATTTGAGCTTTGTTATAAGATAGGTTTCAACCTTGAGAAGAACCAAAAGGACTATCAATCATTCATTGAACTGGTCTGTTGAGAATTGGTGTGTGGTTTTGCTGGCAATCAAAGTCTTTGTTGTTTTGAGATGAGGAAGCAAACTCTCTAAATGTGGCTGGTGCTGTTGGTCTTCTATGTTTTGTATATGAATGTTACGGTTAGTGCCATATGTGTTATCACCTTATCGGTTTGAGATGAGGAGATTTACTCTTTGCATACGTAGTATAGTTTGTAAGTCTTGTGGGAATGAGAAGAGGAAGCAAACTCTTTGAATGTCATAAGTCTTGTAGGCTTGATATGAGGAAACATTTTTTCTGAATGTTGGGTTTGGTGTTGTACATCGCATAGGTTAGTGTTGAGGAAACATGATCTTTGAATGTTGAGTATAGTGCTGTGGGTCTTATATGTTTTGGATTAGTAATATAGTCTTCAAATGCTTAAGTTGGATTGAGATAAGGGAACATAAGTTTGATGCCCTATATGTTGTCGGATTGAGAGAAGGAAGTATCATGCTCTTTTAATGTTGAATATAGTACCAAAGGCCTCTCATGTTCAGATTGTTTACTATCTAGAATGCAGTAAAGAAGTGCTTTGCCCAAATATTGAGTTGTGTGCCCAAGGTCTGTTAGGCTTGAATTGTGGAAAGATATTCATTGAATGATGAGTATAGGATCCATAAGTTATTGGTAGAAATTAGAAGATTTCGCTTGCATACTTCTAAAAAAAAAACATGAAATTGCTTGTGTAGCCGTAGAAATTTCAAAATTGTGTGGGTACCCCTAGGTTTATTGAGTTTGTGTGTGTATACCCTTGGGTCAGACTCAAATCCATGTGCATGCATTATTTCATTTCACATATGATAAATTGTTCCCTTAATGAGGATTTTATGAGTTGGCATGATTTAAATTCCTTGATGATGTTGTTGCATGACAAAATAGGTTCCATGGTGTTGTGACATGTTATACATTTGTGACCTTTTTGGATGGAGGATTGAGGGGTGATTTGATCATCTAAATCCTCTATAATCCTGAAAATTTTATCCAACAATCTTTGTAGGGATTAATCCTCCCACAAAGTAATAGGGAGGTTTAAGCCGGATTAAACTACTCCCACCCCACCCTAGGAGTAACTTAATCTGGATTAAGGGGTATAGAAAAATTACTTTTGCGCCTTTCTCACATTACAGCCCTTTTTTTTATTTACTCTTCTCTATCATCCAGAACCAAAACTTGAAATTGGAGGTCCATCAATGTTCCTCTTTCATCTTTGGCTCCTAACCCTGTTTTAATCTATAGCTTGTGAGTTCTAGAATTTTGAATCTTCATCTTTTCATTCTGTTATTTTGTCATTTGGGGGTGGTATTTCTTGTTTAGAGTTGTAAGTCAAGGGGTTTATGTTGATATTAATATTATGATATTGGCAATCATCACTATAATCATTTTTTGTCTCAATGTATATCATTCATGTGGAATTAAAGATAAAATTGTTAATATTTTTTTTAAAGTCTCCTTAATTCAAATTCTCACCTCATTTCTCTCCCAAATATGGGAAGGAATAAAGCCTTTTCATGCCTTGATTCAATCCATCTTTAATCTCTATCCATACACCCGAAGAAGGAAAGAACAAGTTTCTTGATGCAATTTCTTGTATTCAATAGAACACTGGATTCGTGTTTTCATTTATTTATATCCAATTTGTCTGGTCATATTCTTCTCTTATTGAGCAGTACATGATTAATGAGCACAAACTACATAACACATCGCCGCACTTTGTTAGCAACGCAAAACATTCACAAGATAGTGCAAAAATCATCCATGTAACTTCTAGGTTAAATCTTTTTGGAAATTGACACAATCTTGTTGATTCCCAAATTGTGACCATGCCTTTTACAACATCCATCCAAGTTAAAGAATCTCATCTGGGGAGTATTTGCTAAGCCACAACACCACAACCAGCTTGTTATGTATGTTATCCTTCTGGTGGAACATTGCAAGGTATTCCCTTGATTGCATGTTTACATTGGAACCTTAGGAAAGGAAAACAAGTCTCATGTGCTGTGTTTAAAATAAAAATGGTGGAAAATTGAATGAAAAAAAAAAGGAGTGATTACATACCAGATTATTTCATTTTGGTCGCAATCAATCGAACTAGTCTTACATTTAATATGCAGTTTGAAAGGTACCACCTATATTACAGCAGCAAAGGAAGATCTCAGCTTGACCAATTTATAAGTAGTTAAGAGTTCAGGGTTTAGGGTTTACCTTCTTTGGGTACTTGAAATCACGCTTTGGTAGGAAATGCATTGGCAAATTGAGTGCTGAAGAACATTTAACCATGAGATACAACTTAGTAGGACCTGCAAAGGAGAGAATTATGAACAATGGAAAGCATTTGAAAAGATGAGCCATGGTTAATACTGACCTAAGTAGGAAGAACTGCCTGCTCCATTTGATATCAAAGCTCTGATTGCCTGCTCAAAAATGTTATTAGCACAAAATTAAGATTTATGTAACTGGCTATAAAAGTTTGCTTTCTAAATTTTATTTTAAGAGTGATTTAATTTTGGAAGTTGTAAATTGATATTGGATTATTCAACAACATTTATTCCATACCCAAATGACACATTTTCCCAATTTAGCTTATTCAGATAAAAGTACATTATACAGGAATTAAGTAATACAATTTGATAGATAGAATATTTAGATTAGCCCCTCTATTATAGTGAAAGTGTCCTTCTAATCCCTCTATTATTTTTTGTTCTTTTGGATTTCTCTATTTTCTCATTTAGTATAATATAAGTCCTTCTCAGGGATTTTCTAGGGATAAATTATATGAATAAGAGGGATTTGCATTACACTAATCTGAGTATTCTACCCAATTTGATACTAATATTAGTTTCCCCTAAAAGAATCAAACAACTTACCCATAAACCATTAATCAAATATATAATAAATTCAGTTCTTATCATGACAAATCGAAATTGAAGAAATACACCAATATATATACACATACAATTCTATGGTCAAAATTGAAGAAAAATGTATATTTTTAAATACTGTTTACCATGTTTTTTTTTAATCATCATTATTGCATTAATTTAACAGCAATAATAATGTGAAAAATTGAAGGTAAATTATTAATTTTAAAACAAAAACTTTCATGTGATTATACAATTATCCAATTATTGTTTACCCTTTTTTTTAAAATATTGCTCATGAATAATAGTATAGTAAAAAGTTAGATGTACAGTATTTAAACTATTCAACTTTATTTTTATTAGAATTACAATAGTTTTTAAAAAAACCAAAAAACTCAACTAATCAACATAACTAATACTCCATTAACTCTCACGTATCACCCAAATATATACTATGCTCAACTATATATATATATATATACCGGAGCAAAATTTGCAAATTTTCTTACAGGTTTGCTTGTTTATATTTGCATTCATCCCTAATAAAATACAAGAAATAATTAAGAAAAAAACATTTGTTCAAATTCACATTTCTCCTTAAAAAAAATCTGTCATTTTAAATTAAAAAATAAATTTCCACAGCGAGAAAAGAGAGAGAAAGAGAACCAACCTTACGAGAAAGAGCTTGAGCGAGTTTGGTTTTGCTGCAATCTCTAGCGCCACAAGAATCAAATCCCCCGCTCGAGAGTTCCAATTCGTAGACGCATCGAGGCCGCAGGAGACTCCCTCCGAGAATCAATGCCACGCTCTGAATCTCCGGGACTCTATCAATCGCCTCTCGAAACCCTGAAATCAAGCTCGATACACTGTTCATCAGCTTCTCCAACCTCTTTATCCCTCTTTTCACCTCTCTTTTCCTCCAATTTCGCTTTCTCCTACAAGCCCCCCTCAATTCTTCAGATCCCGCCACCATCTCCTCCTCCTACTATCAATCATCGTGGATCAATCAACAATTCAGACGATCAACCAATGCAGAAGAAGAAGAAGAAGAAGAAGATGGATACCAAACCCTTGTGTTCTTCTTTTAGGGCATCGAACTCCCTCTCGAGATTCTGCAAAACCCTACAGATCGATCGTCATGAAACCCAAAAAAAATGGGGAAATGGATCATCATAGATCGAGTTCATGGGTTAAAGATTGCTCACGATGGGATCTGGCGATGCATGTAGAGGACGAATCCAAGGATCTCCTTGACGATGTGGGCAATCTCATCTCGCCCCAACGCCTCCGCTGCTGTCTCGATCTCTGTAAACCCTAGCGCTCCTCCTCCGCCTCCTTCGCCGGTGGATTCCATGACTGCAAGCTCTCTCTCTCTCTCTCGGCGCGCAGTGACGATGGTGATCTAAATTTGAAAAAACGAACGTTAATGGGTTTTCGGATTTCGGGTTTGGAATCCGATAGATTTGTTTCAAAACCCGCTTTCTTTAACGGGTTTGTGGATTTCGGGTCAGGAACCCATTGGTCTGGGTTTTTGAAAACCGTTCTCTTAACGGGTTGGAGGGTTTCGGGTTAGGAACCCGATAGCAGTCATTTTTTTTTTCTAAAATGTTAACGGGTTTGAGTATTCCTGTATGAACCCAATAGTGTTTTTTTTTTTAATTATTCTTTGAAAAAATTTTCAAGAGAGAGTAAATAAGATTAGACGGCTGTGATTGAAATGATTGTGATGCGAAAACTATATATCCCATTTTGCATTGTCCATCACACTCCTGAATGATGTAAAAATATCCATAGAAGACTGGCCCTCTCTATATATATTCAATTATCTATTTTTATAAATATATGAAAAATGAAATTTATATAAGATAAAACTACAAACATAAGGGTAGATATTTTTAATGCTAATGAAAATTTGAAGTGATACTATGAAGAACAGGACAATAGCAATATAGCATCATCAAAATAGAAAGAGCAAGTAACTCAGAAGTGAGTTTTGTGTAGTTTTGGATATTTATTATTACAATGGAAAAAAGGCAGTTAGGATGAAGAAACTGCACTCAAATTGATGCATCACAAAGAGCTGCTGTAAAATTTCATTTTACCAAATCCAAGATGTTTGATTTGTTGCTGCATATCCTTCCAGCCATGTCTGATGAACATGCACCAATTGGAATCCTTCTGGATTATCAACCTGATGATAATCAAATGTATATATACATATATTAGTAAAAAAAAATCATATGAAAATTTCCAACTAAAGGAACATTAATTTGCACCAGAGTGAATTAGTGCATATAAGTGGCATTTTCCTGAAATGGTCCAAAGTAATATCACTTCTAATAATACTGATATTTATTTGTGGGAGACGTGAGTTTTTATAGATTTGTTCACTGTTAAGTGAAAAAGTGATTTTAGTTCAAAATCAAAGCAAATGAACAAGGGCACTTAAATGACTTCCTAACCGATGCAGAGTATTCCGCAGTGAGGTTAGAATGAATGCAAAGGTAAAATGGTGAATTTAAAAAAAAAAAAAAAATGGTTGGCTTTTGCCTATAGGTGTGAATAAGCAAATATGAGAATGTATACAGGTATGCATTTTTTACAGGAGTAAACATGCAAAACTAACAAAATTTTAAATTAACTTTGCTAATTACCTTGGAATTGAGTAAGACAGTTGTAAGACAGCATTGCCTCCCTCCATCTGCAACAAGAGGTAACATAATGTAAATCAACAAGCTTAGCAGTGATTATTTGGTTCTTCGAACATAAAAACGAAGATCATGAGAATGCAACTCATGTTCCAACTCTATTATGAAGATCCATGTGTATCAGATTTTGATGCTACATTTTAAAAAGAAAGGCATTTGATCACACATAAGGAAATTACACGTATTTGATATTATAATAAAGGTATTACATAAGTCTCAAAGACCAGAAGAACATCTGTATAATAAACTAGTAGTAGAAGCCTTTCAGTATCATAAGGTTTAAGAATAACTTTCAGTAAAATAAGTCTGGTTAATGGCAATGGAGTAGTAAAAACCTGCACCAAAGTGATGAAAACTTTCTTCATGCTCATATGTTATTCTGATGCCTAACACTATCTAGTAACTTTTATTGGATTTCTAGCCAGGACGGCTTTCGATACATAGGGATCATACAACCAGCAATTAAAGTTCAGTTGGTTTGGAATAAAATAATTTCTGTTCCATCATTAATATACTCTTCCAAAAAAAAATTATGGAAGCTGATGAACAACAGCTTCATAAATGTCAATTTGTCTCAGGAACAAAGTTAATTTAGCTCGCAGAAGGTAAAGCTCACCATTTATCTCCCACTTATCAAACTTCACCAGCCAAGCACCTGAGCCAATTTGTGAACAGGAAACCTTATCCACCCACACTCGGAACTGCTTCCCTTGTTTATCACCATAGCGTGGTCCAAATGTTCCTATGCATTGATGAAGGGAATTCTCAACTCCAGATGGATGAATTATGACCCCACCAGGACACTATCAATCACACAAAAGAGTGTTTCAGATAATAGCATTATCATATTTGAATGTTGATAAAGAAAGTTTAGCATGGCATAGCAGCATATCTATCTAGATATATATACTCAGACAGCCAAAGCCAAAACCAACTTGCAAGCTCTAAAATCATGACAATTAAAGATCATCACATCACATTTGCATCTAATGCCAAGCCATAGACATATTACTTGCATGCTTTTGTCATAAAGAAAATTAGGCAGGATGGGTAAAGTTAGACGTACTGTAATATTTTTCAAATTCTGAATAAGCTCTTCAGACTTTTCAATTTCACCACGACACCACCTTTCGTGCACCAAATAAAAGTTAACCAATTCGTGGCCTGGGTTGAAATGGTCAGATTTGGTACTTGAGAAGTCCACCACATCTCTAGGAGATACATTAGGACCAAGCTTGAAATGGCCAATAGCCTGGATAATGCCAGCGGCACACCTTTCAGTGGCATGGATTATTTTCGGATTGTCTTTGGCATTTGCAGCATGCCACTGCAATAATTCCTCTTGAGCATTGCTGACCTGAAAAAAAAAAAAATTGAAGAGCATGATTCTCTGCGCAAGAAATCACAAACAAACTTAACTCATTCAACCGACCATGACACCATGAACTTCCGGAATGCTGAAGAGTTCAGCATCATTGCCAGAGTCACCACAAACAAGAGTATTCACTGGTAGTTTCCCCACGGCTTTGAACTTCTTAAGCAAATATGCAAGAGCCTGTCCTTTTCCAGCACCTTGAGGCAGTATGTCCAGATCCATTCCACCACTATAAATTATTTTCACATCCAACTGTTGCCAGTGAAGCCCAGTAAATACTTTAAAGTAAAATTATAAGCAGATAAGGAAGCATTGATGAATAGAAACAGTATCAAGTAAGAACAATTTGATCTCACCCCACGTTTCTCAAGGCTCACAGAAAGAGACTTCATTATTTCCTGAGCATGCTCCTTCTCAACATAGAAGCTAACCTTGTGAGGTCGCTGCTCTGTTTCCGACTGGATATATACACAAATTATAAACAAGCTAGCTCGTGTTCATCCATTATATTAGACACACAAACCATAAAAACAAAAATTACTTGAAATTTCAGTTGAGAAAACTTGGATGTCTCCTCAATAACAATGTTCCTGTCCCACTTATTATTGAGATACTCTTCCCAGCCATCATCAGGCACCATTGCTTCACCGTAAGTTATCTCCGTCCCCACAGACATTATAGTGATATCCGGAGTTAACATGGGCTTCTCCTTCCTTAACTCTTTGTAAAGCGTTGGAGACCTCCCAGTTGAGAACACCAACAGAGAATCATGGCGGTAAGTGGATTCCCACAACGCATTAAACCTGAGCAACGAAAGGTTCTCGGCATCATGGTGATCAACCTGCATAAATGAAAACCATCAGCATGGCAAAAACAAGAAATAGCATGAAGGTTGGTTCACTGATCGGTGACAAATTCCAAAACATACCATTGTATGATCAAGATCAGAAACAATCATCAGACGTGCCGGATTATTGAGTCTATCCATAGTTCAAGACACAGCAGAACCAAACCTTGCAAACATGCATTTCAGGAAGTCATTAGCATTCAACAAGATACAAAAATAAGCATTTAGAAAGTGGAAAAATGATGACAAAAAACTAAATTCGCAATCTAAGTCTCCATTTTCCATCCAAAATCTCAACTTGATAATGAATTCAATCATCCTATCAAAAACTAATGTATTTAGGAACACAAATACTCCGAAACAAATGAAATCCCTAGCGATTGAGAACTTAACAACTAAAGAAATAAAAAAATTGCGGCTTGAAATCAAAATTAAAACAAACGAATGAAAAAAAAAAAGCAATCCTATGATATGAATTCCATACCGCAAGGCCGATAAAAGAATCGATCGGATTCCTGGAACCGATTAACAGATGGATTTCAAAAAAAATTGATGGTAAAAAGGAAGAGAAGATAGGGTTTGGGGAGTGGGATTGGAGCCAATGAATGGGGATAGAGATGAGAGGAATGGAATGAAAGGGATTCGATTTGGATCCAAATTCGTTGGCGGTTCTCTTGCTACGAGTGATGATGAATGATGATGATGATGAAGAAGAAGAAGAAGAAGAAGCAGACAATTGATTAAAAAGAAGCATATGCTTCCTCAAATTTATAGAATTTAAAATTTTATAAATTTTAATAATTTGTTTTTATTTTTGTTATTTATTTATTTATTTATTTTGAAAAATAGGGGACAAGAAAGTGTTTTTATTTAAGGAAAATTAGGGACATACACATACATGAAATGCAACTACAAATTCAATAAACATTTATACCTTTATTTTGCATGTGTTTTGAGGTTCAATATCAGGTCTTGCCCAGAATTAACACCCTATGCATGAGAAAAAAAAAAATACAAAAATCATCTTATTCAAAACCCAATTATAATACCTCTTCCCTTCAGCTTCACACTTAGCAACTCACTGTTTTTATAATTTTCACATTTTTTAGCCCGAAATAACTCAAAAAAGAATTATAGCACGTAACTATGAAATTCCTTTTAGTTCACAATGGGTAAAAAAAACATAACATTTCTTTTACTTCTAGGGTGAAAAAATCATGATTGAAATAGCGGAAGCAAACCTATGTACCATCAGTAAGTAAAAAGACATTTGATTTTTAATTTATTTTTTTTATATCCTTTGAAATTAAAATTTTCAAATTTTTTTTAAAGAAGCTTGTTTCCAATCTCTCAATTTTCATTTTTCACATTAACCTTAGAAATTATGATAATCTCAAAATTGTTATAAGAAATACATATATGGTTTTTTTTTTTTTTTTTTTTTGGGAAATAGCATGCAAATGTTTTTCACGGTTGATAGGTATTATTAGTTTAGGTTTTTTTTTTTTTTTTGACACAAGACGACAAGCGTCCCCCATCTAAGAAAAATCAGGGGCAACGCTCACCACCGAACCGTGCACTCACTTTGCGCGTGATGGGGATCGAACTCAGAGAGTCACACTCGACCATCGAAATGAACACCCTACGCAAGGGATCCGGTACCGCGCATATATGCATATGTGCAGTTACACGTCTAGCAAAAAAATATATGCATATGTACAGTTATGCGTATATATTTATATTTTCTTGTATGTCCATGCAAAATTAGCAATTTGCCAACGACCATTTGGTCTATTGGCACCAGATCTTTTGCGTAGGGTCTTCGTCTCGATGGTCAAGCGTTGCTCCATGGTTCGAAATCTATCACGCGCAAAGTGAGGGCACGGTTCGGCGGGTGAGCATTGCTCCCCCACGTGTCCATCCCTGAGGTTCTGGCGCTTGTCGCCTTTCTCAAAAAAAAAAAAAAAAAATAGCAATTCAATAATTTATTTATATATTTCAACAGATCGTTCTTTTTTATCTTTTTAACCAAAAATCAATTAAAAGACATTCTAAAAAGTTATATGGATTTTTTTTTTTTTTTTGTGCTTGTAATTTATCTCAATATTCATTTGTATCTCTTGTTTTAAAATATTTATGATAATTTTGTACTTCACCTATTTGTTAATTTTAGTCTATATACTTTACAAATATTCATATCAATAAAGACTACTTAATGTTGTAAATTGTTACTTGAAAAATGAATAAACAAACTTAGGGTCGAATTCTAAATCGATTGTATTGTTGCAATGTTATTGTATAAATACTCTACAAAACAATTTAGAAATGCTGTAATAAAAAAAAAATAAGAGAGAGAAAAGAGAAATGAGCTACATAGAGTGAAGAGAGTGGGTGAGCAACAATAGCAAATAACAGTGGCTAAGGATTATATTTGGTTGAAAAAAAGTGGGTTGGCAAAGGGAAGATTCGCAAATGAGGGATAGAGTTGGATGGTTGTGACTAAAAGATCACGTTTTGTGATATGAATATTGTATATCCCACTTAGTATTATTTATAAAACACATTAATATTGTTCATATGTACGACCGTTAGATTGAAATCCCTATAATAAAAAAAACATATAATTATTTTATTTGTTTAAATGTCATAAACTATATCATCATCCCATTCTACCTGAATTTTTACCTTGAGAAATTAATTAAAAAAAACTATATTTTAGCAAGTAATAATTAAGTAAAAAACTATATATAAAATATAATATGTCATATGTCACCGGTCTTAAGCGCCAAATATTGAGCACCGTTATATATATATATATATATAAAGAAGTGATATCAATGAAGCCGTAAGCGGCAACCATTGAGCACCATTCTCTGGTTTTCTCTCCAAATCCAGAGATCAAGATGGACAAGGGTTGTTCCTAAAGCTCACACTGATGCTAATAGATTTTGAATATCCATGCTTATTGCATCATGATTGATGTTTTTTTTTTTTTGCTTCATTTCTTCTGATTTTTTAGCTTAATCAGAGTTTCTTTTTATTTTTCTTTTAAATCAATCACAATCTCTTATAAAAAAATTTCATTTTTTGTTCATTGATAGATTGTATTGCAGCAAGTGAGTAATGGTGAAGGCTGTTGCTGTTCTTGGTGGAGACCAGGGTGTGAATGGCACTGTGTTCTTCATCCAAGAAGGAGATGGTAATCTTCTCTTTTTTCTTTTAATTTCTAATAATTTATTTTCTCAATTTCATCTGAATAATCACCACATGTATGCTTTGATCTTAATCTTTGTTCTAATTCCTAGCAATTTGTGTTCTAATTTCTAACCAGATTTGTTCTGAAATCCATCTAAACCTAATTTCTACATCCAAACTTGATTTTTGTTTTGATTATTAACAATTTTGGTTCTCAATTCCATCTGAAATCACTATGCATATGAAAGAACAAACCAACCACTATAAATGGAAGTGTTTCTGAACTTAAGCCTAATTACTACATAGTCTACATGTAATATTGATTTTAGTTTCTGATTCCTTACAATTTTGGTTCTCATTTCCATCTTAACTCACTACATGCATGTGAAGGAACAAAGCAACCACTATAAATGGAAGTATTTCTCAACTTCAAACTAATCCCTACATGTAACATTAATTTTTTTTGTTCTAATTCCTTGAAATTTTGGTTCTCATTTCCATCCTAAGTCACTACATGCATGTGAAGGAACAAAGCAACCACTATAAATGGAAGTGTTTCTCAACTTAAGCCTAATCACTACATGTAATATTGATTTTTGTTCTGATTCCTAACAATTTTGGTACTCAATTCCATCAGACATAAGTCTAATTCCTAGTTGTAATCTTAATTTTAACAATTTTGATTCACAATTTGATCTGAAATCACTACTTCATGGTTTCCATGTTCATGCTCTTGGTGACACCACCAATAGTTGCATGTCCACTGGTACTGTGCTCCATTGTTCCATTTAATCTTCGTTATTTGAATAATTTGTGTTTGTTTATTTCTGCTTATGATTTAGAACTACATTTTAATCCTTCTGGGAAGGATCATGGGCCTCCTGAAGATGAGATTTGGCATGCCGGTGATCTTAGAAATGTGGTTGCGGGTGATGATAATATTGTTTCTTTCTTGACATCACTTTATTATTATTTTTTAAATAAATGTGGATAAACTACAGTTTTATTGAAATAAAAATAAACAGGAAACATAGGATTCTTGACATCACTTGCAACAATATATGAATCACTGTAATTATGTTTGCATAATATTGTTGTTTCAGGGACTGCTAGTTTCACAATTTTCGACAGTTGATTTGTTGTTGTTCTTAATGTTCCTCTTCTTCTGTTTGTTTCCCGATTCTTGAATTATATATATATATGCTTGAATATATGTTTGCTTCCTCAGATTCCGCTTTCGGGGCCGAATTCAATGATTGGAAGGGCTGTTGTTGTTCATGCTGATCCAGATGATCTAGGAAAGGGTAAGCAGTAACTTAGTTTTTACATCTATGTTTTTGAGTCTTATCTCTGTGATATCAATTGATTTATGTGTGATTGGTAAGTTACTATCTTCATTTTATTATTCTCTGTTGTTAATATACATAAGAGCTCTCCTTTTCTTTATTGATTCTCTCTACTGAATAAATAATTAGTGATAGAAAATTTCATCTTCGTAGCATTAAATGTAGCGTTACTCATGTTTTGTGCCTAATGACCATTTAGTCTATTGGCATCAAGTTCTTTGCGCAGAGTGTCCATGTCCTGTTGAGGAAACTGGTTTGAATCTCAGCTTACACAAGATGAAAGCACATATGGGTTAAACTAGTAACTCCATGTTTATATTGGTATCAGATTCCTTCTGTAGAGTGCTCATGTCTTGTTGAGAAAACCAGTTCAAATCTCAACGCACACAAGATGAGAGTACATATGTGTTAACACGCCCCTGATGTAACTCGTCCACTTTGTCAAAAAAACATATTTTATGTCTCGCAAATTGGCAACTCCGCCAAATCATATGAAGTAAAAGGTTGATTAAAAAACCCGGTTCTTGACTCAGGAATGACCAAAAGATAAGGAATTGTTCATCTCTTAAACCTCCTAGAATTCTTGATTAATAGTTTGCATGATTTATCATTCTGTATATCCTCTTGATGGTTTACTCATTCAGTTTTCTACAGACTAAACCAGGATGCATTTCATGTTTTTTTTTTCTCCGGCTTTTCACAGGTGGACATGAGCTTAGCAAGACCACAGGAAACACCGGAGGAAGAGTTGTATGTGTTTTGTTCTTTGCTTCCCTGTGAACCCATTTATTCATTAATTCATTTAATTCCAAATGTATCATTTCTTTGCTAATGAATTTCAACATGTTTTTCTTGTTCATGGGATTGATTATTTCCGCCTTTTCGATGAAATGTTTGTCAAATTTTCAGGTATCATTGGACTTCAAGAATGATTCACTCACCAATGAATCTATGTAACAGTTTTTGTTCTATCAGTACTTCAGAACAATGTGCTTTTCATGTATGTTTCCTTTGTAGATAATAAATAAAAGGAATGCTTAATTTGTGCTTGAAGTATGAGTTATTATTGCATGATTTGTTTAGGATTATGGCAGTGTCATTTCCATGGAAAACAAGTAAATTAGTTAATATTAATCTATTTATACATATTCTTCTTTTGTTAGGTAGTAAAACTTTAAATTTTATTCTCTATGGGAAGGGAAATTAAAGATGAAAAAAACCAATTACAGCATAACTTGGATAAAAACCCTAAATTCTAGCTTTATATTATAAATTCTTTAAAATAAAAATCTATTATAAAAAAAAAGCCATTGATCACAAACAACCCAACAAACTAAAAAGCAAACCAAATCAACATTTCACTTCATCTTGCAACAAAAGTATCATTCAAAGACATTCCAAGCACAATTCATCAACATAAAAAATAATAATAATAATTTCATCCTACAACAAATAAAAGAAAGATCATTCAAAGATACTCCAAATAATTCTTCATCCTGCTCAAAAGTTACACAAACATATTCCAAGTATAATTCACCATCCTGCTAAAACAAGATAAACAAAAAGCTATGCAAGCTTTCCTTGGATGTACATTATCACAAAAGAGATACAGTTAATTTCGGTATTAAAAAAAAAAAAAATCATCAAAAGATAGGCGGGATACAGTTAATTTGGGTATTCAACAATAAAACTATCATCAAAAGCTAGGTGTGATACAGTT
Organism: Dioscorea alata; assembly: GCA_020875875.1. Classification (NCBI taxonomy): domain Eukaryota; kingdom Viridiplantae; phylum Streptophyta; class Magnoliopsida; order Dioscoreales; family Dioscoreaceae; genus Dioscorea; species Dioscorea alata. The sequence continues at coordinate 1,146,601 of CM037016.1, forward strand.
GATTTGAGTATTCGACAATAATCACATAATCAAAAGGTCGGTATTTTTCATCATCTCACCACGATCATCGATGATGCAAATATTACTTGTTTACACATTACAAAGGACAAAACTGCCTTTTATTTCATGTATAGTGGTGTCTGTGTCGATCCTTGTCACGGTATGAGTGTGAGCTGTGGTATTCACTGCGTTCTGCAAAACAAGGAAAAACATTTTCAGTATAGAGCAATATCACTTACTGAGCTATCTTGAAGAATGACTTGACTGATTTCCATTATTGTTAAGGGAAGTCTCGTGCATACCTCGCAATGAATGATGCCGGGATTTCTCCGAATGCCCTGCATAATTAAGAGGCATATGACATCAAAGGCGACAACATGCTAAGAAAACAAGTTTTTTTTTTCTTATATTTGCAAAAGAAATAAATAGATAAACAAGTTTTTCTTAGATAAGCATAATGAATAAATAGATAGATGACAGGATTTTCTTAGATTGGCAAAATGAAAAGGCACATAAACGACAGGTTTTTCTTAGAATGTCAAACCGAACAAATTGCTAGATGACAAGTTTTTCTTGGATTGGCGTAATATATATAAATATATATATATACATGTTCTTAGATTGGTGAAGAGAAATCAATGCATGGACAAGTTCTTAGATTGGAAAAAGAAATAAATATTGTTTAAACAAGTCTTTTTTTAGATTGACAAAAGAAATGAATATAAAGATAAGTTTTCTTAGATTGGCAAACTACATGAATATATAGATGGGGAGGATAATCATCTTTCTTTCGAAGGGAACATATAGAATTTTATATTAAAGTACTAAATTTTTCATTATGAAAACATCCCGAAAACCTAATTATAGGTTTTCTTCTTTCCATCATAACAATCAAAGGTCTAACATAGATAGATTCCTAGTTTATACCTGTACTCTTGTCCTTTGCACGGTGACTCCTCTCTTTGGCCTTTTCTCTATCCCGCTCAGAATCCTTCTCTCGTTCCCGGTCCCTGTCAGAATCTCTACCTCTACTGTCACGATCCGAGTCTCTACCCCTGCCATCACGATCTCTAGCTTTAGATCTTTCCCTTTCTCTATCCCGGTTCTTTTCCATGTTAGCATCAGATTTCTGATCACCCTTGGGTTTTGCAACCGACTCCTCTTTAGTATCATCTTCAGCAGGCACACTTTTCGTAGTATCATCATCATTTTTCTTCGACTCCAACTTGTCTAGGGCTGCTTTCAATAACACATCTTTGGATGAGCTGTCATCTTGATTATCAGCTACCAAGTTTGGAGTGCCATTATCATTTCCACCACCGTTAGACAGAATTTCCTAAATAATCAGGATCAACATATTTTAGGCATAAATCGCAATTACATCTACAGTAATGTTCCATTTTGTTATAACAATAAAAGGAGCTGAATGCAATATATAAGCTACCTTAGATGCTTGAGCTTGGGGATCTTGATTTTTATTAGTTGATGTGAAGGAATCATTGTCTTTGTATACTGCAATATATTGTGCTTTCGGAAGACTGTAGAGATGCGCGAGGACTCTGCAAACCTCTTGCATGCCAGAGAGATCTGCATCAAAGACTAACCACCATGGTGGATTTTCAGGGAGGGGTACCTGGAACCGACGAGCTGCTGCATATACCACCCCACATGCTACCACTTCACTCTTGAATCTAACACAGAGAGTGGTCCGCAAACTACATAATATGAAACAAGCATCAAGAGATAAAATGAACAAATAATTTCCAACAATGAAAAGATGCCTTGCCAGCAAGAAAAGATATAAATGAGATACTAACTTCCCATTACTATGAGAACATAAACTGAAGATTTTTCACATAAACAGTAAACATCACCAGGATAACCGAAAGCATGTTTAGCTGCAGAAATAATTTTACTGAAGGACTCAAAAACCACCGAACAAAGGTTGACTGCAAGAGAGATGATCCAACAGTTACAAAAAGATTAAAAAAAAAAAAAGAGGAAAAAAAGCCAGATCACTCATTTTGCTTCCTTTCTATTTACTTACTGTGCATGAGATTAGCATCAGGGTTGATATAAAAAAGTGGGCTAACTTACAAAAGGAGGAAGATATTCATTGCCTTTCTCGATATATCATAAGACCACTACAAATGGTAAACAAAGAAAAGCAAATGTAAAGAAAAAGAACTTTTGAACCAAATTAGGAAACGATCAATGGTTACAAGTAGATTATGATGTTTACTTTTCATTCAAGCATATAAAAGATTATTTGAAATGATTATTAAGTAGCATAAGCATACATAGATTAACAGCAGAATATTGTTATGATACCAATATCTGAACATCACAACCACCTCAAGAAAAAGATAACAGAAAAGTCATCCAACACCTCAATCTGCACCATATCACTCATCAAGGTCCAGCAACTACTTCCAAAGTTGGCCATAAGGCATAGAATAAAATTAAAATAAACAATGGGCAACTGCAAGCCTGCTACCCACAATAAGAACACTTAAAAAATTTAGCTGTTGAAATATTGAAGAGTAATATCAATAATCAACTAGCAAAACAATGGAACAGTATCAAATGTTAATTATAAGCTATGATATAACACACTGAATGATACATTACCTGTCATTGGCTAAGTTCCAAGCTTCCTGTCTCAACTCTGTCGGTGTTCCAAGTGTTGCAAGGTAGTTGGATATGAACTTATGAGGATGTTCAACATGGCAGATGAAACCCATCTCCTTAAGCAAATGTCGCTCGGTTCTGATCAGATCATTCTTCAACTCAGAGTACTTCTGTTATCAAGAAAAATGAAACAAAGATAACAGCCTATTAAGGAAACAAAACAAAGAAACACAATCAAAACAAGCAATTATCCCAACTTCAGACTTCATACTGCAAAATTTTGAACCAAAAACATGCTAATAGTGGAAAACGTAAAACCAGTTAAAACATCTTTTGCAATCAAACCAATGCTAAAATAGCAAATCATACTACCTCTGAAATAACTTTAAAACTCAACAAGGATATAAATAAACTCAACCGGCAGAAAATATCAACCTTAGAGAAGACGTCCAAATATTCAAGTGGCAAATTCTCCCTGCGGATCTCCATCCTATGGAACACGATGATAACTTGTTTTGCCTTTCTAGGACTCTCTTCCAACTTCGAAGCCAACCACACACAGCTTGCAGCAACCCTCTGCAACAAAGCTTATCTACCAATCAATTCATATCCCAAATCCTATGAACATAAATACCAAGAAAAAAAAAGAGAAAAAGATGACATTTTTTACCTTTACACTGAAACGGGCAAAGGATTTCTTGCAATAAAATCGATGAAAGAGTACCTGCCCGGTAGCCATCACAGCTTGAGGCCTTATCATTGTCAAGAAAACCAATCAAAGGAGGAAAAAGATAAAATTTGAAGACAATATCATTCTCAATCAACCAAAGAATCCAAGAAACACAAAGAAGAAAAAAAAAAGGATACAATCTGAGAAGAATTCCGCTCTCCTGAATGAGATCACATCCATAGATCCTCAGCGTGGTCTCCGTGGCCTCATCAATGCCATCCTTTCGCGACAGCGAGTTCTTCAACTGCTCATCCGTGAGGTAAAACGTATCGATCGCGGTGTAGATCATCCCGATCTACTAAGGCACAAATCAAGACACAATCTCTTCGAAAAATAAAATAACAACAAAATCACCAAATTCACAAGAAACCTAAACCACTGAACCTAAGATTTTGGATGTTGAGAAGCCATTAGAGGATGAATTCTAGGGTTTGCGGGAGAAATGGAACGAATTAGGGTTAGGGTTTTGGAGATTTTCTCCAATTTTAGGAACGAAGGTGAAGGACGGAAGAGATTTTGAGGGCCGTATAATAAAGTTAGGAATTATTAAGTTATTGGGCCCAAAGTATTACAAGCCCATTGATGTAGCCCAACAGAAAATAGATTTGGGCCAACCTTCTTTTTGTTGATAGAACCCTGTAAAATAATAAAATTCTCTAACATCTTTATTTTTCAATTTTTCACAAATTCACCCTCTTAAAAACTTACAAATAAAAATTATATATATAAAATATGAGAATGATCAACCACAAATGTAACGTTCCTAAAATGTACATAGAAAAGGAAAATAAGTGAAAGAATATATAAAAAGAAATAAACGCAAAACAGAAGAAATGAAAAGATGAAGAGTGAGACATAACAGTGCTCTCAAATTATATTTGTATCGAAATAGTTTAGATGAAGTGTTTTTGTTTATAATTTTTTGGATGTTGATCCAATGACCCGAATGGATCATGTGCATGTATTGTTTATCACAATATTATAGCTAGCACCGTATATCACAAGAGAGAAGATGTACAGCCGATGGATTGAAATCCAACCAATCTACGAACATCCATAGAGTTATTATCTACCGACGTTATTGATCATTGGCACTCCGTATAATTATATATATTACATTGATTAAGTCATGTTCAGTTTCATTATTATTATTATTATTATTATTATTTTGATATTACAGTTTTAGCTTTATATTTTTTTTAAAATAAGTAGGTAAGCTTTGGATAATTATTAAAAAAATCTAAACATTTACCATCCACAAAGAATTAACTTTACCAACCGAATAAACTAAACTCATGAATTTTTTTTATAAAACAAAATATTTATTGATATGAGTAATTAACAATTAGGGTAAATTAAAAAATTAGTCACTAACTATCCATCAGTTCTTATTTTAGTCACTTAAAAAAAATTATTTTGGTTACTAAATTTATGAATTTATTTTTGTTCTGATATGGCTTAGCTATTATGTCAGCACATCAAATTAAAAAACCTATTTTCTTTTTTTCTTTTTTTTTTATTCTTCCTTCTTCTTTCTTTCTTTCTTTTCCCTTTTTTTTTTTTTTTTTAATACTGTTAACCAAGACAATGTCTTAGTGTTTTACATCAACAAAAATTTCCAAAAATTCTCTCAAGAAATGACATTTATCATAACCTTCAAAGATTCTCTCAAAAAGTAACTAATTTTGTAATTTACTCTAACAATTAATATTAAATGAAAAGAGGGGTAAGATGGTCATTTAGCCAAAGAATCATGGGAACAAGAGCTTCCAAAATTCGGAGTATGTGCACAGACAAAAGCATTTGATTTACAACTCCAAGAACAATTAATTAATTAATTAATTAACTAATCTTCTTTACCAATAATAACAATAATAATTAATGCTAATCAAATTTATCATAGTTTAGATTTCTCGGTATCTTCCCATAATTCTTCTTTAATATTTCTTAAATATCATTCTATTTATTATAATGGAAAATTTATAATAAAATAAAAACACCAAACTATTTATCTCAAATCAAGAAATTGCCACTGAACAATGTTTTGACTAGTTATAAATCAATATATGTATTTTTTTTATTTTGGAATGTTTGATAATATATAACTCAAATGTGTAGAAACATGGCTACCCCACAAGTTGTCTCAACATAAATACTTTTTGTCCCCTGAAAATGATACCCAAAATAACAGAAACTATAAAATTATTCAAACACATTTTAAAATTTTACCAATTTTTATATTACATATTACTTGAATAAAAATAAAATTACTAAAACCTACTTATATATTTGAATTTTTTTTTTTCAATCTACTCTCAATGTTTTAAGGGAATGCTGGAAATACCTCTAACATCGACAACAACAGTAGAACACAAAGACAACACTGGTTATTAGCACTAGTGCAAATGCAAAAAGGTAAGATTGCGCCTCTTACATTCAAGTGTAAGTATGACTAACCTAATCAGATAAAATAAACGGTAGTTTTGTAATTTTAATTTAATTTAGATTAAAACGAAAAGTCTTCAAAATCAAGAAAATTTTAATGATGTGATACATTTGAAGGATTTTTTTTTGAAAAAAAAAAAGAAAAAAGTTCGGAGGGACTTCTTTGTTATTCCAAAATTTTAAAAAATCTTATATATTTTTTTAATAAATAATTTCTTATTAAGATCAAGTGAGATTAATTAATAATATAAAATCAAACCGGTTATTATCATTAAAAAATAAATAGAAAATAGAAAATTTAACTATTTATTTCCCTAATTTATTACTATTGCCATAAAAAAAATCATTATAGAAATTACCAGAAAAAGTAAAAAATTAAAAATTAAAAAAAGTCATTTTCCGGCAGCATGCAAAAGAACAACATGGCATTATGGAAATAAACGCCAAATCGGGCCCCACTTTTCCAAACATTACATCTCTCGTGAAAACATTAAAATAAACAGAGAAATATACGTGTACACCCTTACAAAAGTACATAATTAAACATGTACCAACTAAAAATGAATATTACATTAAAAACCCATAAAACATCAATATTATGTACACATATAGACCCTTGAGGTAAGAAATCATCAAAACTTCCTTCTTTAAAAATCAAAAAGACTTTTTTACCCTCTAAATATTAACTATCAAAATATCGGGTTTATTTGGTTCATTTAACAAATTATGATTTTGTTTTACAAATAAAACAAGTACATATACAGTTAGATGAGTGCACACAGACAATGATAGTCCGTCTGTGCGCTCTCATTCGATTGACATGAAAATTAGACTGTAAATCCACCATTAGTATCACTGTGTTTGATACATGTTTTAAACCCACCATTAAAAATCGCCTAATTAAAGCTTATCTGATGAGGATAACCCCTTGGCAGTGAGCTACAATTTTATCTCTAAACAATAACTAAAGAGAATAATATCATCTTATATTTTTTAAAAAAATTGTACGTATAATTAATAATAGATTTATTTTATTAAGATTAAATTTTTTCCATTTTTCTCAATTCTCTTAAATAAAACCAAATACAATAAAAATTAGATACAATACTACATCATTCAAAAAAATTACATCAAACTTAATTTTAAATATATATATAAGGTTATTTAAGTAATTTACATTTGATAACTTTTATAAAGACTCAATTATGTACTTTTCCAAGGGTGTACATAAAAAATCCATCAAAGTAGTGTTGCATTGCGAATTTGAATTCGTTGGCCGTTTGAGAAGCCGTACACAAAGCGCTCCTTCAAAACCAGTGACATCGCTGTCAAAGATCCCACCTTTGGCTTTGAATCTCTTCTCTCTAGCGTCCGCTGAGCTTGCGCTAGATTTAGAGAGGGAGGAAGAGATGGCCGGAGTGGTTTTGGTCTCTAATGGGTGCCGGGGAGGAGCGGGAGGAGGTGGGAACGAGAAGAGAAGGAGTGGAGAAGAGGAAGGAGGGGAAAACCAGATATCTTTGCTTGCTTTGCTTCTGACGGCGATCAGGAAGTCGATGGTGTCGTGTAGGATGGAGAGGATGGAGGATGAGGTCCTCCCGACGGCGATTGAGCAGATGGAAATTGGGTGGCCGACGAATGTCCAGCATGTTGCTCATGTGACCTTTGATAGGTTTCATGGGTTTTTAGGGCTTCCCGTTGAGTTCGAGCTTGAGATTCCTTGTAGGGTTCCCAGTGCTAGGTGAGCGTTTTTGGTTCTTGTTTTTTGTGGATCTCTTTTAGTTTTTTCAAAATTTAAAATTTTTCTTTTTGAAAAGAAGTGGTTTTAATTCTAAATCTGAAGATTTGTTGTGATTTTGAGCTTAAATCAAGGGAAAAGGTTGAATTTTTGTTTGAAATTTTGAGGGAGTAGTTGTGGAGTTTGATCTTTTGTTTTTTTTTTTTTTTTTTCATGTTAATGAGAGGATTAGTTTTGAACTTGTGGACCATGTTTGGTAATTTGAAGACTTTATAAAGACTTTCTTGAATGGGATTTTAAAATAACACTTTATTAATAAAGTTGATATGATATGGTTTACTTATTTTGAAAATTTTTCTTCTTTATTTCTTGGTTTGGTGCTTTGCATGTATTGTAGAATTTATTAATAGATTTGAAATTTTGGTATTCAATTAATGCTTTCAATAAAAGAGCTTTGTCTTTTACTTACCTATTGGAGGATATATCAATAGTTTTTCTTGTGCTTTATAGTACTCTGGAATCTTGATGTATATTTTGGTACCCAACAATGACTTCATGATAAATTATGAGCATTTGTGGCAGACTTCCAAAATTAGAAGAATATGTATATCTACAAACAAAGTTTTATAAGATATTGGAATTAGTTTCATGTTTTAACACTGTTTAATGAGAATTTTGATGATGTGCATTGTCCTTGTTCATCACTATGATTCATAAAACGAGCTAACTTTTGCATTGCATGAGAAAAGAGATGTGTTTTTGAGACATTTTTTAATGAATTTCTCAATGACTTTCTGCAAGAAAAGTTTGCTTGGTTTATGAATATACATACTAAAAAACTTTGATCTTCATTATTATGTGAAATATCATTCAAAGTATTTTTCTTGTTTGCAGTGCTAGTGTCTTTGGTGTCTCTGCTGAATCAATGCAATGCAGTTATGATTCAAAGGGTAACAGTGTGCCCACAATTCTGCTACTCATGCAGGAAAGACTTTACTCACAAGGAGGATTAAAGGTAACAGTGATTGATATCTTTTGTGTTCATTTGCTGAAATGTTTTCAGATTCAATCTCAGAGATGGTCTGTATGTATGTATGTATGTAAAACATTGGATTGATTTACAGGCAGAAGGCATCTTTAGAATTAACCCTGAGAACAGCCAAGAAGAAGAAGTAAGAGACCAGCTGAACAAAGGCACTGTCCCTGATGATATTGATGTTCATTGTTTAGCTGGTTTGATTAAGGTATGCTCATCTTGTTCACTGAATTGTTTGCAAAGTGAGAACCAAATCACAGTGCTATTATTTCGTTTGAACAGGCTTGGTTCAGAGAACTCCCGGAAGGAGTGCTAGACGGGCTTTCTCCGGAACAAGTTCTTCAATGCAACACAGAAGAAGAATGTGTAGATCTTGTTAGGCAGCTGCTTCCAACACAGGCTGCTCTTCTTAACTGGGCTGTCGATCTCATGGCTGATGTCGTTGAGGAAGAAGAATTAAACAAGATGAATGCGAGAAACATCGCTATGGTCTTTGCTCCAAACATGACTCAAGTACTTACTCTTCACACACATTAATAATGATTTTCATCATTTTTCTTTATCTGCAATCTAACATTTTACTGAACATGTATCAGATGTCCGATCCGTTAACAGCATTGATGCATGCTGTACAAGTTATGAACTTGCTCAAGACTCTAATACTGAAAGTATTAAGGGAGCGTGAGGAGACAGCTTCTGAAGAAGACTACTCATCATACTCATCATCACCTGTGTCCAATCAACAGGATGATTACGACGATGAAGATTGTGGTAGTCAAAAAGAGATCATGGATACTAATGTTGTCAATGATACTCAAGCTACGACAAACAATCAAATGGATGTAAATGTCAATGCTGGCTCTGAAATTACTGAACAAACATTGGATTGTTTCATTGTGGATTACCGAAACACAAGTGACGACGGAGATGATTGCATGGGAGACATTGAGGACTGCTTCTTGAAGCAATTGGAATGGAAAGAAGATCAAACAACACCGTTGAGCTGCTCCGACTTCAATGCTAGTTCTTGTTTCTCATCAGAAAGCAAAGTATGTAGTTCGATCACAGGTTATGAGACTGAATCAGAGTCAAGTGTTACTAGAGATGTTACGATGATATCAAAGAGCTTAATGGAGCAGATTGAAGGAGAAAAAGAAGGAAAAGGAGCTGAGTTGAACTAATGTGTGGCATTGTGTTGTTGTTTACTGATGTTTTTAGTGTAGTTTAGTTTAGTTTTAGTTTAGTGTATTGTTTGTTGGTCATGTGTGCATGGATCTCATCATCAACACAGTGTTGAGAGTGTTGAGCTTGCAGTGGATTTTGTGAATGTTTGTGGTGTGGTTCAGCTTCAAGCTGAACTTGGATTGTGTTGTTTGACTGATGATGAACAATGTTTTAGTTTTGGTTGATGAACTAATGGAGTTTGATTCTATGATTTCAAATTACTGATGAACAATGCTTTCTCTCATTATTTTATGCTATTTCTGCTCTTGGATTATATATATATATGGATTTTGGTCTAATGGTACTAGTCCACCGTAATTTGAATTGTGTCGAATGCGTTGGTGTCAAAAAAAAATCCTTAACTGTGGGAGTGGGTTTACAGACTGCATATACTGATAAGTGTGCATAAATTGAGTAATCAATTTCCAGTGGTTTATATTTTTCTAAAATAGTTATCTATTTATTTATTTAATAATTAGATACTGTGAAATAAATAATGGTCGAATAACCTTAGCATTTGATGCATTATTTTTTAGAAATGATATTAACTGAAAGTTATAATACGGTAGATATTATTATAACAAGAATATAAAATATAATAATCAGTTAACAAATCAAATCAATATAAAAAATAAATAAGATAGGATAATATATTATTCGTTTTAAAAATTAGGAGTTTGAAACTCAGTTATTTAATAGTGTTTTAAATTTATTAACATTCTCATAACAACAAGGGCATTTGGTCTAGTGGTATGATTCTCGCTTAGGGTGCGAGAGGTCCCGAGTTCAATTCTCGGAATGCCCCAGTCAGTAACTATTTATTTATTTTTATTTTTAATGTTCATAATTTCCAAACAACATACCAATAAAACCTGATAGAAATCAGTATTGATTTTTAATATTCCTTTTTATATTTTTAATGTTCATAATTTCTAAATTAACCCATACAACATTCCAACAAAACCTAATAGAAATAGACAATGTTAAAAGAAAAAAATTACTATTAATTCAGCTACATCAACCCCACTGTTAAAGCAATCACTATCAAAGTTATACTTATCCCCAGTTGTAACTTTTGATTCAACGGCACCATCCTGAGCTGTAGCTTTTAATTCAACGACCTCTCGACATCGGCCCCATTGTCAATGTCAAACTTCATCTGAAGAAGGCGAAAACAAACAGTTAGAAAATTACCGGCTATACACACCCCTGATTATACATATGTTAATCAATTCCCGACTATGGGTACGATTCGGCGAAAGGAAAAAAAAACTATGAAAGAACAACAGGCATTGCCTTCACATTCATTCACATGAGATAACTAAAACAGGACTACTGTTAATACACATAAAGCTCTAAGTTAACAGAGTACTTTCTAAAACTATCTTCATATATCATTCAACAAGTCTCTCCCTACCAAGTTACACCTCAAAGATTTTCAGGCATGGATGCCGGGTCAAGTTCCCAATAACCCCGCAGTGTGCCATCCTTTTCTCCTGTCAGCTTGAACGCCGGTATCCGATGCGAGAATCTCAAGTATTCTTGCACATGTATCACAAACCTCGAATTTCCTCTTCCCTTTGGCATGAAAACCAATCTGTGACCAGAGTGTTTCTCCAACAGTTGAACACAAATACCGGTCCTAGTTTGCAAAATGACCTCTACAACATCGAATGTACCGTTTGTCCAGTCGGCATCACTCCACCCGGGATGCCAATTTTTGTAAATAGCCCAAACCTCACCGCTGCATGGATGGATATCATACATATCCTTTCTCCCACCTGGTTCGGCTTTTACCAAATGGGAGAAGACCTCTGGTGAATTGAATTTGCCAGTCTCAGCTGCAACTTTGAATGTTCCGCAACCGATGGGAAAGTTTTCTTCGACCCACCGTTTCTCCACGTCTAGGATTGGGCACAATTCCAGCCATGTCAGATCCACCTCAAACTTGCCAGACGCCACTTTGTTTATCCGCCCATAGTACTTTGGATACTTGTCTAAGTCACTGTATAATGCCCAGATTTGACCACATTTAAACTTATCATTTGCTCTCTCGTTATGAAACTCATAAAATTCTGAGTCTGGGTATTCATAGCCGACAGAACTTGAAGGATGTGGTGACCTGGCGTTTAGCGGGCTTGTAGTAGCTTTAGCATCAACTTCTTGACTGGGCTCCTCCTCATCACTGCTAATGTTTAGAGCATCTGGGAAATTCTTCTGATTCAAGACTTTGCTCTTCTCAATGCTGTCGAGGCTGACTGAAGGGGCAAAGTCTCCAAAGTTAACAGGCAGTGATACAGGATCTAGTTCAAAAGAGCCTTCTGGAATGCCTTCTTTTTCATTTCCATTCAATTTGTAAGAAGGAACCATGTGTGAAAATCGAAGCATTTCATTGGATGGTATTTTAAACTGTGCCGCTCCATCATCAAAGGCCCTCATGAACAAGCTCACAAACCCTTTTATCCTAACTAGACGAATGACATCAATCCCTGTGCTTTCTGCAGGATCTGACAACACTTCTATAACTTCAAACTGGTATGTTTCCGGATTACCTGAGCCAGAACTCCAGCTCATATCCCAGTCCTTGAATAATGCCCAAACCTCACCCTTTCTTGGGTGTATATCATAAGTATTTCTTCTTGAGCCCTTTTCCGAGCACATAAGATGAGAGAACATATTCCGGTCTTCAGTGGTTGTAGAATCACCAAGTTTATATCTTCCATGGGCAACAGGCAGGGTTGCATCGGTCCATGCAATCTCTGCTCCACTCACAGGTTCATGCTCTAGCCAAGAAAATCGAACCTTGAAGTTTGGGGTATGAACATTCCTAATCCGAGCATAGTACCTGGGCATTCCATCCAAGTCATCATAAAGTGCCCATATCTGATCAGCCACAAATCGGTTCATATCTCTGTTTTCTTCAAAATTATAGAACTCAGGGTCAGGGTAGGAAATGCTTTCCAAATCTGGCAATGACTTAGAGGTTGAAGCAACCTTTGGAACAACACCTGGTCCAGTTCCAGATTTTGGCGTCTCCTCTGTCAAACCAGCTCTATCTACCTCTGGACTAGTCTCAGTTTTGTTCAGCCCTTCATTTACATGTGCACCTTTCTCCTCATTCTTTCTCATTTCAAAACCAGCAGGCTCCCTTTTAAAATCTGAAGGTTTCAGAGAGGATGGGCCATCAACATCATCATCACTCTCTGCTTCAGTATAGGCAATCTTTCGCTTCTGCCTGGCTGATCTTCGTAGATGACTGCCATTTGCTCCCCCTTCCTGTCCAGCATCCTCCGCGTCACTAGACTCTACCACAATTTTTCTGCTTCTCTTACGATTTGAATTTCCACCTGAAGGTTTTGCTGCCTGCTTTCTCCTATTTACTTCATTTAGTTCCACTTTTTCAAACTTCACTTCATTGCCAATTTCCCCATGATTTGTCTTACCATCACTTCTATTATCCACAGATTTCTGGCCAACTTCATTGACTCTTGATTTTGACAAAGTTTCAGTAGCTGTGGACTTCCCATCAACCTTATCATCAGGTCCCTTCTTGGAAGTAGCATATCCAGAATCATTTTGTCGAACAGCATCATGAGCGTTCTGGCCAGAAAAGTTCTTTGTTTGAACTCCCGGATGACTTGACTTCACCCCAGGAGACACAGTTTGTGCATTTAAATCATAGGCAACAAAAGGGTTCAAGCAATTCTGGCATTGCACAGCTTTATTCAATAAGTTCTTAAAATACCAGTATCTCCTGCTACAAGTAGGGCAATAAGTCCAGAAACTCTCAGCAGCAGAAGTTGCAGAAGGCTGCTGCTGATTTACACGATTAGGGCGTGTGTTGGTGGTGATATTTGGGGCCCTTCCACTTGCAGGTTTAGATTGTTTATGCACATAAACTGTCCTAGTCTGTTGAGAAGACTGCCTAGAAGGGACGATGCTCCTGGGATTTCTTTTAAGGTCATGAATAGAACGTTTTCCTTGATCAGAGAGGGTCCTATTTGCTTCTCCAATCAACTTGAAAGCAGCTTCAGCGCCAGGAAACTTGTTTTTATCAGGATGAAGCAAAAGAGCAAGTTTACGATACTGCTTTTTGATCAATGCCTCATCAGCTGTAGGCTCAACTTGAAGTATCCCATACCAGTCTGGATCACCACCGAACTTCACTTCAGCAAAACAATGCACTTCACACACAGTTAACATCTGAGAGATGTTATCTATATCTGGGAAGAGCTGTTGGGCCTTGAGTGCAAGTCTCTGTGCCCCAACAAAGTCTTTGTTGCGCATCTTGTTCTCTGCAATGTCTCTTGCTCTCATTCCCTCTTCCTTGTTGCACTCCATCGCCATTTATTTTGATAAAATTTATGTCAACTCTGTTTCTTGCACTTCAGAGTTCACCAGAAAACACTGCCCTTCAATATCAATAACAACACAAGAGCAATAATGTAGAATGCTTCACCAAATTTGGTATCTGCATGAAATTATCAAAAAGGAATTATGAGTATCTCTTCATACTTTGTTTAAAGGAATTGTATGAATTTGAAAAATAGGAGGGTGAAAGGTTAATGAAAAGGCAAGGGTTTCAAACTTGCACCAGTAGGAATACAGAACTCAAAACCCTAACCATAAGAATTCCAACAAGCAAGCGCAAGTAAGAAATTCAATTTATCCATGAAGGCATGAACACAAGTTCAACATAGAAACTACAGCTTAATATGTACACCACAGTCTGTGCATATTTTTCTAAAGGGCTCAAAAACTTGATTAACCTTTTTTTTTTTTTTTTTGGAAAAGAACTTCAAGGTTTTTCAGTTATAAGAGATATCTAGGAACATTATGTTGAAAAAAATGTTCAATGTACAATCTCATGGCACAGTCTAATATTCAAACTATCAGCAACGAGTTTGCAGTCCAATATTGCATGATTATGAACCTGATGGGTACGTATTATTTTGAGCTATAGCGCACCAATAAAATTCAAGAGCTATGACTAAATAATGATTTGAAAAGCCAAAAAAATAACTACCAGGATGTGGGAAGGAACTGTGAGGATTTGTTGAAAAAAACCAGAGAATGTTTAAGTGGTTTTTTAACGCCATGGCCATTTGCACTGTAACTCCTAGTGGCCATATATGATACATAAAAATTTATCAACACTACCAAAAGTTCTCCAAGCAAGTTCTCCAAGAAGAAAATAAACCTAGAAATCAAAAGAAAATAATGAACACAGAAAACTAAACTTAAACTATCTAGATGGAACAGAATTTAAAAACAAAAACAGAAAATTTGTTAGCAAACAGCTGGATGGATCTAAATTAAAAAACAACAGCAGAAAAGTTGTTCAGTTACATTCTCACCATATCCCTTGGAACCAATTAAATAAAATGGAAGATAATAATCTATTTGAGGTGAAATCGGTAATGTATCCACCTAATCATTTTATCGCACGTGTATGCAAATACTTGTTTAACGTGAGGTGGTGACTTTGATGCGGATTTGTCCGATAGAGACATAACAAGAAAAAACAACATCAGAATCTAGAGTAATATGCATACGACAAAAGAGGCATAGGGAACCGATTATCGCAAGCGAACAAAACCTTAAAAAACCAACTGTTTGGCGGTTGCGGCAACATCACACTTAATTTTTTTTCATTTAAAAGAAATAATAAAACAGAACAGCCACTCCTCTTTTCCATAACACCCAAATCACTAAACTTTGGTCAAAATTTTAAATAAGAATGATGATGATGAACCTTGATCATATTTAAAACAAATATCAACTAGACATCAATCTATCTAAGAACTGGTTCCAAATCTCTACAAAATGCAATTTAAACAAGGAGAAACTTTGACGGCACTTGAAATACTAGTTGGCAGACAGAGATGACCACCTTATTCTCGCAGATTTAAGCCTACGTAGATAATAGAAGAACTCACATACACTTGGATACATTATGATCTGCAGCATTATTTGAAGTTACTAATAGAGTACTAATACTTGGATACAAAACTTCAAAGCCATAAAAAATGCTGATTCACTATAATTGTACTTAACAAAGAGTGCTTTAAAGCCACATACCCAATCTATAACATAATTACAGACTATGTTACTTATCAAATTAAAAAGTTCACTCACCCACACACTGAAAAGTTAGCTGCATAAAAACATTACATTAATAAAGAGAATCCATCTCACCGAAGGCATGAGAAGGCAAGAGAACATTGGTTATGAGCGCCCGTCACTTAAAGAAAGCCTGCAAAGTAACAAGCACCCTCATTTCAAGACCCAAAATGAAACAGCAAAACTATTAGAACCTATATAAATTCCACTTCCAAAGAAGAGAAAACAACATGCTGCTTTTATCCAAAAAAAAAACAGGAAATGGAAAAGAAATCAAACTCCTATTCATTTCTGAAACTGAACAATGAAACAGAACTCCATCACATTAAGGGAATTGGAAAAACATACATTGTTCCATTGTTTTCATCCAGAAAAGAAATAGCACAAATAATCAAAACAAAAAGATTTAAAAAATACATAGACTGCAACAAAACCTAAATCAAGATCACGGGTCCAAACCCTCGCAAGCAATCATTCAAAATTTACAAACTTTAAAAATTCAAATAAACTGGAGAAAATGTAAAACCATCAGAATTCATACCACAACGCACAAAAAAGTTATGCCAAACTCAATCGAATCAAAGAGATTATCCAAGTCCCCTCATTTCTTCAATCCCGAAAAGATAAATATAAAATCAAATAAACAGTAGCCAAGCGAAAAGGGTTTAAAGATCCAAACAAAAACCCTAGATGAACAGCATTTCCAAACAAACCCAAAAAGCTAAACGCAAAACTTCAAACAATCAAAAAGAAGAAGAAAAAAAATTAAAATTTTCAAATCCAAAAAACAAAAAACCCATCCAAACCAATCCCATCACCACCGAGTTAAGAATCAAACTACAAAAAGCCACAAACGAAGACCAAAAGAAAGAAAAACACAACAAGAAATCACAAACCCTAAAGAAAGAAACATCATCTCCAAGAAATTGGATTTACCAAAGACCCTTCCGCAAAAGCCCAACCCTAGCCAACAGTGAGAAGCCCCCGAGATCACCTCCAAAGCGAAGAATGGAGATCCCTCCAGTGATCTCAAGAGCATGAGAGACAGGGATGAAGAGAGAACGAGAGCGAGAGAGAGAGAGAACGCCGGCGGAGCCGCGGAAGAGAGAAAAGGAATCAGGACGTCGTGCCCGCCCAAAGGGACAAATGAAAGGGATTAATTGTAGAAAAACCCCTAAAAATTATATTTATACCAAGTTGTAGATATACCCTTTTCAAATATGAAATTACATATATACCCCATAGTATTTTCCAAATATATATATATATATATATATATATATATATATATATATATACACACTTCCGTCGTCATTTTAACCCTCACATAGATTAAAAAAATTGGTTAAAATTAATTTATAATCTAAATTTTATAAAATTTATATTAACATTTTCAAATTAAAATGCTTTAAAAATTATGAAGTTGAATATAATTTATTAAAAGTTGTAAAGTACATAAAATATAAAGGATAAATTTGAAAAAAAAATATTTAATACTTTACAAATTTTCTAAATAGACAAATAAAAAAATGGAAAGAGTATATTCATGTATTGAAAAAAATGAATATTTAATATTTAAAATTTAATTATGCTGATATGGGTGAAAATGTTTGTGAATGTTTCTGTAAATATTGTATTTATTGTTATATGATTTTTTGTTAGAATTATTTATGAAATAAAAAATAAATTTATGCATGTGGAAAGTAATTTAGGAGATGTGAATTTTAGTATATTTGAGTAGTTAAAAAAAGAGGGTTTTTTAAAAACTTTTAGTGAAATAACTGATAAAAAAGTTTATATAGTAATGTTTCATTTAATATTTTTTTAAAAAAATTATTAATTATTGTGCTTTATATGGTAGTGAGAATATAGAGATAGAATGAGATAAAATGTTATTTTTTTAGAAATTTTAAAAATTTTAATATATTTATATGTATAGTAAATATCGGTGTGTTATAGGGGTATATATGTAAATATAATTGTGTGAGGGGCATATTAGTAATATTGTTCAGGGTTATATTTGTCTTTCTTGACACTCTAGAATGTTCTATGTACAAATTTACCTATATACGCCTTAAAAAAATACATAATTACATGTACATTGGATTTATTTGCTCAAAATATTAATTTTCAATTGATATATTTTTTGAAAAATTATATTTTATTTCCTTGAGAGAATGAAGACAAAAATGAGGGGTAAATTAGATATCCCAAAATTATATGGTCAATGGTATTAATTAGGGGCATATACGTAAATTCAAATAAACTCTCTAGAATATTCTTGGGTTTCAAAAAGCTGAACAAAAGCTCCTAACTATCATGAGTGAACCAGAGTTAATTTTTAACTAGTCTTTGGTTTCCATTTTGGTTGTTTATTAGTTTCAAATTTAGTTAAAAAAATTTTTATTTTAAATTTTTGTATTATTTGGCTATGTACATTTGTTTGAAATATTTTGTAAAAAACTACTTTTATAAAGTTTTTACCATGTTTGGTTGGGATAAGTACTGTTCCACAAGCAAAACTAGCAACTTTTTTTTGTAAAATTTGAATTTTTTTTAAGTGAACATAAAAAAATTATTTTTTAATGAAATGTTTAGTTTTTATTAGAATTAATTAATTCGATTTTAACCGGACCGATGGTCCAACTGGTTGAACCAGTGAACCAACATTAGAATTGGTCAGCTTCTCTAATTGGATCGGAATTACAATTGACCTACTAAAAAAGCAATATGAATATACGGTTTCTAAGTGAGCGGATGGTTGAACCAAAGGTTGTAAACAGGCTAAGATAAACAAGAAGAATATTACATTAAATTAAATTTTTTAAAATATTTAAATTGAGCATATATTGACCTAATTGATCTTGTGATTGAACAAATAACCCAATGACCTAATGACATGGACATTTTTACTAGTTTAATGTCTGGTTTGCTTTTGATACATAAACTTTTTCCCTTTCTGTGTAGTATATCAGGTCTAAAAAATTAGATAAACCAAGCACTGTTATGTTATTCGAGAGAGTTTACGGTAGATATTTTTTAGGTTTAACTTTCTTTCTTGTATAACCTTTTTTCATTGTGTGAACCTCCATTTTTTTTTATGAGACGTTTGTTGGTCACCCCATTCAATTTGTCAACAATATTTGCTACTTTTAATTGGTACAAATTTTTTTTCATAAGATTCTCATTTTAAAGGAGTCTCGAGATCAAAACTAATAAAAGATGAAGGCAAAATGTTGTTGAGCTCGTGAGTGCATTCTATATTTTTACTCATCATTGACTTAAATCTTAAATATGGTACTTATTTCCCAGTGTAAAAATTATTATTATCATTATTATTATTATTATTATTATTATTATTTATTTATTTATTTATTTTGAGGTTCTTTGTAAACAAAAAACACAAAGGGCAAAGAGGGATTTTTACTAAACATATATAATTTAAAGGTTTATATGCAAATATGTTACATGTGTTTATTTGAAAATAACTTATAAAAATACAAACACCCGAAAATGAAAGACCGGTTTTTTACTAAATATTGATAATTAAAATATACTTGCAAATATCTCACCTCGATATCGTGATAACTTAATATTTTTTTTATGATTGAGACAAGCACATATATAATTAAAAGTTGCACACAGATAGTAACAGAGGTCTACCCTTACACCATCATCAAATCAAATACAGGGTTTGAGTTATAACTTATAGTCGATGACTTGTTACCACTACATTAGAATGCATCCCGCGGAACCAAAAGTCCTATACCAACTCAATAATTTTTTAACTAATTACTAGAGGGTGATGTGTAACACGGGTTAATTTGCAAATATCACACAAAGATGGGCTTAAATGAAAATATGTTAAAAAATAAATAACATATATGGGGTTACAATTTTCAATATGTTTGGAGTATGATGAGTATTTGTGAGTTTGTTTTGAGTATGCTTTGTTATTTAAGTGATTATAGACTTGCGAGTTTGTTTGGAGCATGATGAGTATTTGTTATCTCAAGATTGTGTTTGAAATTGTCATTTCATATTTTCAGTTTATTTATTACAATTAATGATTTATTTTAATGTAAGAAATGCATAAGTATATTATTTGTGAATATATAGCTTCTATTTTTCATAAAGGAGCTTTATAAACGAGCTTTGTAAATGAGCTTCATGAATGAGCTTCTAAACGAGCATTTAGCGAACTCGAGCTCAAACGAGCTTCTAAACGAGCATTTAAATGAACTCGAGCTTGAACGAGCTAATAAACAAGCTTTTTTGAGTCGAGCTTGAGTTTAATAATTCTTCAAACAAGCCGAACTCAAACAATATTTAAAGCTCGATTCGAGCCACGAGCCGAGCTCGAGCTCATCTTTTTAGTCACGAGCCGAGCTTGAACACATAAAGGCTCGGCTCGGCTCGGCTCGAATACACCCCTAGTTACGTAAAACACAACAAGACCAAAGATTGGCTTTTTACTAAATACTGATAAATTAAAGGTTTATTTGCAAATATCTCACGCGGATAACGAGATTAACTGAAAAAAATTTAAACTAATTATTAGATAGCGATATTTATACGGGTTTAATTGCAAAATATTACAAAAAATCAAAGAGAGGACTTTTCCTAAATATTAACAATTCAAGGGGTTATTTGCAAATATGTCACAAAGATAAGGCTTTGCCTCCGTCTTCACTCTTCTTTCGCTTGCTCATCAATGGCGGCACACTTGGCTCCATCTCCTCCTCCTCCTTCTCTCTTCTCCCATGCTTCTCCGATTTCTCGTAAAGCAATGGTGACTGCTAGGTTTTCCTGCTGCTCTGATTGGTCCCGCCACAAACGCCATTCTCTCCGCCGTGGCGCTTCGAGCCGGGAAAACTTAGACGAGGTTTTCCCGAACAAGGAGAGATGTTGGATTTTTCTTGTTTCTTTTCTTTGGTTTGTGGGCGAAAAATTGGTTTTTTTGTATTTTGATTTGTATTGATGGCAGATTGAAGCTGTGTCGCAGAAGAGGTTTTCGGGGAGAGGGAGGGATGACGGCGCTGCGTTTAAGTCTCTTGGGACGCAGAAGAAGGACCGGGGTCTTGTTTATGATCTGAAGGAACCGCAGGTGTGATTTGGTTTTCTCTTTTCTTCTGAATTTTAGTGCATTCATGATTGATGATGGAGTTGTGTGTTTGAGAAATGGCTTCTGAGAAAGTAAAGTCGCTGTAGTTTTAGGGTTGTCTAAATATGATTAGCTGATTGTTGAATAGAATAATTGATACTGATCACAAAGACTTTGGCTTTTTTCTAGTTTCGCATTGTTTTGATTAATGGTTACTGAAGGTTGTTGCATGTCAGGTCAATGATATAGGAGATATTCAAGATGCAGCTTTTCTGAATGCTGTTGTGAAGGTATCTCTTGAAATTTCAAATGGTTGATGCTTAAATAGTTCATTATTTGGGGCAAGACAACTTGGTGGTGTATTTTATTATATTCAATATAACTCAAGTTTGTTATTTTGATCAGAATCACCAGTTTACTTTATATTTGCAAGAAGCAACCTCTCCCTTCACCTTATTAAGAATTTTTTTGGCCCTCCGTATGTGATAAGAAATTCTTGTGCTTTTGGAATTTAAAATTTTACTATTAATGTATTTGTTGTTTTGAAAATTTCTGAATCGCATAATGTTTGTGGTTTGAATTTCTTCTACTTTTAAATGAAATCCAGTGCTGTGAAATTGGCTTGTGTGGCCTGTTTTATATAATTAGTTAATGGAACATGTTAGTTGAGACATTGCGGGCAATGTAAACCATGTCATTGGCTAAATGCTATACCCACACTAATTGTGGATTTAACTTTAATTGTAGTATGAACCATAATACAGATATATTGTTCTTCTAACCTGGTGATCTCATTCACATCATTAATTGCAATAAACTATGATGTGCTATTTTAATTCTTTAATGCGAACATGAATCAATCTTAACTTGTGTGCTTCTTATTCCTTTTGTCTTTCTGTAGGTTTATTGTACACATACTCCCCCTGACTACTCGCTTCCTTGGCAAAAGCAACGGCAATTTACAAGTACTGGAAGGCATGTCTTGGTTGTTATAACTAATATTGATGTCTATCTTGCTTTTCATGCAGCTCAATTTTGTTAGTTGTTTAAATTCCAATATTCTTTAGTTGGTCTTGGTTCAATTTGTATGTTACATTGAGATTAATAGTTTTGACTAATAACGAGGTCCTAGACCCCACATTAAGTATATCATCAGTGCCTTAGTTTATTGGTTTAGATGATTTTAGACATGACCTCTTGCTACTGCTTCTATTGGCTTATTGACAATGTATAGTGTTGATCATTGGCTGCAATAGTTTTTAATTTTGTTTCACATTTATCAAATTTTCATTTATTTCTCAGAAGTTTTATGAGAAAGGCCATACAAGGGTATGGACTAGTTAATGTAATACTTAAACTATTAGGTATTTTATAAGTAGATACACGACCCTTATCATTACTATTACTCATGGTTTTTGAAGTGCTTTTAGAAATCGGGTTTTAACAGATAACAAATTAACTACTTCCCCTTGCTAAGACAATGAATGAATGACATGGGTGGCTCATTAGATTTTTTATCGCAAGAAAATATTTATCTTGTTGGTTATATGAGAGCTTTGCTCTATCCATGTATCTGAGGCAGATTTTTTTTTTCCTTTTGGATGTCCTTTTTGTTAACAATATTTTTTTCAGAAATGTCTTGATTCAACGTAACGAGTTCTTAAATATTGCTATGTCGCATCAGTGTCTTTGTACTAATTCTGAAATGATTTCTGGTTTTGCAGTGCTTTCATGATTGGTGATGGAAAGCTTTTGACAAATGCTCATTGCGTTGACCATGATACTCAGGTATTAGTCAAATTTTGAATGCATGTGACAACTAGTTTATTATAACTTTATGATGACAATCATGATTATACCAAGTGCAAGGCTATCCAATCATCAATTGGCATTTTCCATAGAGATTGTTTCTCTGAAATTATGGATATGTTTTGATGAATATTTTTATCCTTCTAGCCATATATAATGAATTTTACACCTGTTCCATATGAAAGAAACTCATATATGTATATACTGTATTTGGTAATATTCAATGGTAAGGAAATATAGCACGAATTGGTATGCTCAATATAGTATAAAATTCTAGGATACAAAGCAAAGGTGTTAAGTCTTTATAAAAAGAGATGCAATTTCTAATGCATGAAAATTTGAATGAGAAAAAGCCGCTGGCTAGGGGGGTCGGAGGACAATGCATTTTAAACTTTTCTTACCATGAAGCATTATTGTGAATCAGATCATCGTTTTATCCGTGTCTCACGTTGAATTCCTGCTTAATAGTGCAGTTTTCCCTGCTTGTTTAACTCACAAATGCATCACTTATCTCTAAAATTTGAAGGCTTAATAGTTATCATGTTATGGCACTCTATGTGGATATCTTTAATATGTACTTTACATGGACTCACTTGACTTAATGACAATTGTGTTGGTCCTTTTTTGTTAATGAACTAGTTCTAGCACACAGCCAGTTTGTCCTTGTACTTTATCATACAATAGGAGGAAATTCTTTGTTTAATTTCTTCTACAAGTATCCTGCCTTGGTGAATACAGGTCAAAGTGAAGAGAAGGGGAGATGACACCAAGTTTGTAGCCAAGGTATTCTTTTTTTCTTTAATTGGAGAAAAAAATTGTTTTTGTGAAATTACCTTATGCTCTATATATTCTAATAAAATTCCACAACCAACATAAAGGATTTAGTGAGTTGTACTATACATATAAAGCTGTATCTAGCTACCCAAGTTTCTAATTTTAAACCCTATTCAAAATATTAAAGTCAAATTTATTACTTATGCTATTGACTTTCATACCTATTTTACTCAAATTATTATTGATGCTATTTTTTTTAAAATTTTTGAAATTCATGTTTAAACAAAAGATTTAAAACAATACTTTTCAACCTAATGAGTTTTTGAAGTTTTCAATTATGAGCTCTTGCTCTTATTTATGATAGCCAATGATTATCATGATTGACCATAGGAATTTATTGTTTCTTCAATAATATGTTATTCATAACTATTCTAGCCAGCCTTATGATTTGGAAATGGTTCCATTTTATATAGTGTTTTCATGATGATAAAAATAGTAGAACTGGTTTCAGGTTGGCCTTTTTGTTATTATCTTTTTTTTGTCTTCGATTGTCCAGGCTTGCCTCAAGCTAGTTGGGGGACATTTGTTGTTCTTTTTATATTCCCTAAATAATAATGGCTTTTCACAAATCTATTTAAGATTTCTTCTTAAAAGGTTAATTATGTGTGAAATAATTGGAAGATATCAACTAACAAGCTTCAACCATTATCTGATTGACAGGTTTTGGCTAGAGGTATAGAATGTGATATTGCATTGCTCTCAGTGGAAAGCGAAGAATTTTGGATAGGAGCTGAACCACTTCGTTTTGGACGCCTGCCTTGCCTTCAAGTAAGTGGGCATTTAACTTCCTCAATAACTCATTTTCTGCATAGTTTTTTTCAAAGACTTGATATACAGTAGAAAATTGTGTGATTCTGTCTACTGTTAGTGTATTCTATTTTGACCTGGAATTTCTACTTACATTGAAAAAATCTTGCATTCGGAAGGTCTTTCTAATAAATATTTGTGATTCAAGCATTTTTTATGAATAAATAAGGGTACTTTTAAAATCATATGATTCATATATAATAAAAACCATATGATTGTTTTTATGTTCTCACTCGTGATACAACAGGTTGATGAAATTCATAACACTGCCCTCAAGTTGTTCAATGGATTAGCTGTTAAAAATAATTATAATAAAGAAAAATTTTGATAATCATTTTTTGACTTGGATTGGTATCTTTAGCAAACGTTATCAGTTATACAAAGTAAAGCCTGGAAAGCAGAAGGATGACATTGAATCTTCAAGCAGAGCTGGCCTTTAGCCTTTAGCTGATGGTGACATCATAAACCATTAATTTGCTGTATTTTTTGGGGAAAGGAAAATGCTAATGGTTTGCGTGAGGAAATTTGATCTCTCATTGGCCCAACCAACCTACTTGGTCTTGTTTGCCTAAAATCACCTCTGGATATCATTTTCAAAATTCAAAACTTCTACAGGTTTGCAGCTCATTTCCTAACTTCTAATGATAGGCTTTTGTTTTTTTGTGTGTGTGTGCCCGCACGTGCGTGTGCATATGTGTGTGTTTTTTCTGTGTGAGAATGCTAACTTAAAAATATTGGCTATAAAAATATGGGGCATTGATATTTAATTAGAGTACATGTCACTGTCTCAGTGTCTCCTATATTATGACAAAATTTAAGTAATTTGAAATATAGAAAACAAATAAAGAAGAAAGAACATCATAATTTATTTATTCCTTACTCTACTTGATATATACAGCATAAACACAAACTAATAAATCAAATTAAATCTAGATAGGCTAATATTCTAACATAATATAAAATCTAAAGTAAAATAAATGATCAGATAATTAATATATCATTTTTAACAATTGATTTGAATCTGTTATTTTCTTTTGAATAAGTAGAAACTCAAACTCTAAGTTAAACAATTTTGTTGTTACCTTGCAGGATGCTGTAACTGTAGTTGGTTACCCACTTGGCGGGGATACTATATCTGTTACTAAGGGTGTTGTTTCGCGAATTGAGGTTTGGTTTGTTAATAACCATAGCCATTTGCATTTAAAAACGTCTGAACTAAACAATGCTCTTATTGATCTCAAGTTGCTGGCATGTTCTAATCTCAGATGGCAGTTGTTAGCTTACTGCTGATGTATCTCTTACTTTTCAGGTTACTTCATATGCTCATGGAGCCTCTGATCTGCTTGGCATTCAAATAGATGCAGCAATAAATCCTGGTTACTGGTTCTTATCTTTTATTTTCTCTCTCTTAAGATTTTATTGCTTTCAAGAACTTGTAATTCTGATTTAGCTGTGCCTTATGTGATTGGTTATTCCTATGGTGCTTCATTTTATGTTTCTTTCAGGAAATAGTGGTGGTCCAGCCTTTAATGACCAAGGAGAGTGCATTGGAGTTGCATTTCAGGTAGATTCTAATCTGCAATAGCATGCCCGAGGATGCTAGATTTTTTAGAATCTGGCTTTCTTAAATTAAGATTGTTGCATTGAATTAATGCTCCATTTATACAAGCCACATATGCCCCAGAGAATCAAATTGATACAATTATTCTTCTGTGCACTATAATACAATTGATTTCAGTTGAATGTTTACTGGGGGCTTAATTTCATTGCCACTTGCTTCTTATCCTTTGTTAGAGTTTTATGGTAGTGTCAGATATTTCTTTCACTAACATCTTAAATTCTTTATAGTTCCTCGATAGTTGGTAAGCCTTCACTTCTCCATTTTCGCCATCTTTGACATTTCTTCCTTTCTACAAATCCTATTGCTTCTTAAATTTACTGCATTTATTCTTGGTTTGATATTTTGCTTAACCATTCCTTGCAGTTTCGTAAATAGTTGATAACTAGCCTTGTCGGAATTTATGCAGTATCTACTGTGTGCTCTGTTATTTTTAATTTACTGTTTCAATTTATTTGTTTCTTACTAGATGCTTCATTTAGGTATACAGATCGGAAGATGCTGAGAATATAGGATATGTAATTCCCACTACGGTCGTGTCCCATTTCTTAAATGATTATGAAAGAAATGGGAAATATACTGGTAAGCAAAATAATTAGTGTTGCAACTCTAATTTAATGTTAAATTTGAGTGCCATGGTTATTCCATAATTACTTTAAAGCATACTAAGGATAATATTAAAACAATAATCCGTGTTTGACCCAAGTTTTTTTTATAACCATAATTCCAACCATATGTTATATATATACTGGCATTGTTATCTCCTGCTTGTGCAAATCTCAGGGTTTCCTTCCCTCGGGGTATTGCTTCAGAAATTAGAGAATCCGGCATTACGTTCTTGCCTGAAGGTTCCCTCCAATGAGGTATGATTTATGCTGCTAATAGAAATTGTTTTACAATAGGCTTATAGATTTTTATAGCTAAAATTCTAGAACATTTTCCAGGGAATTAGTCTTTGTAATTCCTTTGTGCTCTTGTGGGAGTGAGATTGTAAAATGGAGCCTTCCTGTTCAGCATGTTACTTTTCTTTACATGAATTGTGTAATTAATGTAGTCAACTTTGTACCCAGTGTTTTTTATGAGCTTTTTCTGTCTCATTGAAATACATGCTCTGGCATGCTTTGACTCTATTATCTGCTTTTGAATGAAGGGTGTTCTCGTACGAAGGGTGGAACCTACTTCAGCAGCCAGTAAAGATTTGAAGAAGGTATTAGATTACTATCTCTTTTCATCTGTGTTTGTTAGTGTTACGTATATTGGTGCTGGCAATTTCTTATTAACCAGAAGCAGCTTTTTGGCGCATGAGTAATTAACTCTTGCCAATGTGATTGCTTTAAACTCATTTTATATTATTTTGGATTTCACTTCAAGAAGAACAGAAAACTTTGCAAACTGTTTTTTTTTTTTTTTTCCACAATTTTTTTTTAATGTTTTAAAAATGCCATCTCAGGATAGCTGAATGACAAAGCGGATGTAATCATCTTTTGAAATGTATATAATTCTTTGAGGTGATGTATTTTCAGGGGGATGTGATCGTAAGCTTTGATGGTGTTCATGTAGGGTGTGAAGGAACTGTTCCATTTCGATCCACGGAGCGTATTGCTTTCCGCTATCTTATTAGTCAGAAGTAATACATCAACCTTCTTGCTGTTATTCAATTTCATATACTAGCACTCAGTTTTTCATTGTTATATTGTTAACATCTCATTCTTATTTAATTCCTTTTCGCCCTATCATAATTTGATTCACTAAAATTTCTTATTTCGAGTTTTATTCAGTGTTCTCTTGTGAGGGTGTAGTATAAGCTCAGGGACATTTTATTATTCATGTCATCAGGTTCTCTGGTGATGTTGCAGAGCTTGGGATTGTCCGAGAAGGAACATATATGAAAGTTCCGGTCACTTTACATCCACGTGTGCATTTAGTGAGAAACTAGTACCTTGTCTTCGACCGCTGACAATAATCAGAATTATTCACTTCTTTAACATGAATTATAATGTGTCAAATTCTCTTGCAGGTGCCATTTCATATTGAAGGTGGGCAGCCGTCATATTTGATTATCGCCGGTCTTGTGTTTACTCCACTCTCTGAACCCTTGATAGAGTAAGTTCATTTAATTTGCCGAACTTAAACATTTAGTTTTTGCTCGAAAAATGACAAATCTTTTTCATTTCCTTGCTATACTTGTCAGAGAGGAATGTGAAGATTCATTGGGGGTATGTTTATAGAATTCAACTGGTTTAATTTGTCTCTGTTTCTGAAAATGAACTACATATGAACTAATGTGTTGTCATTTATTATAGCTAAAATTACTGGCAAAGGCTCGGTACTCTTTAGCAAGATTCGAAGGCGAACAAATTGTGATCCTCTCACAGGTACCGCCTATTAAAAAACCGCTACTCGGAAAATCATCTGTTTTCTTTTACCAAAGTCTTCGCATTTTGGTCTTTCAGATCTGAAAATTTTATTGTACTTTCAAATGAACCTGTTAAGCATCATGAAATCAACAATATTTTTTACTAAATACAAATTGAACTTTCTTGGTACTTTGCATATGATTTTTCTCATACTTCAGGTCTTAGCAAATGATGCAAATATCGGATACGAAGAAATGGCCAATCAGCAGGTACTTTCCGTGCCCGTCTTTTTTTTTTCCAAAATCTTTTACTTCATTCAAACTGAAAAAATAAAATCAATTCAACATTACTTTTCAGGTTCTAAAGTTAAATGGAACTCAAATAAGAAACATCAGACATCTTGCTCATCTTGTGGACTGTAAGTACAAAAATCAAACATTAACATTACCATTTCCGATCAACCGATATCTCATATTCCGGCTTTCAACTTGTAAATAGCTTGCAAAGACAAATACTTGATATTTGAGTTCGAAGACAATTTCCTCGTGGTTTTGGATCGGGCAGTGGCCACCGCAGCCTCACCGTGCATTCTCAAAGATTATGGAATTCCTTGTGAAAGATCATCCGATTTGTCTGAGCCATACATCGATGACATATCAGATGATAAGCAAGCAGTGAATGAGGAAATCGGCGATAGCCCTGTTTCGAACCTTGAAATCGGCTTTGATGGTCTTTTATGGGCATGATAAATTTCTCGAGAGTTTGATGAAGTTTTTCGCCGATGCTTTAATGAGAGCTCAAGCTCATGAGTATAATCTTTTGCCAATTCTTTGTGTTTGTACTATAATTATTTGCTTCATCTTTTTTGAAATATGGTTCCATCATGTTGTATCAATAGAAAGATTACTTGATTTTCTTTCTTTTATGCAATGATTTTTCCGCTTTTTGTTATTCAATAGTTACATAAAATAAGTTCTTGTTTGTGATTTAAAAAAAAATTATTAATTTCACAAAGTTGAACATTTTAGAATGATTTTTTTAGTACGCTTTTAGATTACTGATCTCTAGAGATGTTTAATCACAGTCGTGGGATCATTATTCAACGGTGTATATCTTTTACTGTTTAAAAATACTCTGAAACACTGTAAAAATGCATTTTAATACTGGTTATAATGATCATAGATGTCAAATGATGTGAACGTTTTTAGATTTGAAATTTAGGAACGCTTTTAGATTACTTATCCTTTGAAATTTTTCGATTGACAATTTTTTTTTAATCTAGAATTTATTAGATAAAAAATGAAAAGAAAATGTAAAGTGATGAGAAGACAATCTCACTAATGAATAATCTTTTTGTTTAATCAATAAATTTTCAAATTTTTCCTAAACACTCTTTTTTAAATCTTTAGAAGACAATGATAAAGTGACAAGCTTTTGTTGATGAAAAGCAAGCAATCATAGAGTGAATAATAAGAAAGCTTTTCCCAACAAACCAATCAGAGCAAACCTACAAAGTAGCCATGCATTATTATTGGCCTATAAAAAAGATTCCAGCTAATTAGTTCTTTATTATTATCATTCATTATAATCATTTCATCAAACATAGTTTTTTTTTTTAATACCTTATTTAATCTCTCCAATATATTTAATCTGTCCCTTTAATCCCTCTAATATGATTTGTCCATAAAAAATCTTTTTATTTTAATATTTAAAAAATATAAGTCTTCATCTCTAATATATTGTACTAGAAAGTCTTTATAAAGATTTATATTTTTTAAATATTAAAATATAAAAAATTTTTAAAAATAAATCATATTAGAATGACCAAAGAGACATATTAACTATATTAGAAGAGCTAAATAGAGTATTCTACCCTTTTTTTTTTCTTTTTTTTAGTCAAAATTACAATATTCAACCAAACCATTTCATCATTTATTTTAATTTCACTAATTAATCTAATATTTTCCTAAAATTCATAAATCACATAAAATATGAAATCAAAATGTTAGTTTTCCCAATTCTATCAATTTCACCATACACACAAATACCTCTTTAAATTAAACTTAAATAATTCTGCATCAACCACACAAAAAAACTATTTTTTTTACAAATATCAACAAGGATCCTGTGTCGATAGACTAAGACGTCAGCAGCCAAAAGTCAATTTTTTACTAAATAATAATTACTAAAATTTATTATAAATAATTATTTTAACAAGAAATAATGCAAACAAACTAATAATTACACAAACTCTAACACCCAAATTATTAAAAAAAAATCAAAATAAAAAGAAATGAAACATACATACCACAACAAGTAAAATAAAACCAAGATCAAACCGGTGCAAACTTAGTAGTGATTTTTTGGTTGAAGCAGTAGATGAGAGACTAGAAGGAGCGAAGGCAAACTCAGGCCCGCAAACATCCGGGTCAGGCGGGCTTGGTGTTGAAGTAATGGTTGGCAATGCAGTGTCCGGTGTGGCCCGGCCCGGTGTTGGAAACTCCGGCATCATGTCCGGTGACAATGCCGGCAAAGAAGAAGAAGAAGAAGAAGAAGAAGAAGAGGGAGTGGGAAAGGTTGGAAGAAAAGATGGTGAAGTAGATATAAAATAACATAAAGTGGTTGTGATGAAATTTGAGAGGAGAAATGAAGTTGTTATCATGAATTTTGATAAGAGTTTGTAGGAACAAATCATTTTTTTTTTTTTTTTTTTTTTTTTGGGTGGAGTGTGTTTTGTGTTGTGATGTGTGAGTGAGGAAAGGTTTTAAAAGAAGTGATGAGAAGGATTTGGATTTTTTTTATTTTTTAAAAATGGTGTTTTTTTTTTTTATGAGTGATATTATTGGATCCTTGATTGATGGCTGAAATTGAGGACTGTGTGTAAATATATAATAATAATAATAATAATAATAATTATTATTATTATTATTATTATTATTGTTAGGTTTAGGTTTTGTCTTTATTGGAAGATAATGTTCAAAGTTGAGGATGGCTGTTAACTAATTTGCAAAAAAAAAGTTTAATGAGGTTTTAGATGAATAAGAATTATGCTTAGTTTGTGATTGGGTAGCTTTGTTTGTACTTTGTACAATTATTATTCATTGGTTGAGAAATAATTAGTGCTTTTCTCAGACACACACAAACATACCTTTGATAAAGTTTATAATTATGGAATTTTGTTAAATTTTATTTTAGGATATTTACTTATCACATAGATATAGTCCTATAAACACCATATAAAAATATAAGGCTCATCATCCAAAATCATCCTATCATCATCCAAAAAGACGTCCTAGATTTCACACAACAATTATTAGAACATCATCCAATGGTTAAAATTAATGATCATACCAGATATACAGTAAATCTATATAATATTTATATAGATTACCTCCATTGAATCATCATTCAACAACAATAAATAAATCGTATAATAAATAAATCAATAAACAATAATTTATGTACATGCATAAATGATTTAAACCCATATATATATATATATAGCAAAACATCATCTGTGTACGTTCATAGATAAAAAATCTATGGATGTCCAATATGATAATAGACAGTTGATCATGATCCTATATATATATATATTTATTTATTTAATTAATTATTTATAACTATAAATATTTGTATTAATAATAAATGTATGAGGGTAAAATGGTCTTTTCACACAAAATACATATATAAAAATATGCTTGTACCATGCATACATATATACATACATAAATGCATCATGCATGTATATATGCCAATTTCCAAAATGAATTTTGCCTTTTAAGCCACACTACTTTAATTGAACAAGATATAACAAAAACCAATAAGATTTTAATCCCATACTGCAAATTCAGTCTCAGAAATCCCAAAATAAAAAAACAAAAACGAAAACAAAAAAAAACCTAAAAAAGTTTTGCAGCATAAACTAGCATTTCCACTTCAGGAAATACACTAACAACAGAAAAGAAAACTGATGGAGGACTAGAACTTGGAAGACCAAAATGGTGCTACAAATCATTAAGCTGCTTCAATTGTTTACGTTGGCTTTTGCCGCGACGAGATCCTCGATCAGATCGGCAGCATCCTGCACGGTCTCAATGGCCTGCGCGCTGCTTTCCTCCACGCAGATGTCGAATTTTTCTTCCAGGTTCATCACAATCTCAACCTGCAATAAGAAACAATCATACAATGGAAGCAAAGAGATTTATACTTCGTCGAAGACAATTATGGTTTCTTTCAGAAAGAGACGCTTGCTTACCGTATCAAGAGAGTCAGCCCCGAGTGCACTGAACTTAGTTTGACCATTAATTTCAGTACCCTCGACAACTGCCAGCTGCTTTCTCACTATGTCGCAAACCTTTGCCACTGTCTCTGGTTTCGCCTGTTTATTAAGACAACGGATAGTGTTGCGTCACCAATTAAAGCCGTATAAGCACATAATTGAGATCAAAAGGTAGAGAGACTATTAAATTATTAACAAGGGAACCATATTTATCGCCTCCTTATGGAGAAATGAAGATGTTCCCTCAAAGTGTCTTGAAGGTGTGTAAAGACCTTTACGAAGAACATAATAAGAATATAACAACAAGATGCAGAACCTACTTTCCAGTTTCACGAATAGGGTCGAAATGCTAGTAAGAACAATCACAGCAAAAAGAGCTTCCCAACCCTTTCATTTCAATGCATCGTTTCAGTGCATCAGTTCGACATAATTGTGCAACTAGCACCTAAGAACCACCACGGGATCTATTCATTCACCTCTTTTAACAAAACAGAATTGTGCATATGCTTGGCCCTTACGAACTTGGAGACTTAGAATTCAGAATCAAAAAAATCCAAATTCACTAATCTTGCAAGTGTATCTCTCATATCAGACCCAACTAACAATATGAATTCCCCCTCAAAAGTAAACCACTGCTCGGTCCTTGTGTCAATAGAAAAGGTTGAAAACTTAACACTCATATATGAATATATTAACTACAAAGAAGTTAAGCAAAACCCGCTAGCTTAATATATTATGAGATAGTACATGGCGGCAACTGCAAAATGGAATACAGATGTAGTTATCTAAATGTATGAGAAGACAGACAGACAGACAGAAGAAGGGAATACAAGAGTAGAAGACAGACAGACAGACAGACAGAAGAAGGGAATACAAGAGTAGAAGCCAAAAGGTCGTAACCAGAGCTAAGCAAGGAGAAGATCACATCCAGTCATGACAGAATTTTGTACACCTAAAACCCAAGAATGTTTTTCAGAGCCATTTTATTACA
The DNA here is from genome assembly GCA_020875875.1 of Dioscorea alata. Classification (NCBI taxonomy): domain Eukaryota; kingdom Viridiplantae; phylum Streptophyta; class Magnoliopsida; order Dioscoreales; family Dioscoreaceae; genus Dioscorea; species Dioscorea alata. The sequence goes on from CM037016.1 coordinate 1,180,327, forward strand.
TTAGACATATACAAAGTTCAAGTGTTACTGAGTCTCTCTAAAATATGGCTGAAGCACAAGTAGAAAAAAAAAGAAAAAAAGAACTCTCTAATATATATTGCTACCTTTAACCAGAAAGGTATATGGCACAAGTCTTTGAATACTTGTCTCCATGTGCGACACACAAACACCCACATCAAGCTAAAATCTATTACACAATACCAATTCAATATAGCAAGCAAGCTTCCATTCTAGGAACATACATTTGATTATTTTAATTTACTGATCCCAGTGACAAGCGTTATCACAAACAAGTACCAGATTAGAAATTCATACCGCACATGAAACCGTAAGGCGCACCGGGGAAAAGTTTCTCCTCTTGCCAGAAAAGGAAACTGATTTCAAAGGAAAGATCCCATTAGCTCCCTGCACATAAAGTCAAGCATAAGCAAGAGCCTTTATTTAGATAAACTATAAACAAGCCACTGCATTCAGATACGAAGGTGGAAATACTTGGCAAGAATCCCAATTTCATAATTGACCACAATCTACCCAACATAAAATACTTAGATTAGTTGTAGTTGTGTTGCTGAATTGATCTGAAATGAAAGTCGTAGATGCTAACCCCAAACTTGACTAAGAGCACACATTACATACAAATCCAACATTTAATTCAAACCAGATGATACCAATTGAAATCAAACCAGTCTAAGGAACACGGAAAAACGGAAGAATAAGAAAAACCAAATCTTTATAAAGCTATTAAATTTCATCAATGTTATTAACATCAAGAGAAGTGTAAATCCATCTGAGAATAGAGATATGAAAGAAAAAAAAAATCCCATGATCTCAAACGCGGAAACAACAGTATCAAATTCCACAAAGTCGAAAAAAAGCTCCTTTCCGACAGCTTTATCTTGCAATTTAATTCACAATGAATGAACACAAAAAAAAATCCTAGATCGAACAAAAACTAACGATTTCCAACAGATCAGGTCGCTAAACAACCCTAAGAATCCAAAAAAAGCCACCGCCTTTAAGAAGCCAGTGAGTCAAAACGAAAGAAAATGGATCGAATCACCAAAGACAAAACCAATCACAGCTGGAAAACCCTTAATCAGAAAATACGGAAAAAAAAGGAGATCGGATCAAAAAGAAGACGAGATCAGACGAGATCTGCACCTGGCCCTTAAGGGAAATCCTCGGCGAAGCTGAGATCGAGATCGCCTTTGCTGAGATCGAAGCCATGGATCCAAAAGCAAGGTCGAAACCTCCCAAAACGAAGAACACGAAGCGCGTGGGCACCGAGAGAGAGAGAGAGAGAGAGAAGCAAAGCTTCAACTTTTGAAAAGGAAATAGTGGTGTACTATTCTCTCGAGTGAAGACTAACTAACCTAGATATGGACATGTGGCTCATAGCGATGAAGCACACAAAGTTATGTTGGAAGTATATGGAGCCAATAAAAACTTGCCACGTAGGTAGTTCAGTTTAACGAGTTCTTTAATGGAGGAGGAGAGTATGCTTGTATGATCCGACTCCGCATCGTTTGCATCGAGTGCCTACAGGAGGACACGTGATGTTTAGATGTAAAATGACAAAATTGCACCCCATCCTTTTTTAAA